>VZTY01010118.1:1766-26429 GCA_013400935.1 Turnix velox
ACACTCCTCTTGATGCAACCCAGGATTTGGTTGGTGCCTTCTTGGCTGCGAGTGCACACTGCTGGCTCATGTGGAGTTTGTCATCAACTGACACCCCCAAGTCTTTCTCTACAGAGCTGCACTCATAGGGCCACGACTCTGGATGCTGTCCTGCAGCACAGCAGCTGGAGACAGGCTTACCTCCTTACAAACTCCTCCCAATTCCACTGCTCAGCAAAAGCCATCAGCCCAGAGACTGCTTTCAGTAACAGCTCCCTTCCATCTTTGCACAGAGTCATTAACATCCTGCTCCACAGCGGGGCTCTAACTCAGCCTGTTATTAATGTCACTTCCTCTGCAAACCTATTCCTCTGAAAATTAATCCTTCAAGGAGCAGAAACCTCCCAGGCCATGGATGTTTCTGCACAGGACACGCACCCACTGTTGCACTGGGATTTCTTGGGTTAAATCATGGATGCTGCAGATGCCCAGCCAAGGGCCAAAAGCCCACACGATGACTTTTTACCTCTTATTAATGCAGGGATCCAAGAGAGAAATGAGGCCAAATAGAAAGGAGGAGTGAAAGAGGGAGTGGAAGAAGGAATGGGGCAGAAGGGAGGGAGGGAAGGGAGATAAACAAACAAACAAAAATTCCCCAAATCCGTCAGAGCTGAGGCTCCAGAACAAATTAAAGTTGTTATGGCAACTGGTGTGTGGGGGCAGCAACACACGTCTCTGAATGCACGGAATTCAAACAGGCGTCATGTTCCACAGCTAATTAAATACCACTGACCAAGCTGCCTGCCAGCTTTTGCCAGGCTGCCTCCTCAATGCCAGGACCATCATGGTGCAGTCAGACTTCAGCTTGCCCTTGGGCATGTGTGATGGCTTCCAGACACCCATCCACTGGGGCCAGCTGAGGGCTTCCTTCTTGAAAAGCTCCACTAGTAATCAGAGATTTTATTAATTAGGTAGGGTGAGCAGCATCTCCCTGGATATCCTCAGGGTACTCTTCTGCCACCCCCCCCAGGTCTTGTCCAGGCATCAAGGAGGATTTGGGAGCCCCATTAGACTGGGGTGAGAAATGCCAAGGCTGACCATGGCCCCCCTCCCATAATTTTATCAAAAAAAATGATGGCATGAGGTCACCAAAAGGACTCTGAGTCTGCAGAACCCCATGGAAACAGTGAAGCCCCTGTGCCTCTCTTGTCCCCCCTCCCAGGGGATCGACACTCCTCACCCACACAAGGAGAGGCTGGAGGATCCTGGGCAAAATGCTGCCTTTGTGAGGAAAAGTCTGGGAACAGGCATTTCTGGAACTGGAGCTGACAGCCTTATTTATCAGCAAAACAGGGCTGCAACAAGGACACCTTTAACCAGTTCACTGCCAGCCTGGGGTAAGGGGAGTGTGTTTCCTTCTTGGGATCATCAGAAAGGGGAGCACTCCCTGCTCCTCTGATGAAGAGGAACACGTATGATGCTCTAAGGGCAGCCAGTTTCTGCTCCAGCATGGAGAGCTTTGCTGTGTGGATGGGGAGGGTTGGCAATTCACTCTGCAACCACCTGTGACTCCCCAGCTCTTGGCTTAATCCTCCTCGACATCCCAGTTTCCACTCCTTCTGTAATGAATACACGGACAGGGAATTAGAGGAGCCTGCTCTTGGTTTTATTTTACCCACTGAGTCTAATTAAGGTATGCAAAGATGCAGCACTTGAGTATGCATCAAGGAATAATTCAGGAGGAAGAGGCTGGGCAGGAGGGAGCCCAGCAGCATCGCTCCCACACATGCTTTGCCTCAAACAAAGGTTTCAGAGGGTAATAAAATTTGGAAAAACAGGTTCCTTTATCTAAGGGGGATGGGGGCTCTCTCTGGGAAGGCTTTAGTGCTTTTCTTCAATTACTGTTTTATGCAACATCAAAAAAAAAAAATAGTGTTTTCAGCACTTTCTCATATCAAGGAAGCAATTGAGTCAAAATGAAGAAGAAATTATCTATGAGGTTAATTATCTAGCAGACATGTTTTACACTCAGTCATTTTTCATGACTACACAGTAACTGGAAGCACAGGCATTTTTCTTTCCTGTAATTAATGTGCTGAGAATGTGTTGGATTAAGAATCAGGATGTAGTTTTGGGTTAGAGGAGCACATGTTGGAGATGAGCTATTGCCCACCAGAGCTGGGACTGGGACAGGAATGTCAGGTAAGTGGAGCAAGCACCAGTGGGAAGGTTTGGAGCCTTCTGGGACAATTCCTGCAGCCAAGACAAGGTGGCCCCAAAGCCAGACTTGGCTTGGGATCCATGAGGGACCAGCATGGGGATCAGGCCAGGAGCTTCCCCATTCCAGGAGAAAGGGAACCCAGAGCTCCTGCCAGCCCTGCACAGACAAATGCTTGAGCCCCCACGTGGCAGTAGAGTGATACCAGGGGGACCTACTGGAGTTGATGACAGCATGAGCCAGCAGTGTGCACTCGCAGCCAAGAAGGCACCAACCAAATCCTGGGTTGCATCAAGAGGAGTGTGACCAGCAGGTCCAGAGAGGGGATTTTACCCCTCTACTGGGCTCTGGTGAGACCCCACCTGGAGTTACTGTGTCCAGTTCTGGAGCCCTCAACACAGGAAGGACATTGAGCTGTTGGAGAGGGTCCAGAGAAGGGCCACGAAGATGATCAAAGGGTTGGAGCAACTGCCCTATGAGGACAGGCTGAAGGAGTTGGGGTTGTTCAGCCTGGAGAAGAGAAGGCTCAGAGGGGACCTCAGAGGAACTTCTCAGTACCTGAGGGGGTCCTACAGAAAGGCAGGGGAAGGAATTTTTAACATAATATGGGATGGGAGGACTAGAAACAATGGATGTAAATTAGAGGGGGATAGATTTAGACTTGACATAAGGAAGAAATTCTTTCCAGTGAGGGTGGTGAAGCACTGGAACAGGTTGCCCAGAGAGGTTGTGGATGCCCCATCTCTGGAGGTGTTCAAGCCCAGGCTGGACAGGGCACTGAGCAGCCTGGTCTAGTGGGAGGTGTCCCTGCCTATGGCAGGGGGGTTGGAACTCGATGATCTTTAAGGTCCCTTCCAACCCAAACTATTTTATGATTCTATGATTCTACCTGATGCTTACCTGCATCTTTCATGCTGGAGCTGGGACTTTGCTCACCATCCCTGCTGACGTGCCTTTCCCAAAGGAGAAGACCCACATAAAATAAGCCTTGAGCATGCCAGGAATCACCTGCCTTCAGAGAAATGGTGCCATGACCCCTGACAGCAACACACAACCCCCGTCTCCTCTCGCCTTTCTTCTTGATTTAATTCCTTGTTCATTTACTGCAGTAATTATATTAGGAAAGCACAAGACAGGACACAGCAGCCCCTTGGAAGCTGCTAATTGTTGCTGGAATGAGGCCATTTGGGTTGTAATTGAGAGAATGGTGGTGGATGCTACAGCCCAGCCCCCAGGAGGATATTCTGCAGCTGAGGTGAGTTGGGGCAAAGCACACTGCAGCCCTCGGCTTGTTACCCACCTCCTCAATTTCCTGGTAAGATCAGAGGGTGTCACTGACATAAACATCTCAGCCTCAGCAGTCCCAGCATCTGCACATCCACCTCAAAAAAATCTTGGATGTACCAGGCGCCTGGATGAAGGTGGCTCCTCAGCACATCTAACACCTTAATCCCAGATGGATGGATGTTCTCCTGCACAAGTTCCATGCACAGAACCCAGCCAAGAAGGGATTATGGAGTGGCTGGAGAGCTCCTTGAATGCTGCCCTCCATCCTTAGATGTCGGGGTTTTTTTGGGTGCCAAAGCACATCATGCTCTGGCTTTCAGAGCTGTCAGTTCCCTGGCTGCAAGAGGAGAGGGAATATGGTAAAAAGCAGCCTGGGTTTGTGCTGTGGCTCCTGTGAGAGACATGACATGTTTATTTTCCCAGTGCCAACTTCTACATCAAACTCATTTCCTTTTTTTCCACACTGCAAAAGGGAATATATATAAAAATCTCCCTCCCCTATCCACCAATGCCCTGCAAACAGCCCAGTCATCCTTCTGCTTGGATTTTGGCATCCCCAGCTCCCCAACGTGGCACTGACATCCCATTTTCTGCAGGCAGAGTGGATTGGGGTTGATGTTCCCACTCCCATGACACAAGCAATAAAAAGGAAGAAAAAAAAAAAAGTAGTAATAAAACTACACCTGACACAAGAAACTTGATGTTTCATGTGACCCAAATCTCAATGTTTCACTTTGGTTCTAAGCACTGTCAGGTTGCTTGGGAAAAAATACCAGACATTAAGGAGATGGTATTCTTGAAAACAAAGTTATTGCACATAAAAAAAGCCCAAACCTGCCTGGCCTCACAGGGATGTGTCAGCTCCTTTGAAATGTTCACTTGTCTCCCAGAGAAAAAACTGTCAGGGATTGCTGGCAGCACTGCAAAATATTTAGCCTGACCCAAATCCCTGTGGTTTCTCTGCAGCTGAAGGGCATCTTTTCCCCCTGGTGCTCAGGATCCTTGGATGGGGCACAGGACAATGCTCAGTGGAGCTCATGCTGCTTCATTCCTTTGTTGGTTGTTCTTGGTTTATTTTTTTTTTCTCCATTATAGACATTATTAAAAAAAATAAACTTTTACAATAATACATTTTTGAAGTTGTTGTTGCCATTTGAGATTTTTTTTTTTTTTAAAAATAAAGGAAAAAAGGAAATTAAAAAAGCCACACTGTAGATGCATATGGTTATGTACATACATACATATATGTAGGTATAGGTGAACGCTATATACATACATATATACTATATATGTATATATAAAAGAAAATGGAGAGGAGTATATAGAGGTTTCTGACCACTGATGGGTCAGATTCTCAACCCAAATTCAAATGGAGACAGCTTTAAAAAAACCTAAAAATATAATTAAAAAAATATCTCCCCCTCCAAGTTACAGACTGAGAACACCAGGACAACCTCACAACGTTTGAATTGACCTTCTTTTCTGTTTTAAAACTCTCCCCAAACACAGAAATGAAAATAAAACCAACCCAAATAACAAAGGCAAGAGCTGGAACAAGAGCAAGTCCCACAGAGGACACCGAAGAGCTTCCCAACAGCACATCCATCCTTTGGAATGTTCCAGTGTAGATATATCTTGCTGTCCCCAGCACACCTGGGCAGATGCTCTGCTTGGTACTTATTGTCCCTCCCTGGTGCCCCTGGCAGCTCTGGATCTCCCATGGCTGGAGAGGGTTTACTACAGACAGTGGGCTCCTGCTTTAAAAAAGAAACCCACTGCACCACAGAAGATCAAAAAAAAAAAAGTGAAAAAGAAGGAAAAATTAAAAGAGGAAAAGAGGAAGAAAAATCACCAAAGGAGGGTCCTCCTGCTGCCCACCATGTCCAGGCTCAGTATTCCTGGTGGTTCTGAGTTTCAGTCTCCAGCACCAGGATGCTGCAGCAGAACCCAAGGCAGGAGTGAAGGTGCCAGTGCATCCTTGTCCCCACTGGCCACCTTCCAAGGTCCTCTATACCACCAGCTTCAGGAAGAGGATGGGCACAAGGGGCAGGATCCGGCCCACCCGGTGTTGGCTGACGCTTGCCTTCTGGTCCACAAATGTCTTCTGGTCTGGCATGATGTCTGTGGTGAGCTGGGTCTGAGAGCAAGGGGAGAGTAGGGTTTCATCAGGCTCCTTCTGGGGGAAAACCATCCAAACTTGGGAAGCAGCTATTTTTTCCCCCCTCTGGGCAGTGAAGCCAGTGGTCCCTGGTACAGCATTTGTCTAGCACATTCTTCCTAAGCCATTTGCAACCCTCCCAGCCCCAGGACCTCTCCCTCCCTGGCTCCCCCTGCCCCAAACCTACCTCTGAATAGCACAGGCTCTGCACTTTGGACTTGTTTAGCTTCACTCCATGCTCCTGGAGAAGAAAATGGAGAAAGCAAAAGGCTTAGGGCAGGTATGTGCAGCCGGGGCTGCTCCTGCTGGGCTGGCACCTGAAGCCCAGGGTCCCCAAATGTCTCCAAGGGCCACAGCCCACCCCGTCCCTCCTCCTCTCCCAGAGCCAGACCCCCAGTCAGAGCCCAGAGTCTCCCATACCAGGGATGTTTTTTCCACGACAGACACCTGGGTACCAGGAGTGCATCCAGACCATGATCCATGCCCTGAGTCCATCCAAAAAGTCTATCCAGGACTTCTCACTGCCCATCTCATGCCTGATGGACCCACCAATGGTCCAGTGCTCTCAGTTTGCAGCAGTGACCAGGCTGGGGTATCCTACCTGGATGGAGGTGCAGGTGGTGATGATGCTGGTGTCATACATGGTGTTGCTGTCATTGATGTCGTCTGGCAAAGGAGGGCTCTTCTCTGTCTTTGGCAGCAGGGTGATGGGAGGCGCCGGGTTCTTGGGGGAGATGTTCACATCGGTGCCGTTGCCGAAGGCCTGGATGGCATTTCCTGAGGACAGGAGATGTTCATGGGGGAGGAGCTGCACCCCCTGGGTGACAGGGCAGGGTGAGGAGGGGGACAAGGAAGATCCTTACGGAGACAGGGGTTTTCTGTGAAGTCTCGAAGAAACTTTTCGCACTCCTCCTCCATGTTGCCACTGCCTTTGCAGGAGCACCAGGGTGAGATGGTGATGCTGGTGGTGCTGGCATCAATGTAGTTGGGAGTCATGTCAAACCCTGCTCCCGGCAGAAGAGGAGAAAGAGGGAAGAGGGTGATGGTGGGAAGATGCCCTTTGCCACCTTGACCCACCCCAGCACTCACCGATGAGCCCTGCATAGGAGCCCAGGCACGCCTGGTAGTTGTCCCCAGGGCAACTGGTCAGGGACTGGAAGGATGTTTGGCAGTTGGTGTGGAAATCGGCCAGCCGGGACCTGAAGGAAGAAGGAAAAAGATGAGATTTCCCCACTGCTCACAGCAGAACAAGAACAACTCAGCAGTGCTGGGTGAGATTTTTGAAAAATAAAAGTTGAACAAGAGGATGAATGGTGAGGGAGGGCAGATACCCACAATCTGCCTTTGTTGACACAAACCCACACTTCCCACAACCATTTTTTTTTCATCAGGGTGACCTGAATCACCAAGGCAGGACGAAGAAGTGGGAAGGATGCAGACAAGGAGGGGCAGATGGATGGGCTACAGGTCTCCACATTGACTCAGTCATTGAAGGAAGACACACAAGGCTGGATCTCAATCACAGGAACGAATCACTGAGAAGCAGCCAAGTTGCTGACACCATGGATGAGAGCTTAAATTTCCCAACAGAAAATCTCCTTGGCTTTTTTTTTCCACGACACTTCATACAGAAAGAAAGCATACATTATTTTCTTTAGCTTCCTTTCCTTCCTTCTTGATTAATTGTCATCATTGTCCAACCAATGATTGAATCATGCAACATGACTTGCCTCAAGCCAGAAGAGCTGAGGAAAAAATGGACAGAAATTGTGGTTGAGTTTTTGTTAGTTTGCCATTTTGTTTTGGTTTTAAGTAGGAATGGTTTGTTTTCAGAAGGTTTTCTAATGATCAAATTAAAGGTAGGAATAAATAGAAGCAGAAGGGGTCTGCAGTGATTCCTTATACCCATCCAGCACTTTCTTCTCACACAGATCCCAAGTGCACTAAGGGAGAATGGGGAGGGTAGGTAGCCCCCAAATGAAATCAGCATTGGGTAGGAGCAGAGAGGCTGCTGCTGAGCCCACTGATCTATATACTGAGGAAAGGGTAAAAGAAGGAATAAATTATAGCAGCAGGAGGCTGGACTGGAGCACTGGACACTCCATGGTGGAACACAGCAGCTTCCTGGAAACTTGCTGCTTTCAGCCATTGTCAATGGGGTTTTCCAAGGTCATGGCATTTTGCAACCACTGATGCAACATCTTCTGTGGAGCAGCTGAGCCTCTTCTGGGGACACCCTGGTCCTTTGGGGACCCCAGCATCGATGTGGTTCTAAGAGCCACTCAAGTGCTTGGGCACCTTCTTTTTTCACTCCTTCCCAAGGCTGGCTGTGTGGGCTGTGCTCCCTTTTCTCCTGTTGATGGTCTGCCAGCGGTATGAACTGGATTATTTTCCCACTTCCACCAGCTGCCTGACCCACTTACAGTCTCCCAAAAGGCTGCAAATTTCCAGGATAAAGCCAGCTTCTTCCATCTGGGTTATTCCAGTACTCCCAACAGGAAGACGGGACTCCTGAACACACTGGATCCCAATAAACAGCTGTAATGCAACTGACACTGCCTGTTCCTTCACTTCCTTCTTCAAACACAATTCCCTCAGACAACACGCAGGATGTTGTGGCCAGACCCACTTCTATTTTCCTTCAGAAAATAAATTTAGAATGAGAAAAGGTGGGGTCTCCCATTCTGGGGCTCATGCCTAGGTTTTGATGCTCAGCCCTCCCCAGGGCCAGGATTTTTGCTGCCCACTTGAGATCTGGCAGCAGAAGGAAGAGCCCTGGAGTGTGTTTTATGGAGCCTTGAAGTTGCAACCCTGCTCTTTTCACACCATCTCCATCGCAGGATGGTGACCATGCTACCTCCTTCTCCATCAGCAGGAGACACAAAGTTTCAGACAGCATTTCTCCCCTCTCCCCAAATTAGAGGTGAAGGCACATCAATTCTCTTAAAGAACCATGGCAAGTTCATCAGCCCAGCGCCAGGAAAATTTGTCACGCTGCTCCCTGGGGCCCTGCTCCTGGCTTGTAGCATCCTCTAAGGCAAATGTTATTCTTTTCATAATACATGACAAGCCAGCTGGTAATCTTTCCAGAATATCCAAGCCAGATGTCACTCTTTTTCCCCTTGTTCACAGGGAGTTTGCAGGCTCTGGTAATTCTGGTAAGAATTGTAACTGCCAGGAATACACCCTATTGTAGGTGGCTCAGAGTTTCTCCCACTTCTGCTCTTAAGTGTCCAGCGGGAAAAAAACTAAAAGGAGAGAGAGGCAAGTCAGTCTCAGCAGAAACAGGAGGAATTGGTGCCAATTGCCAACTGGAGGCTCCAGGCAGCAGGTGGGGCCAGACAGTCTCTGCCTGGAAAGGCCAGAGATGGGTTTGGGTACAAGGAGAAGGGGACAGTGACATGACAAACTGCAGGGCACAGCCCTGGCCAGCACTTTGTCTTCCTGGAAGGCCTCCAAGTAGAAAAAATAAGTATTGAGAAGGGATTTAACAGAAATTAATTGTATGAAGATACATGTATGAGACAGACATAAATATGTATCATATGCCAAACTTGCTCCAAGTGCTGTATTTCAAAGGGAAGGGGGTTACAAGCTGTTTCTCTTTGATGCACCTAAAAAACCCCCATAGATTTGATATTTGCTAAAAACAGCAGGATGGTGCTAAGGGGAGTCACCTCTGGAGTTCCAGGGGCTTTAATACGTCCCCTTCTCCTAATGATCTCCAGTCACCTCCCTGCAATGCCTGTCCATCCTCTTGCATGGAAATTTAACATATCCCATGCGTGGGACTGTGTGCATTGCTGCAGTGACCACCCCATCACCTCCTGGCTGTCAACTCATCACCTACCCTTGTTATCACACCAAAATTCAGATTATCAGCAAGACACCCTCCTTCTGACATAAAAAGTTACCCACACCGCAGAGGATTTTTTGATTGTGGGTTTGTTTGTTTGTTGTTTGGGGTTTATTTTCCCTGCTCGTTGGTGTGTTGCAATTTTTTAAAGCAGAAAAAATCCCCCTGAACAGATGCAAGGTGCCTAATTGGGTGCTAATTGTTCCCATCACCAAGCCTGGCTGTTGGTAATAACTTGAACCCATCAAAGCAAAAAGTATCAGGCTCTTGAATATTTCATGCAGAAAATGTCCAAGATGTGGAGATCACTCAAGACGTGGATTTTTTTTTTTTTTCCCCCCACAGGCAATTTACAGGGATCAAGGAAAAATGGCTTCAATAGACACAAGCATTGAGAGACAGCTCAGGAATGTGTGTGTGGCCCCCCCATAGAGCAACGGATGCTCAAGCTGTGACAACATGTAAAAACTCAGTGAGACATGAACAAACCCGCTGGGCATCCTCCTCCTGGTGCACTCTGCCCACTCATCCTGCTGGGGATGAAGGCTTTCCAAGACAAGAGAGGCTGAGATTAAAAAAAACAAAAGAAAACCCACAAAAAAAAGTCACCCTCAAACACCAAGAAGACTCACCAGGGAATTCAGAAAGCCCCAGGAGGGATGTGGAGCAGCTACAGAAATGAGGAAAGCTGGAACAAAACTCCTCTTTGAGGAATGACCCCGTACCAAACTAGGAAATAGACCACAGGGGAAAAAAAATAAATAAAAGATCAATGGAAATATTTGTTTTATCCAGGAAAAGTTGTCTGCCACCTCTGGAGACAAAGTGACCTGTTCTGTTTATTTGCTAGGAAGGTTTTATTCCTCCTTTTAGTAAAAAAAAAAAACACCCCATCCCTACAATAGCACAGTGTCTCCTCATGGGGTGAGGGCTGGTCCCCTGTCCCAAAACTGCCCAAGGAGATGTGGGGGGAGCAGGAAAGAGTAAAAAGAAAGATCTGGAGAGGAGAAAAAGCAAAATTCCCATATTAAAGTAGAACTAAGCCAGAAGAGAGGGTGGGGGGAGAAATTGTGGAGAAAATCCTCTTGCACCAACAGCTAAGTTAGGAGCTGGTAATTAAAAAGTTTATCTCACTATATGTATTTTTAAGACACCACATTTTGATTCATCACAGAGAAGAGGAATTGAAAGAATTTTTTTTTAATCCTCTTGCCTATGCTCAAACCCTATCATTACCCGTTAAGACAAGGGAAGAATTAAACACACGCATCATTTGATTTTAATTGAGGGCCTGTTCTATTTCATTGAACTGCTAACTAAGCTGAACAGGAGATTGTGTTTACAGAAGCAAACCCTGAGTCTGTATAGACTTACTGTCACATTAAGTCAATACTTATGAAAGTTCTCTATTTAATTATTCAGTGTGAATTGACTTATTACAGTGTTAAGAGCGTGGATAGCCTCCAGCGAGGTGGCTGGAGAAGTGAGACAACCCCTTCCATGGGGCAGAAGTAGCTGGGATAGTGCTGCTGCACTCTCCCCCTCCTTCTATTGACCCCTTACTGGAAAGCCAAAGCCAAAGTCCTTACAGATTTGCTCATTTAAGGTCAGATTTAAGCCTTTTTCCCAGCCTTAGGGACACACCAGCCCTGTGTTTCCTCCCCACCTCCTGATACAAACATCGCTCCTCTCTGCCAGCTCCCAGAGCATTTTTTTCCCTCCTCCTTCTTCCCAGACAGCTCCGTGGCCAGCCCAACCATACTTCTGAGCTGCTCTCATTACACCTTGTAATGAGAAAGTTGAGCTGCCGCTCGGCTGTTTATCAAGGAAACATCCATTATAGATGGCATTTTGTCTGCACTGAACAAAGAATGTGAAGACAAGGACGTGAGTTTAAGAAAAAAAAAAGAGAGGGCATTTTGTTCTCATGTTTGGTGTTTAATCAATACCCAGCCAGCCTCAATCTATCCTTCCTGAGCCAAGCCTCCCTCCTGGGCCCTTGGGTGATGAAGTAAGGCTTCCCTTCCCTGGGGCACTGATCCTGAATTAGCCCCCCCAGGCGAAACAAAATGGAATCAGCAGAAACTACTAGTGGACACAGACATAGGGGTCCTGTGAGAAGCTGGGCAGGATCTGGAGGGAAGATTTAGGTTGGATATTAGGGGGAAGTTCTTTACTAGGAGAGTGGTTAGGTCCTGGAACAGGCTGCCGAGGGAGGTTGTGGATGCTCCGTCCTTGGAGGTGTTCAAGACCAGGCTGGACGAGGCCCTGGGCAACCTCATCTAGTAGATGTGTTTGTTAGGTGGCCCTGCTAGACAGGGGGGTTGGAGTTACATGATCCTTGGGGTCCCTTCCAACCCGGGTCATTCTGTGATCTGAACCCATTCCCCAGCCCAGAGCCACAGATATACTGAAAAAGCAGAAAAAAACCCCAAACCCTCAAGCAAATGAAACATCACCCTGCTTTTGGATGCTGAGGAGCCAGTCAGTAGAAGCTGGAAATTCTTCAGTACCAGCATCACTGAAGCATATAAGACCAGATTATTTGTGTTCCCGACTTGCTGATGCAAGATGAAAAATACAGCAAACTGCAGCTGCTGAAATCAGCTCTTTTTTCCCCTTTCCTTCCTTTTCCCCTTAGCTGAGGTTAGTGTTTTGCAAAAGGTTTTTATATTCCAGAAGCTAAAACCTGTCCATTGCAATCAGACACAAAGCTTGGGGGGAATTTATCAGGCTCTTTCCTTGTGCTGGGAAAAGCTTCCCAGCAGGAAAAGAATCACAAATTGCAGCGATCTGAGCCCTGATTGCTCCTGGTCGTGCAGAGAAGGAGCTTGGCATCTCACTGGGGATATTTTAGCAGCCTCACAGGTCAAGGCCATTCAAATGGCATCATCTAGAGAAAAATTCACCATTATAGCCCAGAATAACCTAGACTTTGCACCCATACTCCTGGGAAAGCATTGCACAGTTGAGTGCTCTCCCTTGCCAGGGCCTCTTAGCATGGGCAGGGAAGTTCAGGGCCCATCTTAGCATGGAGTGGAGCTGGGGGAGCCACAGGCCCCTCTCCTATGCTCTCATGGGAGAAGAAAAGGTTCCTGGCAGACTTTAGAGTTCCTTCCAGTGCCTAAATGTCAGTGTCTCCATGCATCTCCAGGCAACTCACTGCAAGCTCCTCTCTCATGCCCCGGTGCTGCAGCTTGGATAATGGAACAACAGCATTCAACACCCGAGTGAGCATCATACATGTCAAAAGAGAGGTGCTACCATTCATGTGGCCACCATTTGGCATCTTTTATTCATAGATGTTGGCTTATTATATTACTTTTTGATAAAAAGCCACATTTCCTGGATTTCACATGCCCTAGCTGGCAGGCAGAGGAAGACCTGAAGCTCTGTTATTTATTTTGCTACCAGGCTGCAGGAAACTCCATCACCTTGATGGCACAGAGACCCTCCTCCTCCTCGGAAGTATATTCTTTATGAGGCTCAACCAACCCCCACAAGAGGTTTTTTTGCTGTATGAATAATGAGTTTCATAACAGAACAAAAGCCTGATCTCACAACTTTGCTCCTGCCTGTAAACCACACAAACCCATGGGATAACCCAGCAGTACAAGGGACTAAACTCAAAGCCACACTTCAGCCTCTCCAGAAGAAGACAAAATTCATTAACTCTATCTCATTTTGTGCACAGAATTCAAATGCAACCAGAGAAATCCACAGATTGTTGGGAAGACACGACCAAAGAAGCCTAAAAGAGGATCACACAGCCCATCCATGGCCTCGCACAAAGAGCCTGCAGGTCTCCTTCCAGCATCAGAAGAGGCTATGAGAAGCCCACCTTGAGCTCTTACCTGCAGAGATGATCTGTCCGGCACATGCTGCGCAGATCCAAGCAGTTGGGCTTCTCCTTATCTTCATAGGAGCAGGAGGGGACAATGGTCTGGCGGCGGCGCTCGGCACAAGCCTGGTCCTTGCAGGAGCAGAAGAGGAGGCGGTAGGTGTACTCGCTGGGGATACGGTCAAAGAACTGGCGCAGAGCCTTGTGGCACTTCCTGCGGTTGCAGTGCTCGGTGGCCGAGATCTCCTTGCTGCAAGTGGAGATGTATCCCGAGCGCAAGCGCTTGCAGTTGTCATTCAGGTTGCAGGCTTTGGCTGCATCCAGGCAGTGGTTGCTTTTGGAGTTGGTGGCAGGGTCCATTCCTGCCCATAGAGCAAGAAGGAGAAGGAATGAGCATGGTGTCCTCAGGCTGCAGGGATGCTACAGGGAAGGGGAGGTTTCTGCTCTGCTGGCAGCGAGAAGGGGACTTTATGAGGTGCCTCCATCCCCCTGCATTTCAGGCTTGATATAAGAAAGAAATTCTTTACTGTGAAGGTGGTGAGATGCTGGAACAGGTTGCCCAGAGAAGTTGTGCATGTCCCCTCCCTGGAGGTGTTTAAGGCCAGGCTGGACGAGGCACTGAGCAACCTGGTCTGGTGGGAGGTGTCCCTGCCCATGGCAGGGAACTAGATAATCTTTAAAGTCCCTTCCAATCCAAACTATTCCATGATGCAATAATTTGAGGGTCCTCCTCCAGCACAGAAAGGGTTAATCGACACCAATTGCAGCAGGGGGAACCTGGTCAAAATCATGCCATGATTTTACAATATTTTCCTTTTCTTGTCAATTATTCAAAGAATAATTATTAATCAGCCTGCTCCAAAGCACAGAGTCAGCCTCCAGTAGCCCCCCCAACAGCTGAGCAGTGTCCCCAGGCAGTGAAGATGAGAGCAAGGCTGTCATTGAGCTGGGGACCAGCCACATTCCTTGCATCATCTGCACCCTACCTTCACTCTAGGAATCCCAAACGTCAGCAGATAACTGGGGAGCAGACAGATGAAGTCAAAACACCACGTGGGAACAAATGCTGAATTTCCTTTTTTTTGTTTGTTTGTCAAATTGATGGATTGCTCTCAGCAGTTCAGGTGCTATTTTAGAAGCCACCTGACCGCACCAGCCACCTCATCTCTAATTTTCTTCAGTCTGCAGCCCAGCCAAGGCTATGGACTCCTCCATCAGCTCCTACTGGCAAAGGCTCAGGAAAGCTTCAGGAAGGGTTTCCTAACACACCTATTAGTAGGGCCCTGCTAATTAGTAAATGGCAGACAGCTGCCTGGGCCCCCTGCTTCCTCCAGCTGATCTCAGCAGCATTTGAGGCGTTATTTTCAGGACAGGACTCAATTTTGTCTCCTTTTTCCACGGTTTTATCCAACTTAGCATGAGGCTCTGACCTGGGAGCTGCAAGCACAGTACTGCCTACATTAATGGGTCCGATATAAAAACTGAAACTGGGATCTGGGGTGCTGGTCCTATGCAAACCCAAGCCATGTCCCACAGTCCTGGGAGGATGTTTAAGCTACCAGGGATTGACCGGTCCTGACTCATGCCATGCTTTCCCTTCACTCACAGCCAGCATCCCCCAAGCTGGGCTGTGATGCTGTTAGACCTCACAGCCAGGGGAGGTGGCAAAACTGTTTAGAGAGAATCCTGGAAATGCCAAACATGTCAACCCAGTGATGGACACCACCACCTCCCACCCCAATGGAGAGCTAGTAAGGGTGGAGGAGTTCAGTAAGACATACGTAAAATGAAGAGTTCTTATGATGGATGATTTATAAGAAGATCTGCCGAGAGAAACAGAGTGAAAGGCAAGAAGGTCACCTGAGCTAAGAGAGATGTTTGACCTGATGGATGGTTGGAGCATGAATTGGTGCTGCAGTGTGTGGGGGAAATACTTTAGGCACACAGATTTCCTTGCCCAGATTAGCTTTCAGTTTTGGGGGGATGTCCTGAGCACTCCAAGCCCCTTAAGTTAACAGCCAGTGCAGCAGCTCCTTGGCACAAGCTGGACATCTGTGCAAAGTGCCAGCTTATTGTTTAATCCTCTGGAGCATCACTCCTGCTCTGCCCAGGACCTGGATGTACTTTAATAGAGCCAACACTTGAAAGCACAGCGTTTCTGGGGAGCTCATTAATAATGCAAAAGCATGAAAATTTCATGAGACAAGGAGGAAAAGGGGACCAAGGGGATCACAAGGTGTCACCAGCTGTCCCTTCTGTGGGCTCTGCCTGGCCTCTCAGTACAGGACAGGGTCAGAGGCAGAGGAGCGTGAGGGCAATGAGGAAAGCAGTGCTATTGTGAGCCCAGTCCCTGCCATGCAGCGTGGTCAGAGCCTGGGGCTCTGCTGTCCCCCCTCCCCATGGGTGCTGCTGCCCTGTGTTGGTGCCCACACGGGCAGAAACACAGGAGTGTGGGACTGGTTTCCCAATCAGACCCTCAACTTTATGGATTGTGCAGGGTGAACCCCATCAGTGCATCTTCACCATCAGTCTGGGATGCTCTTGCCCCATGGGGGTAATCCAGGAGCCCGAACTCCCCTGTATTGGCAGGGCTGTGGTTGTCCACTTGCCTTGCTTACACTACCCCTCTTTCTAGGAAGGTAAGGAAATCCTTCCATCATCCCCACAGGTGATTAGCAGCATTCTGCCTCAGCCTTGTTAGCAAGAAACAACACTAACAGCTCGTTTACTCCAGTTGCTTGGACTCCAGGTCACAGCAGGGGGTTCTGAGGGGCAGCTGCTTACCATCCCCACCTCTCCATCCTTACATGAGGGCAATAGAGAAGGGGTGAAAGAAGCAGCAAGGCTAGTCCAATGGCCATGGCACATAACAATGGCCAATCCCCCCCTTTCCCCAGCCCCAAAATTGCCAGACAGGCTTCCTTCTCCCCTCACTTTGCTTTTACGAATAAATCAACCCATGAACATTTAATCCCTCACTCCAGACATTTTGCTTTTCATACTTTCCAGCAGCTAAAATATTTCCTTGATGCAAATGTAATCCAAAAAGGCGTATGGGAGACAGAAGGGGGTGGCATTGTTATCCCAAACTCGGTGTTAAGCTCCCTGGAGGGAGCCATGGCAAATTTGCTTTGGGTGACAGCAGTGAGGGGATGCAGCATCACAGCCCCCTCCCACGTGTCCCCAGCAGCATCACTGCAGGGTCTCTGAGGTACCACTACCCTCTACATGCACCCCATGAGGTCTGGGAGCACATGGACTCCTAAAACCCCACTATGGCAGGTGTCTCTCAGTGGAAAGGGTTAAGAGGAGAAAGAGGAAGGAGAAGCCAAGGCATTTCATGACCTAATTCAAAAAAAGGGTGGGGGACCAGAGGGATGTCATGGAATTAGGTGATAAAAAAAGTTCCTGAGGATGATGATGGGGTTTGGGTTCCCAAGAGAAGGATGAGGAGGCAGACTGATGCCCTGAAGATCTCAGTATCCTTCACCTATCAGCATCCCATTGCTCATCTCTAAGCTGGGGAGGGACAAGCTCAAGTCTGGGAAGAGAGAGGGGACCACCCCAGCTTCCCCACGGACAGGGTGTCCTGCTCATCACAAAAGTCTTTACATCAAGCCATAGCAGGGCAGTGGGTGAGTCTGGTCTTCTCCCTGGAGCCTGGGCTGCACCCATACCTCCCCCTCACCCCTAACAGCAATGTCTGATCCTACCGAGGTCTGTCACCCCCAGGGGATGCTCAAGGCAGCAGGTCCAGGGTGGTGGGTAAAGAGGAACAGGAGGGATTTCAGTGTGGCCATGGGGGTTGGAGGACCAAAGGGCCAAACCGTGGGGGAAGGAGTTGAAGGTTTTCATTGCCAGAAAAGCTTGATAACACGTTCTGCATTTGGGGGCAACAGGAGATAAAGCAGCAGAAACATGTTGCTTTTATTACCTGAGAAAATTGAAGCAAGTCTGAATATATCAGAGAGACGAGAGGTGACTGGCTCGTAGGGTGAAGCTTCATAAAATTCTTCTCCTAGAGTGGGAAGGCAGAACGAGAAGGGAGAGAAAAAGCAAAGTAAAAACCACAAGAGAATAACCCAAGCCACCAGTAAGGCTCTGCCTGGGGGCAGAGTTGGGTGGTCACCCAGAGACATCCCAATGGGACATCTCTTAACAGCTGTGGGTTTTCAGCGCATCACCCTGCACCTTGTCCTTGGTGCTGGGTGATGCTACATGGGGGCAACAGCCCCATGGAGGGGGCCAAAGGTAGCCCCTCATGCTGCTGCTGAGAAGGAATCACGCTTCAAGTCCTCCTACTTCGGGCCAACCCTTCACCTTGCTGGGTTCCCTAATGCTCTGATGACAAATAGCACCTTTATTAAAGTGCATTTAGGAAACACTGTAACCTCCCAGTATATAGCTTTGCCAATGGAATAAATAATTAAGTACTAGCTGAACCCTGCTGCTCGATAGGAAAATTACTGAGCATTAAAAGGGCAGCGGACTTTTCTTGAGCTCGATGAGATGCAATTAACCTACAGGAATGAGGCTGGAGTGAAAGCAGGCCTCCTTAATGGCAGGGACAGCCTAGTGCCTGCAGATGAGGGGCTGCACAGGAAACATAGCATCTTTGCCAAAATAAAGAATTTTGGGGTCTGCCTTGGGCACTTCATGGCTTTCACACTCATTGCTTTGTGCTTGTTAAAAACTATGAGCTGCTGGATGTTCCCTAGAACTTCTAGGTGTAACCACTTTTCTTCCCATCTCCTCCTCCACTTCCTCCTCCTCCAGGTACAGGTTCTGGAGTACCTGTCAAGCAATGAAGCATCCTTCATTCATGTTTGCAAAGCTGAATGAAGGCTGGTAATATGTGACAGAAAATGATGAAACAGTAATTGTTGCTCTGGACTGTTTTCCCCTTCTCCCCATGCTGACCCAGATTTGAAGGCAATTTCACACCCCTCCTAGCACCCCCATCACCTCCTCAGCCTTCAATCTCAGCTCCAGGGGGAGGTCAGAGAACTGCCCCCACCGTGGGGACAAGGCTGCCAGTGACAGGGACTTCTCTGCAGGCTTCAGCTCCATCCAATCAACCCTTTGGGCTCAAGCCACTAAAGGAGGTGGCTTTTAGACGGGGTAATGAAATAGCAGAGGAACAATCCCTTTTACAGGCTCAAATCACTGGTGGAAGCTGAGACAAGCTGCCAGTACTCCATGGTGTGGGTGGTCTATCAGCTTGCAAGTTGCTACCAGGCAGGTGACATATGCCCTTGCAAGGACTGGGCGAAGCCAACAGGGCTCTGGTACAGGAGGTTTTGCACAAGCTGAAGCTGGGTTTAAGATCTTCCATGCGCAGAGACAGACATAAGCCCATTAAAATGATCTGTACTGTTCAACTGGTACCGCTACTCCTTCCCCAGGAACAGCAACAGTTGCTGGGAGCCCCTGCTCCTCCAGTCTGGGGCCAGCCAGGAGCTGGCAGAGATGCACAGGGGTGGCAGGAGGGGGCGAAGCCAACATGACAGAAAAGCAAAACCCCACCAGCATCAGCAATAGCCCCAGATGAGCCCCTCACAACTTGTTTCTTCCTCTGAGCCCAGTAAAGAGACCCAGCCCCTAGACCTGGTCCTGCTCCTGCTCCTGCAGGGGGGCTTTGGCTTCCACCCACGGCCTCCCCCGTACCTTCAGGCAGAAGACAATATTGCCTTCAATGAAAAGAGCAGCTCTGGGATAGCAAACTCCAGTTGCAGTCACTGCACTGCTCCTGCCTCTGACCTACCCCTCCTGCCCCATGTACAGGAGGCTCCAGCGCACTGTCCATGCACAAGGTGAGACCCCAAAGAGCCCTCCCCGAGGCTCCCCCGTCCAGAAAACTCAGTGGAGCGAGGTCTAACAAAGGGCTAAGGGAGTGGCGAGGAGGCAGCGACAACCTGTGCTCACTGAGAAATCCCCAGCGCCCCTCTGCACCTCCTCTCCTCTGGGCCGTGCAGGAGGGAGGGAGCTGGGTAGAGATGGGCCCCGTCCCGGCTTCAATGAGCTCCAACACCCTCCGCCCCACAGCTCGCCACAGAGCCGCGCCTCCTACCTTCGGTCAGCCCTAGGTGTATACTCCAGTAGATCTGAAGGCACTGAAGCTCCTTCTTCATCCCTCGCTTGCAGCGGCAGTGGTAGAGCGGGCTCTCCTGCAGCACCTCCAGGGCCGCCTGGCACTCCTTGTTGGCCAACATGGTGTTCCTGTCGCGGCCGGCCAGGCACTGCCGCAGGGTGCGGTAGCGGGAGCTGCAGCCGGGCTCCGCCGCGCACAGCTCGTTGGCTCGAACGCAGTCCACGGCCACCCGCCAGCCCGGCTGCGGGTCCTGCCCCGCCACAGACGGAGGACCGGCCAGCGAGCGGAGGATCTCATCTGGGCAAGCGGCAGGGGAAGGAAAGATGAGGGCAGAGAGTGGTGAGGGAGGGCCGCCGGCTAGGGAACCCCTTGTATCCCTTCCCCAGGACCCCACACAGCAGTCTGTGCCCCAGACATGGTCCCCAACTCATCCCTGGCATTAGAGCCTCCTTCAGGCTGCTCCAGAGAGGGAGAGGGTCCTTCCATCATGCCTAAACCAAGCCAAGATGTGTTCCCAGCCACAACCACACTGGGGGCTGCCAAACATGTCAAAATTCAACCTGAAAAAGGTTTGTCACATCCTCAGCAGCAGTGATGAGTCCCAAGAGAGGGGGTGAGGAAGGCGGAGGGTCAACCCAACAGAGCCACATGATGCCATGGGACTCTGTTTCTGAATAAAACCAAACAGCCATATAAGGAAACACAGTGTTTTTTTCCAGTCTATGCATGAATTCTCAAAAGCTGAGGGAAGCAGAAGGCCCATCCACACTCACTTCCATCATTTTTTGGGGCTTTTTTATCCCACAGCTCATTATTTTCAGGCCTGCCACAGGGTTTTTAGGGCACCTGACTCATGAACACTCAGGTTTGGCAGGGACACAGCTTGGCTGCAGCCCAGTACAAACTCTTCCCCCACAGGAATGGCCTCCTCTGTGCCAGTCACTCACTCCCCAGAGTGGTAACCATCACACCATCCATCACACCATCCAAAAAGGAGCTCCCACTCATCCACAGCCACTGTCTGCTCCTTGGACCCCTCTTCATCAAATCCTCCCCTGCCTGCCTGGCACTCCCTCTGCTCTCATGCCATTTTCTCATGTGCTTTTACTTATCTGAGATAGATCCTTGACAAGTCTATCCCAGGCAAAGCCACTGAGCTGTACCATCACAGGTGCATGGAGAAAGGGACAGGTAGCGTTTGCAGGGCTGGTCCTCCTCATTTCTGCACCGACCAAGCAATAGGGACAAGGATCCCTGCTCCCCTTGACCCTCCTTGCAACCACAGAAAGCAGAGAAAGCCCTTGGAGCAGGCAAAGATGGGCAGAATGGGACCTGGAAAGCACCCTCAGACACCTCCTGGAGGGTGATGAGAGACCCCACCCTGTGCGATGCCCACCCTCATGGCTGTCCCCGGGGAGCAGCTTCCCCTACTCCTGGCTGCCACATGCAAGGCACCAGCAGATGGGCATGGCAAACTTCAGCCCCTCTCCAAGCCGTGGGCTGTCAGCTGGCTATGGCAGGGGGACAGTGACACCTACAGGCATGTGACAAGGGCCACCCATGTCCGCCCTCACACCTGCCACACAAGCCAGTCCCAGGCGTCGGTGGGATCCAGCTCCAACGGCGGCTCCCCCGGGGCAGGGCTCATCCTCTGCCACCACCTTCCCCCATTCCCTGTGTGCCATAATGGGAGACAAGTGGCCACAGGAGCCCACCAGCCACCTCGCCAAGTTGGGATATGTCCCTTGAAAAGGAGAGGAGATGCTCAGCTCTGAGAGAGGGATGGGGCAGCTCCAGGAGCAGATGAGCAGGATGGGCAGCAGCACCAGGTGGAAACACCCCCATTGCCTGCAGTTAAGAGCAGATCCCATCCTCTGGTCTTCAGATGATGCTCCCGAACAAACAGGGAGAGTTCTGGAAGGCATCCAGGTAACTGGAGCACATGCAGTGCCCTTACACAGAACCACAGAATACCAGGAATTGGAAGGGACCTTGAGAGATCATCTAGTCCAATTCCCCTGCCAGAGCAGGAATGCCTAGATCAGGTCACCCATGTTACATCCAGTTTTGGGTGGCAGATGTCCCTTGGGAAGGCCCTCCTTGGCCCTTCAGAATTATATTCCACATCAGAGACCGGCAGTGTCCATGAGCCTGGACTGGTAGAGGAGAGACAGGCATCCTCAAATGTTCCTCAGGGCAGAAATTCCAGCTCTTCGCCATGAGATGGACGCTGCTTTGTTGCTTTGAGTAGAAAAAGTTCAGTTCTGCACCTTTACATGGTGGGAAACCCCAGCCTGAGGCACCCAGCACAGCAGCTGGGACAACTTGCCTCTGCTGCAGCCATCAGCCTCATGGCAACTCTCTCCCAGGCATGGAGAGTGATCCCACAGCTCCTCTCTGTGCCATTTCTCCTCTCAGCCCAGCTGCAGATCCGACTGGTGCTTGCACCAAGCCCCTTGTCCTGAGCACTCCCAGGTCTCAGTTCCAACTCCATCTTCTCCAGATGATGCTGTGAAGCCTCTCCTGGCTGTGATCCCAGCAGGCTCCATGGGCCTCCCAGAAGGACGTGCTGGGCAGGCAGGCAAGGAAGGGATGCAAAAGGTTCTAGACCACACGGAGCATCCTGGTTGGCATGGCTGGCAGCACTCCATGCTGGGACAGAAAGCCCAACAGTAAATCCACCCACTGGGGAGGTGCCAGAGATGTGTGGTGGTGATCTGGCCCCAGCCTCCTGGTTTTTGCCACTTTGTTCCCTAGCCTCACAGAGGGAGGGTGCCTGCAGTATCCCACACCACATCCACCTCAGGAGTGCCTCCAGAGCAGGGGTGCAGCCCAAAGCCATCCCGTGGGGGAAGGAAGGGCAGAAGGCTCACTCTCCTGTGGTTTATAGCTTGCACAGGGCAGCTCAGTCTCCCCCAAAATCCAGCAGCATGCTCAGCCCTGGCTGCCAGGTCGCTGTCTTTTCCAGCTCCTCTCCCGGGGCTTCCCAAGTCAGGCAAAGCTCTGCAGATCCCGGCTGAGGCACGAGGTGAGGAGTTTGGATAGAGTGGCAGGATGAGGGGGTGGATTTTCTTCTCCTACCCGAAAAGACATTGCCTCACTAATCCATATCCACTAAACTAAAACATCTGCAGAGAATTTAAAGCTAATTCTCAACAGTCTCTGGGGTGTTGAAGCACAGCGAGGATTTGCAGGCAGATGCAGGAGGCTCTGATCCCCAGCAAACAACACCATGGCCCTCTTTCTTCTAGCACCCACGGCTTCCCCCAGCACCATCACGCTGTGTTGCCTCTTTTCCTTGTACTGGTCTTCTCAGAGACCTTTGGGCAACTTAACTCCAATTACTCAGGAACATGCAGCCTCCCAACCCAGCTGCAGTGGCACTGATTACTTTCTCCCAAGAAAAGGGCTTTTTTGGCTCATGGGAAAGAAGAACACAAATGTGAAGAGCTGGGCTTCCTCTGCTCTGCTGAGCTGCTCACCATGAGGTCACATCACAGTGAGGGAGGGGGATGCTGCTCCCCAAAGCAGCAGGATAAAGCTCCCTAGGACCTCACCCCTAACACTCAGTCTAGGGATATAGCTTCCTAGTATGCTTGGGGTGTCACAACTCGTCTGGCAGCCCCCTCCTCTCCCCTGCACCCAGGTGCACCCTGGAAAGGGAGTAGATGTTCTTGCTTTCACACCACCTCATACAAGAGGACGATTGGACCGTGGTTTGAATGCCTTAGAGGGACACCGTGGAGGTCCCCTGGATCTCGTTCCTGAGACATCCAGCAGTGAGTCAGACGTGTACAGCCAGCAGCCAGCTGCTGGAGATCCCCTCCTCTCCCCTCTGCCCCCAGAGCACGCCTCCTGCTCTCTCTGGCTCAGAAGCCACAGCTAGTGCCCTCCTGCCCCTGGTGCTCCCCCGTACTCTCTGCTGCTGACAGGTCATGAGGAAGAGCAACTCAATTTTGGGCTCACCCCCACAGCATCCAGGCCTGTGTCCCACTGCATGTGAGGCACCAGCACCTTCCTGCTAGCATGCCACCCTTTCCCCTCACCTTTTGTGCTGGGAAGCTGGGGGAAGGATGAGCCCATCATCCCGAATTTCCACCCAGGGATTCTGCACTCCCCAGGCAGGGAGGTCCCTCTGGCTGTGACCCAGTGCAGGATGCTCTGGGAGGGGGTTTGTTCTGCCAACCTTCAAGTCTCCCTCAGCAGCTGCCTGTCCCTTCTCTGTGCCCTGGCAGGCTGGGTTACAATCCTCCCAGCCCAATGCAGCCTGGCAGAGTTTTTTGGGGCGCTCACTGCTGCATTATGCCAGGGCTCACACGCAATATGATGCATGACCGAGTCACCATCCTGTGTTTGCCCAGGCTCACAGGAGGCAAGAACCGGACTTTTTGCCTTTTTTTTTTCACTCCAGACCCACCACAATCTGCAGCTTCTCCCCCTTTTTGGCTGCACCTTCCCCGCGGCTGCAGGGGGCTGCCCTAGAAATGCAAAGCTTTTCCTGCTGGCAAGCAGCGGGCTCCTCGAGAATTCACACTTGAGCTAAAGCCACACTCGTGAATTCCAACAGAGGCGGACGACAATACCCCCCAACACACACACATGCGATTAACCCAACTTTCCGACCCAGATTTCCACGCTGAGGTCCCAGGGTGGGGAGCCGGAGGCCGGCAGCCACGGCAACAGCGGCTGGAGGGCGCTGGGAAAGACGGATGTGGGGGGAGAAAGGGGAGTGCAGATAATCTCCAAAATACAAAAATCCACGGAGGGTGACAGGGAAAGAGAGTATCGGGGCTGTGCTGCTGATTGCTGATCCTGCCCGCGCCTTTGGACCACGACAGCGATATCTGAGGCGGGGGCTGCCCCGATGAGGTTGCCCGTCCGTCCATCCGCGCCTCACACCCCCCCCCTCCGCAACACGTTTTAAGTTTGATGGAGAAATAAAGTTGTCCTTAGCTAAAATTCGAGCCCCGAGTGCTGCCGGTCCCTCTTTCCAACCTCCGTAGCCCCCTAACCCCGGGAAAGGACACGCCACCTCCGGTGTCGCTCCGATCAGGCGACAGCACCCCCGGCCTTCTTGCACCCCTGCCGGGGACACTCACCTACGAAGAGGACGATGCAGAAAGCGTTTGCCAAGATCATGTTGTAAATCCACGCGTTCCTCCACGTGTGCAAAAAAAATTTATAAAATAAAGGGAGGAAAAACAGGAGCGTAATACAAAAAAAAAAATTAATT
>VZTY01010118.1:26635-51241 GCA_013400935.1 Turnix velox
CTCCGCTGG
The DNA here is from genome assembly GCA_013400935.1 of Turnix velox. Taxonomy (NCBI): domain Eukaryota; kingdom Metazoa; phylum Chordata; class Aves; order Charadriiformes; family Turnicidae; genus Turnix; species Turnix velox. The sequence goes on from VZTY01010118.1 coordinate 26,645, forward strand.
GCTCGGGAGCTGCGCCCCGCGGAGGGCAGCGCAGTCGCGGACGCCCTTCCGCTGGGAAGCGGGATTGTGTGCAGACCTGCGACTCCCCGTCCATCCCTTCCTCCCTCTGACCTGCCTGCCTGCCCAGGACGCCCCAAAGGCTCCCCCCCACGCCCTGAGCCGCCTGAGAGCAGTCCGGTTTCCCCTCTCCGCCCGGCAGGGGCACGTGGGTGTTTCAGCCCTTGCAAACCTGCGAGTGGGGGGTTTGAGGGGAGCCTACCCAAACGTGGACCTACCAGCAAAATGTGTGCTCCCCGCTGCTGGGGGGCGTGGGAGGAATCGCACACGCACACAATGAACATACAGGCGTACAAGTGTACACGGGCACATCCAGCCCGGGAAATTATTAATTCATGTCGGAGGCTCCGCGGGCAGTCCAAGCAGCAGCACCTTCCTCAGCCCTTCTGGTCACCGAGTCCCCTCTGTTCTCCACCCCAGAGCTGGAAAGGGGGTGACCCGCTGCCCCGATCCCCCTGCTGCACCTCAGCCCTTGAAAACAGGCTGAGTCCTTGCTGCAGAAACACAGAGCCGCCTCTTCCTCCTCCCAGCCCTGCGTGTGGTGCTGGAACCTCTCGCCCCCTCTCTGTGTCCGCTACAAGTGCCAGCGATGGGACGGTCCTTGCCCCAAACCCATGAAGATCATGAGCAGCACGGGTGGGGAGAAGGGCGATGCTCCGCTCAGTTTTCCTCAATGCAATAAGAGTGGGGGGAGTAGGAGGAGAGTGGGGGGAGCAGGAAGGGAGCAGGAGTGCACCCCTTCTTTGCTAAGTCCGTAAGCATCCTTTGCCCTGTGGGATCGGGGGGCACCATGCCAGGCCTCCCCTAATTGGCTACACCTCATCTCAGGAGCAAGAGGCTTCGAGAAACCAGCGGGCACATCACCTTGGCAAACGGCTGTCAGGATCACGCTGCACTCAGAGAAGCGATCCAGAGAGAAGGAGGAGGGACACATACACACGACAAACAACAGATCAGAGCAACACACATTAGCGAGGCTTCCCATTCAGCATCCTTCCCTGTCCTATTCTTTTCCTGCTCTTTGCTCTCCCTGACTTGCTTTCCCTTTCTACATCATAAAAAAACACACTGACAAAACCCATGGACTGACTTAGCAGGATGTTACTGTTCTTTCTCAAAGCCTAAATGGAGACAGCAGTGAAAAGTTGTGTTCTCAGCTGCCCTGCATCTCTTTAATTCTGCCAGGTGTTGAAGTGGCTCATTGCACTGGGTGTTACACTTGTCTTTCTGCAGTAAGATTACCCAGAAAGTGCCAGTCCCGACACAGAAAAAGCCACCATTCCACTCTCCCTTTTGTGCCTCTGCTTGTCCCCCACCATCTCCAGGGATGTGATCCGAGCAGCAGGAGCAGTAATAGCAGCTTCAGCCCATCACTCAGCACCTCTGGAAGGCGAATACCTGCTTTAGAACCTGCTTTAATGCCATTCTTGGAGCTTAGCAGAGGGAAAGGATTTCCTCTTCGGGAAGAGGGAACTGCATTTTTCTCTACTTTCCCTTTTCGGCCTCACCGCTTTCTCCTGGTCCTCCCTTCCCTGTGTTGGAGGGGAAGAATTGCACAGCCCCCAGTGAGGTGACATTGAAGGACTTTTATCCCGGCAGCAGCTCCCACGAGGGAAAATCACATCCTCAAGCTTGGGTTTCCATGATGTGCACAGTGGCCACCTGCCATCTCCAGGACACCTCCTGCATCATGTCAGGGAATACTTATGCTTGGGGAGACAAAAAAAAAACCACCTCAACATAACAAAACATCGATGCCAAACCCAACTTTATTGTGTGGTGGCATCGAGCAAATTCAGCCCCTTTGTGAAATGACAACACTAATCACCAAAGAAACAGGGTGAGCGGGCTGGTGATGGCTGCCTGTACTGCTGCCGGTTGCTCCGGTGCTTTCTGCTGCCTACAGTGGGGCCAGACACGTTTGGGGTGAAGGATGGTGGATGGCAGACAATGGTAACAATGGTGTTACCATTTCTGTCCCCAAATTATCTTTCACTTCCATAGGATTGCACTCCCCTTGGCAGCAGCAGGGAGAAAACCTCTGGGCAGCCATGCTTTGTTTCTGCACCAAAATTGATAAATTATCAATAGAGAATACTATTGTTTTTAGAAGNATTATCTTTCACTTCCATAGGATTGCACTCCCAGTAGCTCAAGCATCCCCTTGGCAGCAGCAGGGAGAAAACCTCTGGGCAGCCAGGCTTTGTTTCTGCACCAAAATTGATAAATAATGATCATTTAAGTCCCATGAATATGAGTTGGATTTGCTTACCCTCCTGACTTTAGACTTTAATTCTGCAAAGTGTTATCACATTAATGGGAGTCAAAGTTGTTAAAGAGCTAGATTATGCATTAGCAACGTAATCCATGGGGGGGCAGGATGAGGCTCAGGAGCTCTCCCCAAAGCTTGGTGTCTTCTTCTCCTCCTGATGGCTGTGAGAAGACTGTGAACGTCTTCCCGGGAAGCAAGGGGTTGTGCTGGGTTTCTGCCTTTGGCTGAAGCACAGGCGAGGGGACATCTGGGGAACACGACCTTGCATAGATAACCAGGGCTCACAGTGATGCTATTTCCCCCTCTGCTGGTGTTGCGGCTCTGCTCTCTACAGGATGCTGTATTTCAGGCTTCCACAGCAAGTCTGTGTCCCACTTGGGCTTTTTTACACCCCAGGGGTTTGCAGAGTCCCTTTTTGATCCCAAGGCTGTAGGGTTGGAAGGGACCTTTCACTGTGGGTAGGTTTTCTGTATGCACAGAAAATTTGCCCGTGGGGAAAGCCTGCACTGCTCCTGGCTGTGCAAAACACTCATCTGCAATCCTCTGCATGCTTGCTGCTGCTGGGAATGCCCTGCATCTCCATCCTCCTCCTAACACAGTGTCTGGCTAGGGTTTTCCACTCGAGGATGCCCTCAAAAAACTGATCCTTAGGGACTGATTCTGCTGATGCCACCGGCGCACACCCTGGCACAGACAATCATGCTTTGGCCCCCTCTGGGTGTCTCCTTGTGGGTCACGTTTTCAGGGCTGCTGACAGCAGCCAGTTCATAGCCACTGGCTATGTGAGTCCTTACAACACCCCAACACTGATGGACCCCGACAGCTGTACACAAAGCAGAGGCAGTTTTAGCTTGCTGCTGTTTTCCCAGCAGATTCTCCCTTTTAACCTCTTCTGGGGAGCCACTTCCCTCTTTGCTTCCCTATCAACTCATGTACTGGAGACCATGGGGGGAAATAGCAAGTAGCCCAGCAGATCATAGAATGGTTTGGGTTGGAAGGGACCTTAAAGATCATCTAGTTCCAACCTCCCTGCCACGAGAGCAGGTTGAATCCCATCTGGAGTACTGTGTCCAGGTGTGGAGCCCTCAGTACAAAAAAGACATAGAGACTTTGGAAAGGGTCCAGAGGAGGGCCACGAAGATGATCAGGGGGCTGGAGCACCTCCCCTCTGAGGACAGGCTGAGGGAGTTAGGCTTGTTCAGCCTGGAGAAGAGAAGGCTGCGGGGTGACCTCATTGCAGCCTTTCAATACCTGAAGGGAACCTACACCCAGGAAGGGAGTAAACTCTTTGAAAGGGCTGACAATAGCAGGACTAGGGGAAATGGATCCAAGCTGAAGGAGGGAAGATTTAGGTTGGATATTAGGGGGAAGTTCTTTACTAGGAGAGTGGTTAGGTCCTGGAACAGGCTGCCGAGGGAGGTTGTGGATGCCCCGTCCTTGGAGGTGTTCAAGACCAGACTGGACGAGGCCCTGGGCAACCTCATCTAGTAGATGTGTTTGTTAGGTGGCCCTGCTAGACAGGGGGGTTGGAGTTACATGATCCTTGGGGTCCCTTCCAACCCAGGTCATTCTGTGATTCTGTGTGATTCTGTGATTCTGTGTGAATCAGAGCCACAGCAAGCTTGGCCTTGGATATCTCAAGGGATGGATCCCCCACTACCTCTCTGGGCAACCTGTTCCAGTGTCTCACCACTGTCATGGTGAACACTCAGGTCCTTCCATTTTTCCCTGTAGTTTGCCTCTAGGCAGGTTCCACACACCCCTCTTTTCCCCCATCTCCTGCCTCTGTCCCACACCAACCCTTTTCCAGCCCATTTTTCCCTATATCCCACACACCTGGGACACACTGGAGACTCCTCCCCTTCCCAGCTGTTCCAAATCAGCCCTCTCTGCCCACTCTCCTATTTAGCACCAGCAGGGAAGGGCAGCAGCCATCATTTGCCCCCCTGTGGGGCCTGAGGGATCCTCCTTCTGGTGTCTCTGCTGCAGGACATCACTGGGGAGTTGTGGTGGGAGGAGAAAGGCTGGGGGAGAGATGGGTGGTGGGCAGGGTGATGGCCTTGTGTTTCCATTTCTTGCCTTAATGCTCTGTGGGGTTTGCCTGAGGTCAGACAAACGTTTAGCAGCAAAGCAGGAGCTTTGTGTTTCAGCTCAAGGTGTGTGTATGAGTTCAGCTCCAATGATGTGGTTTAGCCCAGACAGCAGCATCTCGGTGTCAATGTACAACAATATTTATTCCTTTAAAATCAGTTGTGATCAATCTGGAAAAGTTTTTCTGTGTGAAACTTTTTCCTCTCAGTACTGAAAGCACTGCTTGTGCAGGGGACTAATAAAAACCTTCTCTCTTGCAATGTTTGATATGAAGTGAGGGCAGAGGAGAAGCTGTTATCCATCAGGCTGGCTTTGCAAAGCTTTCTCTCCTCGAGCACCCACTATAGTCACCCAGATCCCAGGTTGAGGGAGCCACTCCTCTAGTAGCTGTTAGCCAGACAGAATCAAGTAAAAAAAAATAGTTGATTAAAGAAAAAAAAAAACCTGGAAATTAAGAAAATAATTTTAGTTGAGTCTTTTAATGTTGCATTTATCCTGAGATAATTAGTTGCCCTTCATTTTCATAATCTCATTTTGACCCCTCTGAATAGTGGCTGGTTTCCAGGGTGTGAGCCTCCTGGACTGGAGAGCATCACCATCCAGCTCCATCAGCACTTTCTTCTCTACCCTTTCCCTCACTAGTCTCGAGGCTCCCACTACTGAGAGCTCCTCAGTGACTGCCATCAGCCCCTATCGATCCTGTTGCCAGCTCTGCCTTGACAAAGGGGGGGAGGACATGATTTTCCCTGTTAGTTGCATGCTCTGGCATGCTGATGGCACTGAGATGGCTGGTATGGTCATCACTCCTCATGGTCTGCTAAGGGAATGCTGCAGCTCTTCCCCTCCCCTCGATGACTTTTTGGGAGTTTGGAGAGACCCAAATGGGGACAGGCAATTCAGTTGGTAGTACTCGGGAGGGGACAGTCAGCCCAGCCAGCTCAGTTTGGGATGCATTGAACTGAGCTGTCAGGTCTCATGCTCACACACTCATCAGCTTCCACAGCCCCAAATTACAGCTGACATTTAATAAAAGCCCACAGCACCTGGGCAAGATGCTGAGCTGGAAGGGAAGCTGCTGGGGAATTTTCTTGTAAAGAACATATTTGTTTTACTCTGCTCTCTCAATGTCTGAGCAGAGTGTCCCAGCCCTGGAGGCAGATTTACTGGGCACATCAGCCCAGGGACACCTCAGATTTTATTCTGGGACCCTCCTAGGACAGAGTGATGAACTCCTCCATATGCAAGCAGCTCCTTCTTCCCATCAGATGAAGGGTGAGGGGATGGAGGTGATGGCAAAGAGGAGAAAAGGGGCTTTTTGGAGGCTCTGGGAGCAGCATGAGGAAAAGCAGGGTAATAATGAGGGCTGGTTCCAGTGTCATGGACTCGGCCCTAATCAGGCAATGAAGCAAATTGAGTTTCACTAAAAGCTCAGGAGCCTGGGCTGGGTCACCCCCTCCTGTCCCTGCTCTCTCTTGTCCTGGAGAATGAGATTTACATCCACTCCCTGGATGATAAATGAGTAATTGCTGTGGTCTGCACTGAGGCAGGGAGTGCTGGTGTGGACATGGCATCCTCAGCTGATGCTTCTTGTGCCTTTGCTGCTCAAGTGGATTATCAGGACTGAGGCCTATGTCAGAAAAAAGCATTAAACTCCTATATATCAGTGTGATGGCAGTGTTGGCAGCAGAGATGGGGTCTGTGCAACCCATGTCCACCATCCCTGGGGGATAGAGGAGCTGCTCTCAGTCTAGGTCCTGCCTTGACACACAGCAAGCATCCGTGTCCCTCCTCTGCCTGGCACTCCCCTGGCATTGTCACACTGGCAGCTGATCCTCTTGGCCATCTGGCAGGCAGGCAGATGGCCTGCTGTTGGTCTGGGCACAAAGGGCAAGTTAAGCACATAGGCACCCAGCCAAGCTGTTGGCATGAATGGTGATGCATGACCAGCCCCCTCCTCTTGCAGGGTGCCAGGAGTTGTCACAGCCCCTCCACCTCCCCATTCCCCTGGGGAGAACCTCTCCATGCACCCTCCTCTAAAGACACCAAGGATGAGTGTATGGGTGGGGAAAGAGGCTTGGCCACCATTGCTGAATTCTCCCAGAGATGGGTCCAACACTGGGTGACTGGGCTGGAGAAAAGCAGAGTGTGGAGGGCTGAATGTCAGGGAATTGGTCCCTTCTCCAGGAGTGGCTTTGTCTTCCCGCTGGGCAGTGTGATGTATCTGGGATGCAGGTAGGGTGGGATGCCTGCTACCCCCTTTTTGGGATGGATGGGAAAGAACAAGTTTTGCTGAAGGTACAGACCAGATGTTTCTGTATACTGCCCTTGGTGCCAGGCAAGGCTTCCCATCCCATGCAGACATGGGCTGCTTGCTCTCCCTTGGTGTGTCTGGCAGCTGTCCCACCTCCCGAACAACCTGGCACTGAGAGGCAAATGCTGCCTGGGTTGTCAGGCTGGGAAGAGAGTGAAGAAAATACTTCACATTTCATCAGAGGGTGTTTGATTTGGAATTCCCACTAAGGAAAAGGCAGCAGAAGGTGCAGCCCTGGTGTTAAATATTGGAGTCTGAACACGGGACAGTTTCCTCACTGGGAAAATATTGTGGGAGATGTCTAAAACCATTCCCCACTCTGTTGCCATGACTTGCCCCTTGGGTCCCTGGAAATATCCCCAAGTCCCTTGATTATTTTCATTGTCTCTCTCTCTTCCACTCTGAGCCCTGCCTGCTGTGTCAGCAGCCATATTTATAGCACTGCTCTCCTCCCAGATTGATGTCAGGAGCATCCTTTCTTCTGATCACTACCTGTCACTTATGCCTTTTTCATGCAGGCCAAGGCACTTGCAGCCACTTTTTATTTGTGGCTAGCTTTTGCTCCTCATGGGCATCATGTTCCATGTGCAAAAACCTTTCAGATAGCTGCAGATGGTTCTCAGGTGACCAGAAGTCCCAGGAGATAATGTCAAGGGGGTGTCCATGATCACCCCAAGGGGTAGGGACAAGGGTATATGCTCCCAAGTCAGCAACAGTCTCCTCCTGCCTGGGATTTACTGCTTTTATAGAACTTTTCATTTTTCAAGCTTAATTATAGATATTTTTCTGAAGATTAATCCCATTTCCAGCACTATAAGGCAACGCAGTGGGACGAGGCAAGGAAAGGAGCCTTGCTCCAAGTTGGAGGTGGGGGGCTCTGCTACCCCCTTTTTCCCTTGAAATCCTGTTAGTGCTAGATTCTGCCTGTGCCAGCAGAGCTTGGTGATGGCACTCCAGAGAGTTCTCCCTTTGCCCTAAAAAGTGGGGGTGAGTCCCAGGGCTGTCCCAAATGTCCCTGAGCAAGGGCAGAGCCCCACGGTTGAGCTGGCAGGGGAGAGAAGCAGCTGGAAATGTGGATCCAGTTGACTTGCTCTGGGTAATATCTCCTGATTATTTCATTGGAGCATGCTGAGGCTGCAGAGTAATCGAATTAGGCAAATATTATGGGGAAGAAAATGGGCAGATAAGTAGCTTAAAGTGATCGAAATGACCTGGAGGTGGCCATGCAAATGGTCTGTATAATATCCTGTAATAACCCTGTCCAGGCAGCTCTTAGGAGGCTGAATTCCAGTAACAGGGCATCTGACCAGGCTCAGATGCAGTGACAGGTGAGGGCAGGCAGTGATAAGAGTTCTCCCACTTGGGGGAATCTGCCCTGGAGCCCCCTCTTCCCCAGCACCCAGGCAGATGCTTTGGGGTGCACGTGGTTTTGCTGCTGTGGGAGGATATGGCCCCTCAGTACATGCAGCCACCATAGACTTGCAATCACAGCACTAGAGAATGTGAGAATGCTAAAGAGGGTCAGGATCAGTGAGAAACACCACATTCAGCCTGATAAATCACTGGGATAGACTCAGAAGGGATTGATATGGGATGATGCATGCTGAGAGCTGCAGAGCCTGCCATTCCCAGGCAGAGTTGCCACAGCACTAGAGAATGGAAGGATTTCACCCCCCATGTAGGACTGGGTTAAAATCTCTGTTTAAAACCGATCCTGTCCCTGCACATGGGTAGGGAAGCTGGGAGCAGTGGAAAGAGATGATAAAAATAGTATGTCCCTCAGCACTGACCGATGAAAGAAGCCAGAGCCATCAATCCGTCTGGCTCTCCCCAGGGATGCTGACACTGCCACAGCTGGCTGAGGAGCAGAACTCACCCCCCTGGGACATGGGGCTGGCAGGCAGGCACAAAGGAGATTTCCACCCCTCACCCCCCATGTTTTTCTGGATGCATTGAAGGAGATCAAGAGAAGCCATCCCTCCATAACTAGAATGGAGAGGAGAGCAAAAATAGTCCTGGCTGGAGATGTGCTTACAACAAGGTCTCCTGCTCACAGCAGGTAACAAGATTCTGCTGTTGGTCCCAGCCCTTGCCACCATCAATTAAACTGACAGCATCTGCCAGTCCCTGCTTCCTCATCTTGCTGGAGCATCCAGAAGGCAAACAAGGGTCTGGCAGGTCTCCTGCACGGCAGCCTGAAGATTTCCTGCATCCCCAGGAAAGCAGCATCCCTCCAGATTCCTGCTTTCAGGATATCTTTCATTCCCAGCACAGCCCAGCCTGTGTCTCCTGTTACCCAGGAGAGACCTTGATTTCTTTGCTGATTATGTCTGCACCCCACCAAGCACGGATCTTTCCTCCAGGTTTATATGCATGGGAATAATGATAACTTGGCAGAAGCAGCTTTCATGAACTGGGATTGGTTTGTGCCACTGTGTTTCTTTCCCATGAGGGAAATTTAAAAAAAAACTCTCTCAAAACTGGGTGCCTCCATTGGAAAGGCATAAATGACATGTAACCCACTGTGCTTGGGGAAGCAGCTCTTGAAAGAGATTGACTTTGACAGACTAATGAATGTTGGCTTCTGACAGGCCATAGCTTTGAGATGAATCCTCCAAACTTTAAGACATGATGCTTGTATTACCCAGAACAGAAAATCCCACCTCTCTGCCTCCAGTCTTTCCACTGAAGAAATTATCCTTTTTCTTTTGCCTCCAATTGATTGTAATGTTGTCCTTCCTCTGGAGTGTTTGCTGCTGCAGCCTGGGAGGGCTGGAGGGAGCCTCAGAGATGCCTGTAAGGATCCTTGTGCTTCCTGAGGATGGGGAGGACACCTCCCAAGACCTGTAGCATCCTTGATGAGCCCGTCTGGCAAGTGAACTGGGAGGGGGAGAGACGGCAGGGCAATGCAAAAATGAACGCGTAGCCACCTTCCTACCTGATTTAAATTCCCTTATTGGATTTAACAGGCAGACTTACAGCTGGCAGAGCCTTGGTGGCGCTAGTAAGTGCAGATTAACACAGGAAGGACATTGAGCTGTTGGAGAGGGTCCAGAGAAGGGCCACGAAGATGATCAAAGGGTTGGAGCAACTGCCCTATGAGGACAGGCTGAAGGAGTTGGGGTTGTTCAGCCTGGAGAAGAGAAGGCTCAGAGGGGACCTCAGAGGAACTTCTCAGTACCTGAGGGGGTCCTACAGAAAGGCAGGGGAAGGAATTTTTAACATAATATGGGATGGGAGGACTAGAAACAATGGATATAAATTGGAAGGGGGATAGATTTAGACTAGACATAAGGAAGAAATTCTTTCCAGTGAGGGTGGTGAAGCACTGGAACAGGTTGCCCAGAGAGGTTGTGGATGCCCCCTCTCTGGAGGTGTTCAAGCCCAGGCTGGACAAGGCACTGAGCAGCCTGATGTAGTGGGAGGTGTCCCTGCCTATGGCAGGGGGGTTGGAACTCGATGATCTTTAAGGTCCCTTCCAGCCCAAACTATTCTATGATTCTATGATTAGTGGGGCTGCGCCAGGGAGGACACTGGAGACTCTCGCCTTGACTCTCTCTGCCCTCCAGCACGTCTAGAGGTGCAAAGAAAAAGGTGTTCATCTTCTGAAATGGAGCAGGGATGAGGGATCACAACCACTCTGAGCCATATGTTGCCTGTGGCCACCTCCAACCTGCCAGGGGCACAGTGGACAATTCAGAGCAACCCCTTTTCTCCATCATCTCCTTCCCAAGCAATGCAAGAAAAGAACTCGACCTGCCACCAGCTAGTTCTGCCAGGCACTGGAGATAGGGTGTGGGGGGAGCAACAGACAGTGCTATGACAGGCTAATGGTCCATATTTTGTTTCCACTTTCCCATGTAATAGCTGCTCCTGGGCTCACTGTCATTTTTTTCTCTCCTTGCTGCTACTGCCAGCAATTACTCCCCAGCATTTGCATTTCATGATGAGAGCCAGGGACTTGTGTTTTGAATAGATGTCACAGAACCAGTGCTTTAATACTCTGTGTGTCGGGGCAAGGAGGGAGTGGGACAGGAAGATACTCTCACAGAATCACAGAATGACCCGGGTTGGAAGGGACCCCAAGGATCATGTAACTCCAACCCCCCTGTCTAGCAGGGCCACCTAACAAACACATCTACTAGATGAGGTTGCCCAGGGCCTCGTCCAGCCTGGTCTTGAACACCTCCAAGGACGGGGCATCCACAACCTCCCTCGGCAGCCTGTTCCAGGACCTAACCACTCTCCTAGTAAAGAACTTCCCCCTAATATCCAACCTAAATCTTCCCTCCTTCAACTTGGATCCATTTCCCCTAGTCCTGCTATTGTCAGCCCTTTCAAAGAGTTTCCTCCCTTCCTGGGTGTAGGTTCCCTTCAGGTATTGAAAGGCTGCAATGAGGTCACCCCGCAGCCTTCTCTTCTCCAGGCTGAACAAGCCCAACTCCCTCAGCCTGTCCTCATAGGGGAGGTGCTCCAGCCCCCTGATCATCTTTGTGGCCCTCCTCTGGATCCTTTCCAAAGTCTCTATGTCTTTTTTGTACTCTCCTTCCAGTTTAACCAGTCTGCTGTCCCATAACACCCACTGCTCAGTGCCTGTGTTATGAACAGGATGTTCCAGAGAAAGAAAAACTTCCTTGCAAGGACCTGAGTTAGAGGAAGGGGGTTCAGCAGCGTGGGCATGGGGGGGGGAGCAGAGGGTGCTTATTCCCCCTCCACCACACCTCATGAACATGCAGCAGGGCTGAGCGATGCAGCAGCTCCTGCTGGTGACAGGTTTATGCAAGATGAGTTGTATAAGCTGCATGGAACCGGAGTCAGCAGTAATGAGACGCTTGTGAAATCTTGCACTGATCTGTGTCAGCGCCCTAATCGCAGGCGACAGCTGGGCTCTGCGGCTGCTTGGAGATGATAATATTAATGTCAGGAAGCATCAAGCAGAGGATGCGCCTTTCAAAGGGGGATTACATTCTGCACAGAAGAAAAGGAAACAGCCCTAATCTTTGCTGTTGGAACCCAAGGGCTTGCAGGGGCCTGGGGAAGCGTCTCTGAGTGACCCGGTCTGGCTCTGTGTGTGAGCCAGAGAGAAAACATCTATGTACATATGGGCATGTTTGCAACATGAATAGCCTTAGAATGATCACCTGCTACTTATTCATCCCATTCCATCCATCCATTCTATGATTCTATCCCACCTCATAGCTCACCATCCCTTCCCTCCACATTCCCTGTCTCTGTCATTTCCCAAAGAGAGGAAACACAGGCTGAGAAGTGAGTCCAGGTGTGGAAGTGAAGTTCCCTTTGCAATTCAAGCAGCTACTCCCCCCATCTCCGAGTGTGTCTTTCAATCTAGAACTTATTAGCATGCAGTCTGCTCTCATCTGGAATGCTGGTGGAAAAGGAGCTGACAGGTGAGTGCAAACAAACAACAAAAGCAAAGCACTGGGGATGCTGTGGATCCTGATCTATGCCAGGCACCTGCGAATCACAGCTGAGTGGAGACTGGCAAGGCTCAGGTGGGAGAAATCCCTTAAGGATCACATTTTTCCTGGTCATTCACTAGGAGTGGTCTTCACATCTTAGAGAGGGTCAGGAGAGTCTTTCTCCTGTCCTCCAGTTCCTTCTGCACTTATTGTAGGAAGGTTCCAAAAACCTGGTGTCATTAATATGAGTTCTCTGCTGTGAGTACATCAGCTCAGAGCCACTTTGGGGCCAGATGCTCCCAGTACAGTGGCCAAATCCCAGATCTGGGAAAACAGCAGCTCCCACTTTGGGAATGGAGTTGGTGAAGAGGCAATAAAAGCCCAGCTGGGTTGTGGGGAGGATGTCTTTGGGCTTTACTGGGCCACATCAAGATGGGTTGCATTTATTTTTTGTATTTTTGCTTTTCTCTGAGGAATGAGGTGAAGCTCACAGCACTGCATCCCACAGGTCACGTGCTGCTTGTTACCTACCCACAAGGGGCTGCTTTTCAAGCTGTCCCTCCTTGGCAGCTTTCTCTTTTGCTCTTTTCTGCTCAGTTTCACCTCCAAAGCCTGGTATTTAAACCCTGGCTCCTGCCAGGCACATTCCTGCATTTGATGCTGCTGTGAATTAACAGAGCAGCTGGAGAAAAAAGGTTGCAGACCAAGTCCTCCTTGAGGGTGGGAGTTAGGGATCAATAACCCTGGAGTGCAGCATCCCTGGAAGTTGCTGATGAGAGGAGACCAGGGGAACAGTTATCCCAAAGGGCATGAAGTGCAACAGAAGGACCTGGATCTAACAGTTAAGGGGGGTCTAGGGGATGGTAAAGAGAGGATGACCACAATAATGCACTGTAGCTTACAACATGTGCTGGAGAGCCAGCTATGGAGAGCACTGTACTTACAGGGAGGGTATGGGGTTGGAAAGGCAATTAGGTCTTCAGTAGTGAGTCTGACAGGGTGAAAGGAGTGGGGTTTGGCCTTCACTGTCTGCTCCCTGACACCACAGAGACTGAGGATGAGGGTTGGCTCTGTGCTGATGTAAGGTGTAGATTGAATCAAGTGCTGCACAGCCAGGTGATTCTGTTCCTTGTGCACCCTCCATCACTGGGGAGCAAGAAGGGCTCTGCCTGTGGGTTACTCAGGACCTCAGCCACAGGATTTCACAGCTTCCCTCTGTGTGATACTGCCATGGAGAAAGGCAAAGGGGCAAGCACCACTTTGAGCTGTATTAGGACTATGAGCAAACTATACTGACAGTGAAGCCAGGATAGCTGGGTTAATTCAAAGCAGGAGGGAGTCTGGGGTGCTGGCAAGCTCAGAACTCCCAGAAGAGTGGATCTGTGACTCAGTGATTGACTTTTTAACTCAATTACTCTCAAGGCCTGACACTGCTCTGGCTCTCTCTCATGAGTGGATTTATTGCTGTTCAGCAAAGATAAAGCTGATACTGCCCTACCTGTGATGCCAGGCTCCTCTGATGTCCCGTGGCACTGGGAATGGGGACATGCCCTGAATGGTGCCTTCCTGGGTACAGATGTGTGCTGGGTCTGAGGAGAGGTTGGTGGCAAGCCCTGGAGGACATGGGGAGAGAGCCCAAAAGGTCATGCACCAATGGAGAGGGTGTCTTTGCATTATCTCCATTATTACTGGAGTCTCTCCACGGGAGGGGTATCAGTGGGGCCCTGAATCAAAGTCTGGGGCTGGGTCAGCAGGAATGTGAGCTACTGTCAGCTCTGGCTGCACTAGGGCTTGTCCTGTCCCTTCCTCTCTTTCCTGTCCCTCCTGGGGCCAGGGGGGTCTGAGCTCAGGATTGGAGTCTCTCCACGGGAGGGGTGGGGGGGGAGTGTGCTGCTGAGAGAGTTGGAGGTTTCAGCTTGGCAAAGAGAAGGCTCCAAGATCTCACGGCCCCTTCCTTCCTTGGGAAGAAATTCTTTGTTGTGAGGGTGGTGAGCCCCTGGCCTAGGTTGCCCAGAGAAGCTCTGGCTGCCCTATCACTGTTGGGGTTCAGACCCAGGTTGGACAGGGCTTGGAGCAACCTGGGCTGGTGGGAGGTGTCCCTGCCCAGAAGAGGGGGTGGAATGGAACAAGAATGTCTTTAAGCTCCCTTCCAGCAGCCCAGAGGAGGGGGAAACTCTGGGTCTTGGCACCTTGTAGGCTGTAGCATCCCTTGGGGTAACCCAGGGAAGATGAAGGAGGAATACAAAGGGCATAGAGTTATGAGAGTTGCCTTTTGTTAGCTGAAGATCCTCCCAACAGAGCCCTTGCCTGTCATTGCCCATGCAGAAAGCTCAGGCAGCCATGGCCATGGGTTTTAATTAAAGTGAACTGCTGCTCACAGCTCCTGGACACAATTACTCAGTCACCAGGTATCAGCTCTGCTGACAGGGAGCGTAATTAAGATGTGAGCATTTCTCCTTCCTCAGCTGCCACCTCTGCCCTGGCATGAAGCAGCCTGTGATGCTCCTGCCCTCCCTAGCCACTGCTGTGTCCCTGGGGACAAAGAGACAACACCACATCCTTCCTGGAACTCATTCACTCCCATAAAGCTTTGAGATGGTACAAATTGCTCCTCCACCCCTTGCTAGGGAGAAGCATCATGCAATCACAGTGCTGGTGTCAGGACAACCCTTCATTAAGTGGCATGGTCCAACTGGAGTAATTACTCCTATATATAACCCAGTGTTCACAGCCTACCCTCAGCCCCGGCTTCTTCACCTCCCAGATGCTGTCTCTGACACAGAGATGTAGCTATTTTTACCCCTCTTCCCCTGGAGAAGCTCCACTCTTGATTCCAGTCGTGGAATTTGAAGAAACCCTGCTGCTCCTAGGGGTTCCTGGGGGCTGAGAAGGTGACACTGGCACTCTTCTGACAGGGCAAATGCTCACAGGCCCCCCTTCTGTGTAGGGAGATGTAGGGGTCATAGAGGTGGGACAATGTTAACCCAGCATCTAGAGTCCTCTGAGGACCTTAATCTCTTGATGTAGGGGTGCAGTTTTACAAACCAGCTTTTCCCAAGGACCAGTGACGGGAGCTGTTTGTGACCCTGTACCAGTATTTCACCACATACTGGTGCTGGGTGCATCTCCTGCCCTCCACCCCTCCACACGTCCCTGCGAGGTGGCAGAGCCCACATTAATCATTCCTGCTGTATGTTGAGCCATCTGGATGGTATTGGCCCTTCTGCCACACCACAGAGGATTGTTAACACAAAGCATATGCTTTGTTTGAAATTAATAATAATTTTAGACTCTCACCAGCTGCTGGTAATTGGCTCCCCTTTCACTGAGATAACTGAGAGCAGCAGGGTGGAAATTCAGCCACTTCCTGGCTCTCTTTCTAATGAGATGAGTCCTGGGGAAAGGGGGACAGTCTGATACCAGCCAGGTAATGGTTTTGAATAATTGGCTACTTGTGCCCTGTACCACTGTGATGGCAACACACAAGCACCCAGGATGCTTGGGGACACTGGGCTCCCCTTAGCAGGGAGCAGATCCATCCTAGGCACTGATGTGGCTGGGCAAGGATGGGTTTTAGCAGCCTCATTTGCTGCTTAATTGTTGCCGTCAGCAGCAGGTTAGTGCAGAGGATGTACTTTTAGATATTTTCTTGTTTAAGCCTCAGTCTGGACAGGTGGCTGGTAGGGATATTTAAATTGCAGTCCTGACTAAATCTGCATGTGGAGGAGCTCTATAAAATATCCAGAGTGTGGTTTTTCTTCAGACAGTGCATGTGGGGGCAAAGTGAAGATGTGAAAAGCATCCAATGCAGCAGAGAGGTGTGGGAGCAGAAGGCTTTCAGAAATCTCTGGATGCAATCTAGGCTGCTAAATGCAACCTGCAGGGGGAAGAGAAGGCAGGACTCTGAAAATTAGAGCTCTGCCTGCATAATCTTCCTCCCCTTCACTGTCATTAGGGTTCAACTGATAGCTTTAATGGGATTCCCCATCATGAAAGTGTAAGAGTATCATGCAAGAGCCAAAGAACTAAAATGCTCTCCAGGGCTCTGCACAGCACTGCTTTAATACAGCTTATTGTTTTGCTAGCTTTCCTCAAATATTTAACAATGGGATGGAAGAGGATTTGGGAGGATTTCTGGGGTCTCGGCAGGGTGTGGGGACCCTGCTCCTTTGGTCCCATTACCTCTACATTCCTGCAAGATCATCAGCACCTCAGAGATTGTCCCCCCTTAAGAATGGCAATCCCATGGACCAAAATCAGCATCAAATTGTCATTCAAGAAGGCAACTGCCTTTGCAACCCCTTGGCCAGCAGCCCTCTTGTCTTCCCCAAGCCCCAGCAGCAAATGCACCTACTTTGGTCCAGACTCTGCACATGTGCTCTCCCTGGAGTATCTCCAGACTCACAATACATCACATCAGATTCAGGGCATCTCTATAAGAGTCCTGCTGGGCCTTCCCTGCCCATCTCTGAGAAGAATACTCTGCAAACCTTGCCTCCAGCCAGGTACCCATGAGTGCCCTGGCCCATTGTGTTTGGGTGCTGATAAGCTCCTTGCACCTACAGCAACAGGAGTGGGTTCTTCCTCATTATAGATACTTCCAGATGAGAGTCCAGAGAAGGGCCACAAAGATGATCAAAGGGTTGGAGCAGCTGCCCTATGAGGACAGGCTGAAGGAGTTGAGGTTGTTCAGCCTGGAGAAGAGAAGGCTCAGGGGGGACCTCAGAGGAACTTCTCAGTACCTGAGGGGGTCCTACAGAAAGGCAGGGGAAGGAATTTTTAACATAATATTGGATGGGAGGACTAGAAACAATGGATATAAATTGGAGGGGGATAGATTTAGACTAAACATAAGAAAGAAATTCTTTCCAGTGAGGGTGGTGAAATACTGGAACAGGTTGCCCAGGGAGGTTGTGGATGCCCCCTCTCTGGAGGTGTTCAAGCCCAGGCTGGACAAGGCACTGAGCAGCCTGATGTAGTGGGAGGTGTCCCTGCCTATGGCAGGGGGGTTGGAACTCCATGATCTTTGAGGTCCCTTCCAACCCAGACTATTCCATGATTCTATGATTCTATGAATGGGAAGAGGGGAGGAACAAGCAACTTTGCTACAGGCTGGCACAAATATGGTATTTTGCACCCAGGGTTAGCAGGGGGCCAACACTGCCCTTGGTGTCAAGAGGATGCCAGCTGGCCCAGGTCCACAGGATCAGTGCAGGTGGGTCTGTGGGTACTGAGAATGTCACCCTGCAGATGAGCCATGGCCAGCAGAGGCCATGGGGATCAATGTGGAATGAAGGATATATGGCTGTGGACAGGCAGATTTTACAACTTCCTTCCCCAAGAAAGGCTGGGGTTTATAGACTTCTGGTAATTGCCAATTAATTTTGCTGAAGCCAAGGGCAGAAAGGCAGACCATCTCTTTAAGGTCAGCCATCTCTGGATGGGCTAGTGGAAAAATAGGCTTCTTTTCCCCATCTATTCCCCATTACAGTCCTCAGCAGAGCCTGTGCTGATGCTGTCCCTGCAAAATCCAAGTAAGGACCAGTCCTGCACTTCTCAAACCACTGAAAATGAAAGAATGCAGCTGTTTTGCTGGAATTATGAGTTGGCCATAGCTCCAAACTGCAGCCAGAGTCACCACCTCCTTCCTCTTCATCTTGCACCTTGTCATCAGCTTCATTTATTCCCCTACCTGAGAAGGCAACTGGGAGCCCCAGAGCTCCAGAAAGAACAAGAGAATCCAGACCTTCCCAATTAGGCTATTTTTTTCTGAATGAAAGGCCCTGCTCTGCTTTCCACGGGGGAATGTGATTGACATAAATCCCCGGGCTGATTAGGGGCTTGTCATTTAGCACCTCTAATGCCTACCTCCTAATAGTATTAGAGCCTCCTTGGCGAGACGCTAATGCAGTTTGCAGCTGCACTATGGCGCCTGGGATTTGGCCACTGAGGGGAGAGCATGCTGCAAAATGAGCATGTCCTTAACTCAAGAAGACAGTAATGAAAAAAAGGAGCTGCTTCAACAAGATCCACAGAGCAAGGGGGTGGGAAAATGATCCTGGGATGCCCCTCTGGGAGCATCATCTCTTGGCCATGGGTAGCATTCTCATGACAATCACTCAGGAGTGATTCTTCCTCATCTCCCCACCCTCAGCATCCTGGAGATGTCCTTATTCCTTTTTCCTCTCTCTGCCCTCCAAGTCTTTCCAGACCAGCCTTCCTCTGGGATTCTTCCTCATTTCTGTGTGGGGTGTGGTGTTGCTGGTCTGTGCCCCTTACACCAGGATGTAACTCTGCCTCTGCTCCCAGATACAAGTGTGGGAAAGGGGCACGGGCTGGATGTAGCAACTCTTAAAGCTCAGTACAAATCTCTGTTTTGAGTAGCTGTGCTCATGCATTGATTTCTAATCATCATAATACAATAATGACAATAATTCCACAATCAGATTAAAGCAGTCCCCATTTGTCCAGGTCTTTGCACTGTAATCTCTTCACTCCCCTCTCTCTTGAGTCTATTTTCTTAGTCCATCAATGAGCCCCACCAACAGTTTTTCTAGCCCCTTGCAACCTCCTTACCTGGATTGAATATTCCAGGAAAAGTTCCTTTTCCACCTTAAACCCTATCCGTGCAGATGGGTGAAGCCCCAAGCCATTTAATCCCAGCATTTTGCCCAGCCCCATGCTGCAACTACTGTGAAATTTGATTAGTGCCATTCTCAGTGACTCTCTCATTAGCCTGACTGGCACAGTACAAATCTCGTTAGAACCTCGAGGAACTTTAAGTGAAGTCTAGAAGGTGTTTCCAATTTCTTTGCTTAATGAAGAAAAATAGTGGTGGAGGCAGCTGGAAGGAGTAGGGATTGCAGCAGGGAGCCAGGCTGGGGGGATGATGAGAAGAGACGACCATGTTAACACCGATTAATAATAAATAGCCACTGTAATGAACACTAATTAATAATAGCACATGCTTAAGCAATTGATTCTTAGTGAATGGCATTGTGAGGTCAGGAGTCCCTGTTGCTCCAGTGCTGCTGGCTGTTACTGGCCATACCCAGATTGCCCAGGTTTGGAGATGGGGACCAGCCTGCTGTGGATAGACATCATGCCTCGCTGCTGTAGGGATAGACCCAGGAAAGATGGGGAGGCATGGGATAAGGAGCATTTCCCATCCCTCATTTCATCCTTCTTCCAGTGCTGTGGGCAGGTCTCAGGTCACAGCAAGGTCCTCCTTGCTGCTATTTTTCCTTCGCCTGACATTCTCTCACTGCAAAAATTTGCTACAGCTTATTTTTTCTAACCATTTTTAGGTGTTTCCATTCATGGAGATTCCTGTGTGATCCCAAACAGCACTGGGAACACAAGGGGAGCAACGGCTGCCAGGAACCTGTTTGTTTCCCTGCCCCCTCAATTCAGCACGTGATAGCTTGATAAGGATTCTTTAATCAGTGTAATATATAAAGCACTTAATTTGCCTTATTAAAAGTCTGCACTTTGGATATTCAGGATCCAGGAAATTAACTCAAGCACCTAAGCATTTATTTGATTGAAAGAGATCATAAAAAATTCATGCCTTTTCTTTGCTTTCAGTGGCAGACCTGCCATGGTGGTTGGTGAGTAGCAGCAGCTCCTAAGGTCCCTTGGTTGTGGTGACAGAGCTGGTGGGCACTGGAGATGGTCTGTGTGGTTGTAGGAATCCTTGGAGCCCAGGACAGCCCTGGGGGACTGCTCTTTGCCAGGAGACAACCAGTGAGAGGCCAGTGCCTAGCCTAGCAAAGTCTATGCAGGGCTGATGGTGGCCAGGAGAAGGAAGAGCAGGCTGACCCAGAGCAAGTCAGACTGTATCAGTCCACATACAGTTCTCATTGCACTGGGAAGAGAGGAGCCAGCCATTAAAATCACCATGACAATAAAGCTGAGTATTTAATCTATGATTCAGAGGGTCTGGAAAGTGGTTTCATTAAAAAGGAAAAAAAAAAAAATTAAAAATAAGAATATGGCTGAGACAGTAGAAATTTTTGCTGCCGTTCTTGCTGAGCACGATCTTACTCAAAGTGCCCAACCCCAGTGGTGACACTGGATGGGGAGGTGGAAGTGGGGAGGAGGAGCTGTGTGTGGCCACAGTGCCATCCTTGCAAGGGCTGAGAGGATAAAGACGGGTGTGGGCAAAGAGAAATCTGCAGGCTGTGTGAGCCAAGCATCATTTGGTTGCCTTCGAGGTATGGGGTGTGCATCATCAACCGGCCCTTGTAGCATGGGGCTGAGCATCCTGGGGCTGTGTGTCATCCAGCTGCATCCTGGGGTGCGGGATTTGGTTCCCTGGGCGTGTGTGACCAACCAGCATGGGCTGAGCATCCCAGAGCCACGCTTTTTCTGTCCCTATCCCCGGCCGTGTGAGTCCTTGGCCAGCGTAGGCTGAGCTGTGCATTGTCCAGCTGCTTCCCATAGCACGGGATGTGAATCCCCAGGGATGCTCATGGCACTAAGAGTTAGGGTCCCCGAGGTTTGGCCGGGCTTGGAGTCTGGTCCTCAGGATGCTGCCGTGCTCGAGCCTGGGAGTGCCGGGAAAGCCGGGGCGGCGGGGGGGGCTCCTGCCCGGGCGGTACGGCGGGAGGACAGTGCCCTCTAGCGGTCGCTTCCCGCTTACAGAAGTGCTAGTGAGGGATGCCGGGGATTCAATGAGCTGGAGGGCATCTCAGCTCTCCTGAGGAGGAGGAGGAGGAGGCTGTGGGGGATGTCGGGATGTCCTCTCCCCCTTTCCTGTCCTGCTCACTGCAGGTTCTTCTTCTTTGCAAGCCTGAGGGACACGTTGTCGTACTCGTTGTCCCTCAGCCACTCCTTGCCCTGCAGCACGAAGGGCTGTTGCAGAAGGATGGGCCTCCTGCGTACTGCATAGTCATCTCGCTGTAGGTTGTAGGGGTACTCATGTCCAGGGGGTTCCTCTGAGGATGCCTGCAGCCTCCACGCCTCCCCCTTCACCTCCTCAGGCTCATCGTAGATGTTGAGGGAGGACAGGCCCTCAGGCTCATCATAGATGTGGTTTGGTTTGGCAGCAGTGGGACACAAAGGGGGCTGTTGGCCTGTTTGCCCCCCCAGCATCCCAATGCTGTCATAAAAGGGGTCGGGGACCTTCTTGGGACAATGGACCAAGCTGCTGAACTTGCTACCCACAAAGGTCTTGGCAACGATGTCAAAAGGGATGGCATACTCGGATTCAGCAGCCACCTTGGCTACAGCATCCTGCTTCCAACCTTTCTCCGCCACTGAAGGGTTCTCCTGGTGGAGAGAGTTGCAGGGCTCAGCATAGGAACAATTGGCACTGTGAGAGGGCATGAAGGTGCCCAGTGGCTCCCCAGTCCCCAGGTAGCTGCTGAGGGGCATTGCCAACTTGGCTTTTGGCATTTTCACCTCACAGATGGGCTCTGGCTTGGTGCCACCGGGCTCCTCATGTCCCTGTGCCCAGCTGGGCACCTTGGCATGGATGAACAGCTGCGGGGCTTCATCCTCAGGGCCACCCTGCCACAACTCCTCAGCCATTCGTCCACGATGCATGTTGATGGCTGACTCGATGGCCTGGAAGATCTCGTTGCCTTGCCTGGTCTCAAACTCAAAGCTGCCTTCTCCAGATGCACAGCGCCGGCCGGCCTCGAAGGAGAAGGTCACCTTGGGAGGAACAGGATCAGGTCCCTGTGCCACAGCCCATCACCAGCCCACCTCCCCGATGTGTCCCTAGCTCACCTTATCTCGCCCAAAGCGCCGCAGGAAGCGGTAGGGCCAGCTGTAGATTATCTCCAAGGTCTGGAAATCCAGCAGCTCCAGTGCTTCCTCACCGGCTCGCAGGATGCACCGTCCCCAGAGCTGGCAGCGCTCTGAGGACTCATTGCTTCTCACCATCACTGTGAAGGCTCGCTCCAAGCTGTCTGGGGATGGAGGAGAGTGGCATTTGACAGATGCACAGCTACATCTCCCACCCCGGAGTGGTGCTGTGAGGACTTGTTGCTGGTGGAGGAGCAGTGTATGGCAAATACGGGCTTGAGGGCTCCATCTGACAATGGAGCAGTGCAGTGAGCCCAGCTCTTGCCAAACCTCAGAGCAGGAAATGGCTATTTTGGGAGAAGACTTCCCACCACAGCAATGAGCAGGCTGGTCCCTGGCACAAAAGCAGCCGAGGCTCCTCAGGAAGGCAGTGGGTAAGATGCTGCTGGGTGTGTTTGGCCTCCCATGCCAGCAAACTCACCTCTGCAGCACCTTCCCTTCCTTTTGGTACCCACCTTTGTCCCGGGAGCTGTAGAGGGAGTTTTCCTCCATGGAAAACTCACCAGTGGTGCCCTGTGAGCTCTGCTTGCCTGTTGCTTGCTCCTCCCTGCTCCTCTGCCACAGGGGAAAGAGCAGTGAGTGAGCTGGGCAGAGCATTCTCCCACATGGATCCCACCACATCCCACACCGGAGTCATCCCTGACGAGTGCGTACCGGGAAAGCCAGCTTACACAGCTTCTGAATCCAGTCAGCAGCCTCCATGCCCTCAGCAGCCAGGAGGTACCGCTTGTCAGTGGTCTCCAGCAGGAAGGGGATGGTTTCCTTGGGACAGCCAGTGTCACTGCTGGCCTCTCCCACATGTACACAGTCGCTCAGCTTGACCAGCCTCTTGCTGCCCTCCCCTTTCCGCAGCTTCCCCAGGGCCGGTGGTGCTGAGCCCTCGAAGAGCTCCAGGCGGGTGGTGGAGCAGGAGCTGTCCCGGTACAGGATGCCCCAGAACTTCCTCCATTTCTAGATTGAGAGGAGTTAAAACCCATCACCATGCATGGGCAGCACCGGCAGCAGGGAAATGGAAGGAGAGGAAGTCTTACCTTCAGATCAGAATGTTATCCAGTGGCAGCTCCCAGCACTGGGGGCTTTGCCAAAATGGTGTCAACCTTTTGCAATGAAATGATTTTGGGACCTGCCATGTGGGTCGCCTCTGCCTCGTCCTCCATCACGGCAGGAAGATGATATCGTGCCAGCCACCAGCCTGCCACCCTGCCCCTGTGGATGGTGGCCCTGGGGACAAAGCCTCATCTCTGCCTCCCGCCCAAGGGTGTTACCTGGAGATGCCCAGGTGGCTCCTTCCCCTTCTTGCATAAGGGCAGGTGTTGTTGCTAAACCTCAGCCTTTATTACCCACCAAAGCAATGAAGCTCTGGGGTTTGTAGCCATTTTTGCTCGGACTGCAGCTTGGTGGGCAGAGCCTCTGCCAAAGGGTCTGGCCAAGAAGGTGCTTCTTTTGATGGCATGTCCCCATCTCCCTCAGACCCCTGCCCATCCCCACCGGCCTGAACGAGAGCCAAAGGATGGTTAGGGAGCCAGAAGGTGGGAGCATCCCAGTCCCTTTGGATGCAACCCACTCCTACTCCTGTTTCCAGCCCAAGCGAGCCCCCTCACGGGGGTCCCCGCCACCTCCTCACCTTCACGAAAGTCTGCTGCAGCTGGAGGTAGAGCATGCCCTGCTTCACCACCGCCTCCTCCATTCTCCAGCCACCAGCATCCTCTTGCGCAGCTCCTTTGCCACCGTCTCCCCCTGCCCTGCAGCTCCTGGGGGTCCCAGTCCTGGCTGTGAGCCCTCGTCCCCCAGCAGCACCGCTGTCACCAGTGGCTCTCGTTGTCTCTGCATGTGACCTGCGGTCAGGCTCTTGTGTTTCCTGTGCTCGCACCGCACCGTCCCCGGCTTCCTGAGCCTCGGAGCTTACCATAAAGGGCAACAGCGGCACAGCCCGGCCTCGGCCGAGCTCTCACGGCCCCGTCTGTGAAATGGGCCGAGCGGCAGCGCCAAGGGCTGCTCCTTGGGGTAACAATCCCCAGCTCAGCCCATCCGCCTGCTTCCCGGCATCGTCCCGGCCAGAAACAAATTGGAGGGGGAAGAGGAGGCTGAGCGGCGGCGTTTGGACAGCGCCCAAGGCGGCCGGCGCTCGGTGCTGAGCCAGCAGCTGGGATGGCAGCGCCAGGGCTGAGCCCCCGGCTGGGCCAAGTCGGGGAACCGGTTAAGGGGCTGAGGTAACCGTGAACCTCTGGCGCGAAGAACTGGGACAGCTGGGCGACTGGTGCAGTGAACTGTGCAGGGAAGTGCTTGCAGGACACGGGGAGTAAGACTGATCCGGGCACTAGGGTAACTGGGGGTTCTGCTGCTGGTTGGGGACAACGGCGCTAGCCACCGGCAGCGCTGGTCGGAGGGTCTGGAAGCCCTGACAGCGGATGGGCCGCGGGAAGCCGCCGGGTGCGCGTCCCCTTTAACGGCCATGTCAACAAAGCCCCCGCTTCACTCCGCGCCGTCGCCGCCGCCGTGACGACAGCAGTGTTGCCGCTAGCGCGCGGGGCGGGGCGGAGCCGAGCGTGGGCGTGGCGCAGGCGCCGCCGCCGGGGGCGTGTCCGAGCGCTGTGCGCAGGCGCAGTGGGGGTGGTGGGGGCCGTGGCGCGTGC
>VZTY01010118.1:51487-67765 GCA_013400935.1 Turnix velox
GGCCAGGCCCGGCCTGGTGAGGCCTGGCCCATCGTGGCGGGGGTGGCGGCAGGCCGCGCATTGTAGGCGGTGCAGCAGCCGCTGCCGTGGATTCCCCTCTGGCACCTCCGCCGGCTGCGGGCCCGGTGGAGGGGGGTGCGGGCACTGGCATGGCGGGCGCGGGGGAGGGCGGCCTTGCTGGGCCGGCGGCGCGGCTTCCTCCTGCTTCCCCCGGGCGGCTTCAGGCTTGTGCCACCGCCGGACCCGGCCCGGCCTCCCCGCGGGCAAAGGGCCGCCGGGAGAGCGGATTCAGTGGGAGAAGCCGGTGTTGTTTACCGGCCAAGCGGCCTTTGCCTCCTCTTGCCGCCGATGAGGAGTGAATGCCCGGGGAAAGGAAACCTCCTGTCGCCGGACCCGATCTCCGCCGGTGATGTCGGTGTGCCCGGGGGAGCCCTGCCTGTGCGGCCGCCCCAGCTGTGGTGGTTTTGTATCTTTGCTTTTCCCGGTGTTTTATTTTCCAGACAGGTTCAGCCTTTAGGTAAATTGTGGTTTTTGGTATTAAAGTCAAGTCAAGTCCCTGCTTGGATGTACACGTTGCTGTCACGGATAGGAGCCGAGTGGCAAATGGAAGATGCTAGTGGCTATGATCGAGTCAGGTTTGTGTGGTAGGATGGAAAACATACTGAAGAGTAGATGCTGTCACCAACAGCAGAAGTAGGGACAGCAGGGAGAAGTGCTGAGGGTTTTGCTTTCTGCATAGTGTATTAGTTGAACCTCACAGAATTTGTATGGTGTCCTAAAGACTGACCAAGCTGTAATGACAATGGTAGTTACATATTGTTGATGCAGCTTTAAAATAAATGAATTCTTCACTTGATACCCTTCTGGACCACAAGGGTGAGCAATTTATTAACTCAGAGCCTTGCAGCTCCGAGGTTGTCTGGCAAGGTAGGTGACAAATGTCTCTTGAGTAATCTCAGGGGAGAAGAGGAATTAATGCATTATTAAACAATTCAAACTAGAAATTCAGACTCTGAAGAAACTGTGAATTAGTTTGCTGCAAGTTTGCTGCCTTTCCAGCAGCCTGTTGTTTGTCACCAAGGGCAGTTCCATGAGCTGCTCTTACTGCTTTAAAACTGCTTCGTGCTCTGCTTTTCTCTGTTAAATACTGAATTGAGCAAATGAAGTTTGAGCCATAAGAACAGGATTGCAATTGCAGTGTTGAAGTTCATTAGTTAAAGTTTAACATCAAAGGCTTGGAAGATGTTCCCTTCTGTAGAAAGCTGATTTGCAAATACAGTTAAGGCACCTGCAGCTTGGTGCAGTTCCTCATGTGACAAAATGTAGCTGATGAAATTATGTGCTGTAACTGGACAGGGTTTGCTTGCTTTTTGTTGCCTCTTCTTTCCAATCCAAGCAAAACAGTAGCTCTTGAGGAGTTTTCTTTCACAAAGTGTGAGATTCCCTTCAAGACTATGGATTTTTGTGACTGGAGGAAGTAGCGATTTTTATTAATGGATTGACTTTTCAGTGAGACTTCTTTCCATGGGCTGAAACACCATTTTCTTGTATATGTGAGCTAAGTTGCACAGACTTCTCTGTCATGTTTATTTCAAACAGAGCAGTCACAGAATTACCCAGCATCAGAGGGGGATGTTGTTTGTCAATGTAAATAATAGAGAGAGTTGTCTTTATGGCATATGCTGCTGGAGTTGGCCCTATTTTAATGGGAACAGGTATTTGCAAATAAACACTGTCAGAAGCTGTAAGAATTTAGGAGGTTAGTGAAGCCTTGCTTCTGCTTCACAAGAGCTTTGGTTTGGATGTTTTGTGTTTGCAGTGGAATTTCCTGGAGTTGTTCCTGGTGTATTTGTAAGTGATAAGTACAAAATCATTATTTATAGAGCGCATCTGTCCTGAAGTTATTGCCTTTGCTATACGGAGTAAGAGCAAGGTCATCATGACAGAAAATACCATGTTTTTGTCTTTAGAAAATAGACGTCGTCCAAATTGTGGGTGATCCCACCAGTTTTGATGGTTGGAGTCGTGTAGTCAAAGCTTTTAAATGACTAGAGGCTTTCTTGAGACACTCGTCAAGGGGTGAACTGCTCAGTGTCTGCAAAGAAGGGATGCAGTGCGATTCATACAAGAGCAAAGCTGAAAAGGAAGCCTGTGGTCTTAGAGCAAATTGCCATAGACCAACTTTTTCACTTCTCCAAAAGCTTGTATGACCTCGTATTGAATGTTTCTGGCTCTTCCAAGTCTTGTAAGCATCTCTTAAACATGCTCAGAGTAGAGAGAGGAGAAAGCAAGGATGATGTTGGTGTAATTACCTTTGTGAGAAAATGGGTCCCATTCCATGTTTTCCTCCCTGTTAAAAGCTGACTTGTCATGGATTTTTTTGTCCACTT
This sequence comes from Turnix velox, assembly GCA_013400935.1. NCBI lineage: Eukaryota > Metazoa > Chordata > Aves > Charadriiformes > Turnicidae > Turnix > Turnix velox. Next base: position 53,878 of record VZTY01010118.1, read on the forward strand.
TCCTTGCCCCTTAGATGCACTTTTTGTGCTGCTGCCAGTAAATGTGGGAGTGTGTGTTAAAGGATGATGAAACCTATGACTTTGTGTACTGAATGTTTAACATGTCTTGAATTTAGAAAAAAAAAAAATTATTACACTACTTGTCACTTCTGTGTGACTTGTTATTGTCTGTTCTCAGTAGCTTAACTCAGAATTAAAATGAATGAAGTTTGCAACTGTGAGAGGAACAAGATAGGTGCTGAGTAATGGAAAAATAAGAAATTTACCACACTGTCTAATTTCAGGTTTGGGGACCTGGTATTTTCTAATCCCGGAGACTGGCACTGAGTTTTCCATCACTGTTAAATTACCTTTTGTGTGTGTGTTTCAGTAATATAAAGGACATTGTTTTGGCTCAAACACAAAATCTAATTTGGCTTTGGTAATCTTTAACATTCAGCTTGCTCCTGAGGAAACCCTGGAAACAGAGATGCATGTTTCCCATTTGATATCTCAGTAACCTTGCACTTGCTTGGTAAAAGTATCACGGTGTAGCCTGCTGCCCAAATACAAATAGCTAAGAATACTCATTTTGTTTATTGTAGTTCAAGCTTTTACCTTCTGTATGTCACTGGACTCACTGAAAGCTCTAATTAAGGACCTGAATTTATCTCAAATAGCCTAAGTGAGTGCTCTGAACCTAGGAAAGGGAAAACACTGGGTCAGCTAAAAATGGGGCCAGCAATATTTCTTCTGCAAATTAGGCTTTTTTTTTTTTTAAAGTTACGCACTTCTTTAAAAACTATGTTTTGGATGTTCAGTGTCACAGTTGCAGCAGGTGTTTAGGGCTGGATTTCAGTGGAAAGGTGGAGGTGCAGAGTTGCAGTTCCATACCTCAACATCTCTGCAACCAAACTTAGATGTTAAAAAAAAAAAAAGAAAAGCGGACTTTCAGCTCTGAGGAGTCCACTGCCAGCAGTTTTATTCCTGGTGCCCCAGCTGACATCCAGATTGTGCTTTGGAGGTCCCTTGAATAGCAGAAGGTAACGTGTCCTACTCCTAGCTCCTGGCAGTGAACATAGCCTCCTTTGTTTCTCCTCTAGAGGATGATGTTTGGAAGGAACTCGGATGGGAAATGAGAATGTGATGAGCTGGTGCTGTGAGGAGGAGTAGCAGAAATGGCTAAGTTGTCACTGTGAACCTTGTCTCTGATGGCTGGTGTCTGATGACTGGTCTTCTCCCTTGTTTTAGTGACTGAACTACATTCCCTTGAGTAACCAGCAGTAATACATTTGAGGAGATTTTGTTAATTGTTAATAATTTTAAGAGAATGCTCTATGCTCTGTAGCTCAAGACTGTTAATAAAGTCGTCTTGCCCTTGGTTTTGGTCAGCATGGTGCGTCTTTGGCCTTCGGTGCAGTAGTGATGCTGGTACCACCAAGCCCATGGAGAGTTAGCTGCACATCTTAAGATATGATTTGCAAGAAGGGATTTGGTATTTCTGTGCTCATCTAACTTTGACACACCTCACTTTTTCTCAGTAGTGGATTTGCAGTTTTGGAGAAGAGCACCTGAAAAATTATTTAGTTTTCTGGTTGAGCCTGGTTCTTGTAACCTTGGGAAATGTCAGTCAAATATACCCTGTAGACTCAACTCTAGATCTGCAAAGGCTTTATGTCTGATATCAGCAACACTTTCTGTCACATATGGTTCTTGAATGCACCTTTTACCTGATAATTATTCTCCATTTACTCTATTCCCACTGGAAGAGGGTGTTATTTCTGCATCATTGAAGTGTTTTGGTTGAATTCCTGTTTGAAAGCTCGGTGTTCTTGTATCACCAGGTTAGAGTGTTTGTTCATCAAGTGATTACAAGAGTATAGTCCAAGGACATTGTACTGGAAAATACTAATTGTGGTTTTTCTCTTCTAACACTTGATGATATTCATAAATGTTGTTAATTTATTTACTAAATTGAAGGTGACTTGCAGACTTTTAAGTTATTTTGATGTTTCTGGATGGTGATTTTGAACTGTTCTGCAGTTACTTTAGTAGTTTGTATAATCAGAGATGCCTTCACAGTTTTCAGAGTGGAAAGCTTATGTTCTCATGAGGCATCATTTTGGAGCACAGCTTTTTGATTTTTGGTTTTGTTACCATATAAAGTACTTAGGGTGTTAATAGAACATGATATGTCCAACTGCAGAAAAATCCTGTGACTTCAGTGCAGCGGTGTGAGGGGCAGATAAGAATGATTTGGAAGGTTAGGAGCTGACAAGGAAGGACTTTGGTAGTTGGGACAGTCTCCACTGCTGTCTCATGTCTGCAGAGTTCCCATTGGACTCAGCTTTTGCATAATCTCTTTGCCAAAAATAAAAAGGACAGCATCAGTCACCTAGTTTACATGCACAGAAATCAAAGTATGGAAGTTATAGTGTATTGTAATTATTAACCCCTGGAAACGTGGCATGTAACTCTAACGCATCTGAAAATACCTGCTTAGTAATCTAGCAGTAAGGACCTGAGGGAATATTTTATATCTCTGAAGCTATTTTTTAACTGGGACACCTAAGATTTCGCTGGGGGAAACAGTTTATGGCAAATATTTTCCAGTTATTTGAGCACATAGAATCCACCCGGTAGTGTTTTTTGCCTTTGAACACATTGACAAGAGATGCTGCTCAGAGGCATCCATCCCATTCTTCATTTGCTCTGTCTTGCTTTAAGTGTTTTTGGATTTAACATGAGGATGCTGGAAGGATCACAGTGCCCTGTGAAGGGAGTATAAACCAAATTGCAGGGCAATTTGTCACTGTATGGGATAAAAACAAGATGCGAGAATATTTTTTGCTATTTCAAATGGGTAGATTCACTTTTGTCACCGTTGCAATGCAATCTGCGAGTGGTTTTCCAGACCTTCTCAGGCTACATGAGCCCTGGGGGCTGGTGTCCAAGTTTAGGTTAAAACCATGGTACTTCATCAGATGCAAGAGGTAAAATTTCTGTAATTTAGTATGTTAATTTGCTTGATAAAAGAACATACTAAGAGTTGAGTGTTTTCCTTCCTTTGCACAAATAGTAAAGAAAAGTGTGTGTATGTATACAGTGTATAATCTGAGTTAAAATCCTATATAATTAAATTGTAAAACCTCTTTTTTTCTTTTTTTTTTCTGACTGATCTGTTTTCCTATATTCCAGAGCCTAGCCCAGCTAGAGAACCTGTGCAAACAGCTGTATGAGACCACAGACACTGCGACACGGCTCCAGGCAGAGAAAGCCTTGGTTGAGTTCACCAACAGTCCAGACTGCCTGAGCAAGTGCCAACTTCTTCTAGAAAGAGGGAGTGTATGTAAAACAATATAATTGTCCCAAATAAATCTTGGGATTTTGGGTATTGATAAGGGAAGTAGCTGTAAGTCTGGTATGCAGTGTTGACATTGCACACTCATATACTCTCTTGTATCTCAATTCGTGGCCAGCCTGTGACAAAAAAAGCATTGGCTCAGATGGATAATTATGCTGCTGCAGTGGGTAATACAAATGGTTGTCAGTTCTAATGTCTTGTGGGTTTTGCTGCATTCTTCACAGGCTGGCACCCAGACATGGCAAGCTTTAGGTTGAAAATGTTGTTATGGCAGTGGGATTTCACAGACTGTGGGAACCACTGCCTTGTCTAGGAGGACAAAATGATGTGTGCACAGGAATTCCTGTGGGATAAAACCAACCATGTTTCTTCTGGAATGTTTCCTTGGAAAATTGCCCTTGCTATACTATTGTCTTAATGATCCAGCAGCTTGAAATAGGGAAAAATGGATGGTGTGCTTTAGAATTAGTGTTACAGAAAGGATGTAAAATATGCCAGTAGTAAATCCTGCCCCATTCTTTTAGCTTTTTTTTTAATTGGCCATTTGGTTTTTACTCTGTATCAGCACAAAGAATGTTTAAAATGGCTTTAGCACATCATCTTGGAAGATTTGACTTTTGGCAGAGTGTGCATTTATCAGGTTTCATAGCTGTCAGATTGGAGCCTTGTTCACAAAAATATGAAATGTTAAGCAGCCTGTTGTAAAGAGAGAGTCTTCTTCCAGGGAGGGAGAGATAAGTGATACTTAACAGACTGAGCAAAGTCACACAAAGCAAATCATTTAAGTTTTTGTTGTACTTGAAGTCTGGTGAATTTAAAACGAGATCACTTGAAGCTCTTCTGATGAGAACTAGTAACTGATTTACCTGAGGAGTATGAATTATTATTTTCAAGGAACATTCTTAAAGCCAAATTTCATTCTCTCTGTGTGATCTGTTACCTGGCTTTTGCCAGAGGCTTGTGGGATTTTTTTGGTCAGTCTGAAATCTGACTCACTTTATAACCAACTGACTTTGGCTGGAGTAATGTTGGAATAAATAGATTTTGTGCATCAGGGATGCTCAGCTTCTGACAACGCTGTATACTACAGAAATTAGTATGCAAAATGCCTCTCATTTCCCTGGCTGTAATTTACAGAATCAAGTGCAGCAAGTGTTTTAGGTGGTTGAATGCTGTCACTTGTGTTCCTGAATTAAATTACAGTTCAGTGGCCTGTGTGACGTTCTGTAAGGAGTAAATTTTAACCTGTATTTAGTAATAAAGTATGTAAGTGTTTCTTAATATAGTGTAACATACTCCCATGGCTTAGAGGACTAGTTGTGGTGGTGTGAGATTTAAGGAAAATTCATGTAGTTTGACTGTGTTTGGAGTTTTACTCCTGCCTTCAGTGGTGGTTCTGTTGTCTTCCTCAATTTGATACTATTTCAAACCACCTGCTTTGAGCATCAGGTTTACTTTTAGCATTAGGGTATTTAGACTTGCCAATTAAATGAATATTTTAGACTCAAATTTCCAGAAAGCAATTATCTGAAAATCCAGCATTGCTGTTTGATCTTCTGCTTTGTGCAGTAAATGTCTGCTTGTGTTTTGGGTTTTTTTTCCCCCTTTGCAGTCATCCTATTCCCAGTTACTGGCAGCTACATGCCTTACAAAACTTGTGTCACGCACAAACAACCCTTTACCGCTGGAACAACGAATAGATATTCGTAAGTACAAGAATTAATTTTACTAAACAAATGTCAATGTTTTTAATATGGACTCATCCACTAGTGGGAGGTTTTATGTGAGCTGCTGTACTTTACAGTTTGGATTTCCTAAGGCGTAGGATGCCCAAAAGGCAAAAAATTCTCTCTTAGATGACGTGTATCATTAGCTAACAGAGTTTGAGGCTGAAGAGACAGAGTTCTTCTAGATGGAAGGAAATTACAACTCTGCAGACTTAAGAATAAACAAGTTTTATTTAATAATTTTTTTCTTTAGTGGGCATGGTACTTGCCTCTGTTGAGGACATTCTTTCAAAACTGAAAATACTATATGAGTCTCCGAAATATCATTTGGAGTGCCTTCTAAGGGAGCTGTCAGACTTGATACTTGCTTTTCTATGAGAAAGGAGTCTGGATGCTGCTCAGTCCACCCTCCTTATTACAGATGTTGTAGTAGATGATCATCCCTAAGGAAAGATCTTGAAATTATTTCAGTTTCTCTTGCTATTTACGCATCCTTATGGCTGTTTTTACTTAATCTGGTAACACTAAGCAGGTTAGACATGTGGGGAGGAATTTTCACCTGTTCTTCACCACTTTCTACATTTGTTCTGCAGTTTTAATACGTTAAAGGCACAATAAGAGGTCAACAAATGTATCTAACAAACTATTGTGATGATTATTTTTCTTAAATGGGTTTCAAAAAGATATTTTTCTTATCAGTGTTTTCATCTCTGCTCCACCTGCTGGGGTTTTGTCTAGTCCATGACCTCTGTGTTTCAGGGAACTATGTGCTCAACTATCTTGCCACTAGACCAAAGTTGGCAACGTTTGTCACGCAAGCATTAATCCAGTTATATGCAAGGATCACAAAGTTGGGCTGGTTTGACTGTCAGAAGGATGAATATGTCTTCAGGAACGTGATCACAGATGTCACAAGGTTTTTACAGGTTAGATTTTTGGGCAAAGATTAACACGCACCTGGTGGGATTTGAAAAGTCCATGAATTTTCACTTATTGTTTTGCACTTTGTCATCTATTCAGTCTTTTGTCTGTGTGTTTTTTGATTGAATAGTGGCTGCTGTGGTTGAGCAGCTGATGACTGGCAGGACGGGTCAGATTTTATAACTTAAAGTTTTATGGGGCAAGGAGTTATTTCTGGCAACTGCTGCCATTAGTGAAAAACAGTAAAGACTGTAACAACCAGCAATTCTTCCTAGTGTGGAAAAGATGTAATATGTACAAGGCTTTAATTCTTGCTGTTTCCAAGGAGTGGAAAAATGTGGACATTCAGAAAATAGAGTAACTACTATTATTTTGGACGCTTAGTGTCTGAAATGAATTAGGGTTTAGACAATGTTAAGTAATTTAAAGATTATGTTCTTTTCTGGGCTGGTGGCTATGTCCCAGGTAAGTTTTAGGTGCTCTTAGCTGAAATTACCAACACTAGACACCTCACTCTCCTGGCTTATGATGTAGGGAATGTGTGCTGTTTTTTAATCAGCCCAAGCCAACCTAATGAAGTTCAACAAGGCCAAGTGCAAGGTCCTGCACCTGGGTGGAAGCAATCCCAAGCACAGATACAGGCTGGGTGGAGAGTGGCTTGAGTGCAGCTCTGAAGAGAAAGACTTGGGGGTGTCAGTTGATGACAAACTCCACATGAGCCAGCAGTGTGCACTCGCAGCCAAGAAGGCACCAACCAAATCCTGGGTTGCATCAAGAGGAGTGTGACCAGCAGGTCCAGAGAGGGGATTTTACCCCTCTACTGGGCTCTGGTGAGACCCCACCTGGAGTTACTGTGTCCAGTTCTGGAGCCCTCAACACAGGAAGGACATTGAGCTGTTGGAGAGGGTCCAGAGAAGGGCCACGAAGATGATCAAAGGGTTGGAGCAACTGCCCTATGAGGACAGGCTGAAGGAGTTGGGGTTGTTCAGCCTGGAGAAGAGAAGGCTCAGAGGGGACCTCAGAGTAACTTATCAGTACCTGAGGGGGTCCTACAGAAAGGCAGGGGAAGGAATTTTTAATATGATATTGGATGGGAGGACTAGAAACAATGGATGTAAATTGGAAGGGGATAGATTTAGACTTGACATAAGAAAGAAATTCTTTACAGTGAGGGTGGTGAAGCACTGGAACAGGTTGCCCAGGGAGGTTGTGGATGCCCCTCTCTGGAGGTGTTCAAGCCCAGGCTGGACAAGGCACTGAGCAGCCTGGTCTAGAGGGAGGTGTCCCTGCCTATGGCAGGGGGGTTGGAACTCGATGATCTTTAAGGTCCCTTCCAACCCAAACTATTCTATGATTCTATGATTCTATGTACTTGCTGTGCTTAGCGTGAGATGGTCTGTTCCCCATTGCTCAAGTTACTTGTTCTGGCTACTAAAGTGGACAGAAGGCTGCACTTTTTAAAAAGATTCAGCAGTATTCTGTCTGGATACAGTCATGTAAATACTGAGACCATCATGAGGAGGTAGCTTCAGTAAAGAAGCATCCACCGTTCCAAGCCTGCTTGAATTTCTCTATTACAGATAAGTTCAGTCTTTGAAGCTATTTGTGCAGAAAATATTAACCAAGGTGGAGTTAGGAAAGGACCACATCATTTATCAATTACAGAACAGAAACTGGGGCACAGGAACAATACAGGTTGTTTCTCTTAAATAATTTGATAAATGGATTAGTGTTTGTAGCAAAGAGGTATTTGTAGCAGCCTTATTTCACAATTGTCCCCTTGTTGGCTGTCTCGAGTGTAGCCAGAGGCTGGGCAGGCTGTGAAGAATGAGCTTCGTTCATGGGAAGATAGGCTGTCCTGCTTGGCAGGAGGGCCCCGAGGAGAAACTTGCTCAGTCACTTCTCCTCTTGTCCAAGGTCTGTAGTTTTAAAAGAAGAGAGAGTAAAAACAATTTCCTAGAGTTTTCATTTGGCAGTTTTACACTTGTTCAGATGTTGGAGGAATCCGTTCATACTTTACCACAGCTTCTGCTGAACTGATTTAAAAAAATTCAGTGCAAAAATGTTGATCAAACCTTCAAATAAAAGGAGTCCCTTTTTATTTTGTAATGTTACCAAACTCTTTAGAACCCTTTCAACCTAACAACATCCACATATTGTAAAAGGATATTTTAAATTCTTTGCTTGATATTGCTCATTGTTTTTTGGGTTTTTTTTCAGTCACAATACTAACAAGGTAAAGCACTTCTAGTCAAATATATCTAGAATTCTTCCCATCAGAAAGACCTTTGAATGTTGGTAAAGCTTAATGAGAATGTCCTGGCACTGCTAATGGTTTTCCCTATTCTTCCTTCCCTCAGGATAGTGTAGAGCATTGCATCATAGGAGTGACAATCCTGTCCCAGCTAACTAATGAAATTAATCAAGTAAGTGCTACAGCCTTCCTCAGTGAAGTAAGTGTCCAATTTTCTCATTCATATTGTTTTGTTCTGCTGTGTGTCTGTGCATTGTTTAGGGGGTTTTGCTCGCTTGGGTTTTTGGTTTGTTTTGGTGTGTGAGGGTGTTGTGTGCTGAGGTTTTTTTTCTTTTTTTCCTTCTGATTATTTTTACACAGCCATGTATCTGTGTGGTAAGATTCTGAAAGCTCCTGCCCTGAGGAACTGTCTTGTTTCACTGGCATTTTCCATTTTCTCTCATATTTTAATGTAATCTTCTGAGGTGAAAAAGGAAGGAGCAGCTAGCCAGGCATAACTTAGTGAGGCCAAAGCCCCTGGAGTGGGGAGATCCCTGGCACCTTTTAGTGTCCATCCGAGTGCTACTGTTTTAGCTCACAGCATTCTTGTTCTCAGAATTGAATGGACCATGCCCTTGTCTGTATTGACAGCAGAAACTGCTCAAGTTGTGGAGACTTTTAAAGTGGCTTTTTCATTCAGTACTAAATTTCATAGGGTGTTCCCAAATTCTCTTGGTTTATCTGGGCCAAGAGCTAATCACCTTCCTGGCAGGAGATACCTTAGACAGTCCAAGTCCATGGTGCTGTGGCTGACACCTAGACATGCCAGCTGCAGAAAGATAGTGATGAAGAGGTTTTTCCGGATTAATTAGTTTAGGTTGTAGAGCTCTGATGTTATACTCTTGGTATTTGTGTTGAGTGCTGGAACAAGCAGCTTTACCTGGTTTTACTCAAAAATTACATCCCTTTTCCAGCCCAGCAGACTTTGCTGTAGTACCCTTCATAGTTACTGCTGTCTTAGGGTTGCCACGTGTACAATTTCTAATTTTGCTATGAGGACCAGCTGTAACTGGTTTTTTTTTTGTTATTTTTAATATCTTGTTAAGGAAACTAACTTTTCATAGTTGCTGGTATATCGACTAATCCAAGCATTGGACCAGAGAGATCCTTGAGCAGGAATTGAAGGCTGAGCACAAATTGCTAGTATGTGTGTGTTGGCATCTTTGTGCAGGGCTACAGTTTCTGTTTGCAGGAGAATGTTCAGCATAGATGCCATCAGTCATCCTCATTTCAGAATCTCCATGGATTAGAGTACCTGACAGATTTAGCTTCTGATCTGCCACCAACTACTGGGTGATGCAGGGCTGCTTTTTCTCAGCTGTATTATATGAGAGCATTTGCATCCTCCAGTGGGTCGTTAGGAAGGTTAGTATGCTAAAGTGAGGTTAGAGTTGTACTTTTTCCTGCAGTACTGGCTGAGATGCATGAGACTCAAGGTCAAAAGAGATCTGGTAACAAAGATTTACGTTGTACCTCCATTGTAAGACTGCAGTAAGACTCAATCTTGGATGTGCTCATCAAATAACTTGTCTATGTGTCTGCCCAGTGGCTTCAGGTAGGATTTAACTCCTTAGGAGTTTGGAGCACTTCAGAAAACATTATTCAAATTTCTAAAATTACTTGAGTCCTGCTTGTTGTATTTCCCAAACCCAAAAACGGGTACACTCTGCTTTCTGGCAGGGGTACAGTGAAACTGCAGTGTAAGTATTGTAGGTGGAAGGTCCTTTCATCAGCAAGAAATAGGATTTTAGCCATGGAAGATCCACTGTTCTGCAGTGGCAGCACATCCCTCTCAGGCAGAGCTGCTCTGGGGAGAGAAACCTTGATCTCCCAGTACTTAACAGGGTTCCTTGGGGTTCAGCTGTTCCTGTTCCACTTCTGCCTGTCACTCCTAATCACTGTTTTTCTCTTGCTCAGGCGGATACTACTCACCCACTGACCAAGCACAGGAAAATAGCCTCTTCCTTCCGAGATTCATCCTTATTTGATATTTTCACACTGTCTTGCAATTTACTGAAACAGGTAAGGAAACCTTCATTTGTCATCTCTCTTGAGGCTATATTTTGAGATGCTAGGCATCAGGCTGAAGTTTCCTCTGATGCAACTTTCCTGGAACAAGCACTCTTGTTCTAAAAGCTACGTTCCAGGTTTTTCAGGAAAACTTTGCCTTAGATTTGTACTAAGGAAAACCAAAAAAAAATGGCACAAATACAAAAATACATACATTCAATCAAAATTGTTGAAGAGTAGTGTTTGCACCACAGGGCTTGGACTAAACTTCCTGACTTAAAGCATTAGGAATGAGATGTTTGTTTTATATTTTAAATGTCTTTGATTTGCCATGGTGGTAGAGAGGTTTCCTATAAACTGCTTGTCTTTTTTTAACCTCGATTTAAAACCTGCATAATAAGAGGAAGACAATACAAGTGAAGATGTGTGAAGTAGATTGACACAAAATATTGTTCCTGGTATTTTAAGACATGATAAATACTAGTCTGTCTTGTATTCCCCAGGTTTTAATTTTTATAGTTTTGTTTAAAGTACTTCTCTTGAAGCCAACAGCAGTGCTGTGCTGGTAGGGTTGGGGTTTCCACCCCAAAAAAAGAGGTTTTCTTTCAGCTAAAGTAGCACGTGTTGTCAGCAGGTAGACTCAGCAGAGATTCCTTAATTTTTTGCATCAGATTTCTTTTCTAAAAGGCAGATCTGGAGTTCTCTTGCTGCCTTCACTAATGGCCCTTTATGAGAAAGTCTACCCCAGTACACTGAGCAGCAGTAGCACAGATTTTATCGTTCCAGTGAAGTGCCAAGGTTGACAAGTAGCACAAAGAATGAAAAAGAGATTTTATTTTAGAGATATTTCAAAATGACTGACTCTGATTCTGTCAGTAACATGGCCATGTATGTGGGTGTAATTTGAGCTTTCTTTCTCCCAGTTTCTAAAGGAAGCAAAGCTTGTACAGTTATTCTAGTCATCCTTTCTCAGGCACCACCATCCTCCTGAACTCTAACAGATCTGATAATTTTTGAATTCATTTGCTTATTTTAGGTGTATTTGATGGTCAGTTATAGGTAGCAGAAAGGAAATGATTCCTCTAGTTTTGTGAAAAGAAGCTACTGGGGAGCTGCATGCAGGACAGAGTCCTTATAATAGCTCATAGTTGCTGGAGAATACTTAGCAAGTGCTGTTACTTGACTGAGAGATGTAAACCCAAGCTGCTTATCCTGATGTCTCCAGAGCTGCACGCTTCCTGTTTGTCCTCTGATCCTAGCTCAGGCCAAGCTCTTGCTCACACTAGTGCATGGCCATGGAGATTCCAGTTGTCTTTGGTTGTTCTGTCCCAGAAGGTAGTCTCTACTTTTCCACTCTAACTCTGAATTATCTTGCAGCTTTGTTTTTTGAAGTGCTGTGATTTAAGACAGGCTGTAATGTTTTCGGTTGTTTCATGCATATCCTTGTTTCCTTGTGATTAAACACCTACTACCCCCCAGTGATGGTTGTTGTTTGGTTGTTTTTTGTCTAATAGTAGCAGTCTCAAGCTTCTGTGTATAAAGCAGATGTTTCCAAGGTGATCCTTTTGAAGGGGAAGATTTGAGCTGCAAGAAACCAATGCTCATGTCTGTATCCATGACTGTAAAAAAAGGGCACATCAGCCCTCCCCAGGAGTATGTGTCTTTGTGATACAGAGGAGAGAATAAGACATTCCAGCGACAACTGGCCTTGGCACAGTGTGATGTGCTATTTACAACAGACTTAAGCTGGAAGAAATTAGCTTTGTTTTAAGAACAGAGTGATAATACAAAGGATAGTTGGGCTGGCCTGTCCCTGGAGTACTACAGTGAAGTGACCTGCTGTTTGTGGCCATCAAATTCTTTGTGTTACTGGGGAGTATCCATGCTTTCTCGGTTGTAACTGAAGCAGGGAGCTGTGCAACAAATGTGAATGTGCTCATTTCCATGTGAAGGAGTCAGGTGAAGTGACAAGGTTCCCTGCTGCTAAGTGCCTGTCAGGCAGAAAACATTCTTTGCTTTAATAAGAAATTCCTTATCTCCAGAATATCCCAGTGTAATTGCAAGCAGGCTTTTTTCTTGTGCAGTACAAGCTGATGGACAGCTAGGCAGTACTTTCTTTTTCTGTCTCATGTAAAGACAAAGCATGTAAATATACATGCTGTCTGTGGAAGTATGTGATAGCTGGGACTGGTGCATATGGCACGTTTAAATTATGACTGTGACATGCTTCAAGTTGAATTATTGCCTCCAATTTGGGTGTCACCTGGATTTTTTTTTTTCTTTGACTCTTACTTTATAAATCTGCTGTATTTTATAGGCTTCTGGGAAGAATCTGAATCTGAATGATGAAAGCCAGCATGGTCTGCTTATGCAGCTTCTTAAGCTCACGCATAATTGCCTGAACTTTGATTTCATCGGCACATCAACAGACGAGTCATCAGATGATCTTTGCACTGTGCAGATCCCAACCAGTTGGAGATCAGGTAATCTTGCTGGAGGAAGAAGGCTCAACTCTATCATACCAGGTGGCTTGTAAAAGCCCTGTCTTTATTTAACAATTTTTTGCACACAAAGCCAAATGTAAATTCCAGCCTTTCCTTAGTGAGATTAGAAATGTGAACTGCACTTGAGCTGATTTATATTGTGAGCTATAAAAACATTCCCCTTTCAGTCTGAAAACTGATGATTCAAGAAATAATAAACTTTAAAAAAAAAACCCCAAACCAAAAAAATAATTAGCTTGTCACCTTTCCTCAGCATCTTTGCTGTTCTCACCAGTCATTTTGTGGACAGATTGCATTTTTAAAATATTTTCCTGTAATTTTGTCCTAGTACCAAGTACCCAGTGTGTTTGGTTTACTTCTGGGAAAGGCAGTTGTGTAAAAATGTTTTCCTTAATGGAAAAGTCCCCATGCCATGGTTGATAAGCATTAATCCTATTGAAAACCCAAGTCTAAATGTTCTCAGTAAAATGCACCATTCTCTTTCAGCATTCTTGGATTCTTCAACACTTCAGTTGTTTTTTGATCTTTATCATTCCATCCCTCCTTCATTTTCTCCTCTGGTAAGTTTAGTGTTTATTTTCCATTTAGACTCTGCTACCATAGAAGTTTTTATAGGATTCATCTTTGAGAATTACCATTGATCTAAATGCCATAGGCTGTCTTCAGACAGATACCCTCACTGTGAAGGTGACAGAGGAGAGGTCGCTGTGCTGCTGCTGCTGCATGTTTTGGTTTTGACCTAAGAGCAGCTTGTTTGCTCAAAGTCCAATCTGCTTCTCTGTCCTTGCATAGCATTAATCTTGTGGCCTTCTACGATGGAGTGACTGCGATGGTGGATGAAGGGAAGGTGACCGATGTCATTTACCTGGACCTGAGCAAGGCCTTTGACATGGTCCCCCACCACATCCTTATCTCCAAATTGGAGGGAAGTGGATTTGATGGGTGGACAACTAGATGGATAAGCAATTGGTTGAAAGGTCGCAGACAGAGGGTGGTGGTCAATGGCTCCATGTCCAGCTGGAGGCCGGTAACGAGCGGTGTCCCCCAAGGGTCTGTCTTGGGACCGGTGCTTTTTAACATCTTTATTAAT
>VZTY01010119.1:0-12427 GCA_013400935.1 Turnix velox
AAGGAAAGGAAGGAGGGAGGGAAAGGGGGCACGGAGGGAGGGGAGGTGGGCTGTCCCCACAGGCACCATGTGATGCCCGGCCCTCCCCGGGCTCTCCCGGAGCCGAGCGGAGCAGCCCCGAGGCCGACGGCCGCGTCCCGGAGCCGCGCCCGGGGGCCGGTGAGTGCCGGGGACCGGGGAGGGGGAAAGGTGAAAATTTGGGTCTTTTTCCTGTGTCCAGGGGGAGGACACACAGTCCTGAAGGTGTCTTTGTGGGGGCTCCCGTTTTGGATGTAAAGCCCGGGATGTGGAAGGGAGGATGCAGGGAGGGGCAGGGGCGATGCTCCCGCCCCGGTGGGGAACTGGGACCGCCGGGGGCTGGCGACAGATGGAGGAATGCGGGGAGATGAGAAAGGAGGGGACCAGAGGAAGAAAAGAAAGAGCAGAAGGACAATGTGGGAATAAAAGGAAAGAGTAAAAGGGGAAGGAGCAGTGGGGAAAGCAGAGAGAAGTGAAGGAATGGTGTGGGGGGAGAGTTCGGGTGCGGAGCTGTGGATTTAGGATGTAGATTTTTTACATTTTCTAAACCCACATTGAAGTCGGTGCTCTCGGTAGATCCCCCAGGCGTTGGCGGTGACCAGAGCTTCCTCTTTAACGTGTCCCCAACACAGCTGGAGCCGGGGAACCCTTCCCGTGTCGCCGTCCCCAAGGGGTTTGCAGCATCCTCCCCGGTCTGTGGTACCTGCCCCAGTCTCACCATCTCTGCCCCACCAGAGATGGGAGCTAAATTTTGCTGGATCCTCATCTGAAACACGGAGAGGTGATCCCAGCTCTTCATCCCAGGGATTTCTTTTTTTCTTTCCCTCTGAGAGACTGCTCAGAGAGACAAAGCCATCTCTTGGGCACTGCGAGCATCCCTGGCTTCACCCGTGACTTTTGGGTGCAGGAATGAAGAAAGGAAGGAGTATTTATCACAGAGGATATAAAAAATCTGCTGCCTGTGGTTTTCAGCGTAGTAAAATCCCTGGGAAAAGGGAGTGGGAATTCAAGTGAAGCTATCTGGGAAAAACCTGACCTGGTTGTTAAGTGAAGTAAAGTAGAAAGGAGGAGGGGGAAAAAAAAAAAAGTGCTGGATCATGTGTTACCATATGAACAGGCAAATGGGGACATGGAGATCGTCTTTGCTGCTCCACATGTCACTTATTCACATCTGGGGGAAGGTGGTGAGATGTGAAATGTGGTGTTTCAGCCACGGCAGCAGAGAGCAGGGAGGGTTTCTGACACCCCTGTTGATTAATTGCTTGGCATTCTGTAAAACTTCATCAGCCCCTGATGTGTTGATGCTTTTTGTGGATTTTAGGGCTGGGTTTTCCAGGTGTGAAGCAGCAAGAGTTTCCTTGGTGGTGTCCAGGGAGTGGGTCTGACCCACTGTTGTCCCCACTGTGTCACTTGCACCCCCTGAACCCCTGTGGAGGAGAGGGCAACGAGGAGAAGACCTTACTGGAGCTGGTAGGTGAAGCAGGGGAACCTTTGGGAAGGGCAAAAATGGCTTGGAGCTCTCTGAAAAGGAGTATTTTGGCTGAAAAAGAATATTTCCACTGTGCTTTATGCTGTAGCAGCAGGTGCCAGTGGCATTACCCTGGCAGGCAGCTTTGCTGGAGGAGTGTTTCCACATTTCCATTGCTGCTGCCCTTTGGTTCCATGAGCACCATGTGTTTGGGCTCCTTTCAGAAGCTCATCTGCTGCTGGGTTTTAGGGACACCCTTTGAGTCCATCACACCATGACCCACATAAAAAGCCACAGGGCATTTAGCAGTCCATCCCATTGTCACCAAGCCTCCCCTTTAGCTGCCATGAGGCTGTTTCATGTGGCATCCAGGGGACAGAAATGCCTCTGTGCAGAGGTTTCCCTGGTCCCTCACCATATTCCTGTAGCTGTTGAATTTATTCATTGAGCTGAATGAATTCCCCACCCCAGCAGCATCCGTACTGCAGCCTTTGCAGCTTTCAGCCTCATTTATGGAGAGGGAAGGGAATCTAAAATACAAAAGGGAAATCATGCACAAGCCCCCAGAGGCTTCAACAGCACCAGCAAGCTATGAGCTGCTCCAGTCTTCAGCTGGAGTGAGTACTGGGAGCTTTTGCAGAAGCCAAATGGGAAGATTTTAGGACCTTGGTTTCAAGATGTCATCTAAAAAATTAAATTTTTCCATCTTCTAATTATCTGGGGGTCTTGATCTGGCTGAGATTAAAGGAGATTTGGGTTCTAGGTGTGGTCTAGAAAGAGAATTTGGAATCAAAGTCACACCAATTCTTCTTTTTCTCACTGTGTAGCCTCAAACTCCTGACATTTAGAGTCAAATATTTACTGGGAAAGTGGAATTTGTCAAAGGAACAGATCAATGCATGGTCAGGCTCAGAAAATGGGCTGTAGGAGATGAGAGGGGTTTGTGTCTGGTCCCTCTGGAAGATGGGACTTGCAGCTTTTCCCTCATTTTGAGGGAGGTATTGCCCATTGCTCATCAGTGAAAGCCTCATTAGAGCAGGGCTGGGAGCTGCACTGAGGGGGGTAATTTGGGCAGCAGAGCAGATGGTACCTGCTGACCCAACACAACTTGTGGAAAACTCATTTTTCCAGCTGGTGTCCACACAGTGCTGCTGCTGCTAATCTCCACTCTGCAGACCTCAGCACAAGAGGGATGTGGACCTCATGGAGAGGATCCAGAGGAGACCACAAGGATGATGGAAGGGCTGAAGCCTCACTCCTGTGAGGACAGGCTGGGAGAGCTGGGGCAGCTCCCAGCCTCCCAGTGCCTGAAGGGGCTACAGGAAAGCTGGGGAGGGGCTTTTTGTAAGGGAATGGAGTGACTAGATGAGGGGAAGTGGTTTGAAACTAAAGCAGGGCAGGGTTAGATTAGGTATTACAAAGAAGTTCTTTCCGTGAGGGTGGTGAGGGACAGGGAGAGGTTGCCCAGAGAGGTGGTGGAGGCTCCATCCCTGGAGACATCCAGGATCAGGCTTNTTGGTGAGGGACAGGGAGAGGCTGCCCAGAGAGGTGGTGGAGGCTCCATCCCTGGAGACATCCAGGATCAGGCTTGCTGAGGCTCTGAGCAACCTGATGTAGTGCAGGATGTCCCTGTCACTGGAGGGGGTTGGACTGGGTGGCCTTTGGATGTCCCTTCCAACTCTGTGATGCTATGATGTCTCTGATAGCAGGAAGCACAGGATCAGCTCTGCCAGGGCAGGACATCACTCAGCCTCCAGCCTGTACAAATGGGCAGCCCCATGATCTGATTTCTTCTCAGGAGACATTAGACACTTGGTTGCAACAGAAGAACATATTTCCTGTCTGTTCCTGTAGACTCCCCCAGGATAGAGCTGCCCTTCCCTTTGCTGAAAGGAGCCACAAGCCATGTAGGGCTGGGTACCAAGCCATGCTCCTCTGGCTGGGACACTCTGCCTGTGCCTGCTCCGAGTCCTGTGTGGTTTTTCTTACCCTGCCTGCTGAGATGTTTGCCATTAAATGGCAGGATTGGCCATAACTCTTGCTGAAAACTGTGTAGTAAAAAGTTTAGTATCTCCAATTCAAGTATTTATTGTGTACTTCAACATTCCTGGCTATTAAGCCCAAGAGGCTGCACAAAGTGAAGAACTTTCTCATGTGAAAATGGGACCAAACTACTGCAGCAGCTCAGTGACACACCTGGAGAGCTTGTGCATGAAGACACCACCATCAGCATCTGAGAGCTGGGTCCCAAAAAGCACAGGCAAAGCTGGAAGGAGCAGCCATGGCCTTTAGTAAAGGGTTTAGTGGCAACCAGGAGCCACCTGAGCTATGAAGTTTGAGGTGGGGATGATTCAACCAATTTTCCACATTCTTCAAGTCATTGTTTCACTACCTGGAGGCTTCAGGGGAAAGGTGGTTGCTAGAAGCAGGGAATACAATCTCCTGGATCACAAGGTGCCTGCTTGGAGCTGATGGTTCTATTTAGTCACATAATCATAGAATGGTTTGGGTAGGAAGGGACCTTAAAGATCATCTAGTTCCAGCCCCCTGCCATGGCCAGGGACACCTTGCACTACGCCAGGTTGCTCAGTGCCTCATCCATCCTGGCCTTAAACACCTCCAGGGATTGAGGGGGCATCCACAACCTCTCTGGGCAACCTCTTCCAGTGTCTCACCACCTTCACAGGAAAGAACTTCTTTCTTCTTTCCAGCCTAAATCTCCCTACTTCCATTTTACATCCTTTCCTCCTAGCCTGCCATCCCGGACGCTATTAAAAAGTCCTCCCCCAGCTTTTCTGTAGCCCCCTTCAGGTGCTGAGAAGCCTCTATGAGGGTCTGAGTTCTTGGTGGCCATGGCCAGCAGGTGCAGCCAGCCCAAGGTGCTGCTTTCTGCATCCCTCAGCTCTCAGAGACACCAGTGACGCCCTGAGGGAATTTCTCACTTTCTCTCATTTATCACACTTAAAATTGTCATGCAAACACTCCAGCTGCCAGCGCTGCTGAGAAGAGCTGTGGCAGTGGGGGTTGGGCTTGTTCTCCACAGCACAGGTACCCTCAGCTCCCCTCTTCCCCACCAGCGACGCGGGGGAGGTGGATGGGTTTTAATTAGCACTTGATGCTATTTTTTCCCTCCTGGCGCTGCTTAATTTAGCTGGAGCTGGCGTGTGTGGATCAGTGAGGGGAAAAGAAGGAAGTGGGGGTGGGTGTTGGCCCCGCTCTGCTGAGCAGCTTCGTCTCCCAAATTCCAGGTTGGCAACTGGGGCTTGTTCCTAAGCCTCCTGCAGCAGCAGAAGTTTGTAGCCCAGGGAAATTTCATGCACTGGTGCTTGTAATTCGTGGTTCCCACAGGGAGCCTGTGGGTTCTGTTCATACCTATTTCAGGTTGAAACAACACATGGAAGAGGTGCCTGAGATTTATATAGAATCATAGAATGGTTTGGTCTGGAAGGGAGCTTAAAGATCATCCAGTTCCAACCTCCCTGCCATCAGCAAGGACACCTCCCACTACACCAGGTTGCTCAGTGCCTCATCCAGCCTGGCTTTAAACACCTCCAGGGATTGAGGGGGCATCCACAACCTCTCTGGGCAACCTCTGCCAGTGTCTCATCACCCTCACCTTAAAGAACTTTCTTCTATCTGGCCTGAATCTCCCCTTTTCCAATTTGAATCTGCTATTCCTCATTCCATGACTAGCCTTGCTGCTGGCAGGACAGAGAGACTTGAGAAGCTGTCATCATGCAGAGAATTTAATACATGAGGGCCATTGCAGGGCTATTTCCCACCCTAAATGATGTGTGGAAGTGAAATAGAACCAGCTGTTAAAGATGTAATTTTCTCCTAGCCCACACCAGCCTTGGCCCTGGTGGGAGGTGGGTGCCACAGCTCCTCCAGGGTCCCTCTGCACCGGCCAAGGTGAGGGGAGGGAGCACAGCACCAAAGCTAGAAGAGGGTCACTGGATCATCAGGTTACTGGGGTTTATGTGGTCAGGATATAAATACAGGATATAATTTATAGTGCACAGAGGTTAATGGGCAGGCACTGCTCTGCACAGCCCACAGCAAGCAGAGTTCTACAGCTCTTAGAGCGAGGTCCCCAGCTGCTTTGCTTCCCAGCACTAGATATTTCCCTTTTTATTCTGCTTTTGTAGCTCTTTGTAGGGCATTGACACAAGCAGTTTGACTCATGTCACTGACTGCCAGGGCTTTGATGTGCTGCAGGAAGGTGAATATTATAAGTCAGCTTTGATATGAGGAGGGGGAGAGGGTTTTGGGAAGGGCCCTGCAAAGAAAGGGATTAGATATTAGTGGTTTAAATTTAAAAAAGAGCAGAAGAGTCCTGGAGAGCAGGACTTGGATGCGTGAGCAATATTGCTTTAGCTCCAGTTTCCCTCTGGATAAATTCACTTTGGGTAATGCTTCCCCATAAAAACCACAGGGTAGGAGCTGGTGGAGTGGAGCCGTGCCTGCTGTCCCCCTCTCCCTGTGTCCCTGCATCTCCTGTGTGAGTCAGTCAGAGGCAGAAAGCCAAAGCTGTGCCCTCCCCTATGATCCAGGAGCTCTCTCGTGCCCACTGACGAAGACATCCCACTCTCAGCTCCTCCCAGAGCCACCCAGCAGCAGAAGGATCCATCAGGGACCATCCTTAGTGTGCCAGGATCTGAGCTTCCCACCTTCACAGCCAAGGTTTTCCTCTTGCCAAAGCATCCCTTCAGCTGGGGTTAAAAGAGGTAAGAGCTTTGGAGAAAGGAGATGAGCGGGTGGGATGTGCTCTGGAGGAGCTTTCGAGACATATTTGCAGATCCAGAATGACCATGGGAGTGAGCACTGGCTGTACACACACCCGGGCTGTGCCAGCAGTGTGTGAGCTGGGGCTGTGGGGAATGTCTGGTCGATGATTTTATGTGTTGAAAGTTGCTGGCATCATCCAAAGCCATTAGTGTGAATGGGCTGGAGCAGAGCCATCACCCCAGTGTGTGCAGCGACACGGCAGAGGTGGCCTCTTTGGGAAAGTGTCTGGTTCAGGGGCTGCGGTGGGGGAATAAACCTCAATTCCATCCTGTAACCTTGGGAATATCATTTGAGCTCCTTCTGTTGGGTGCTGGAGCTGTAGGTGGACTTAATCAATAGGTTACAAACCTGGTCTAGTGCATGGAGCAACCTGGTGTAGTGGGAGGTGTCCCTGCCCGTGGCAGGGGAGGTGGAACTAGATGATCTTTAAGGTCCCTTCCAACCCAAACCATTCAATCATTCTATCAAAAAGAGCAGGTTTTGAGCAATCCACAGCAAAAAAGGCTGTTGCAGGGTGAAGGAGAGGTAAGAGCAGCTGTGGGTCAGCCTGGGGGGTTCATTACAGCAGGTTGTGGGTTCAAATGCTTCACTACTGTCTTCATCGTGTTTCCTTCACCCTTGCATTGCCATGGAAGGATTTTGGGTCAAGTTTAAAATATCTTGGATAAGAGGTGAAGCAAGGGAAATGCAAGAGAAAGGGGGAATCTATCAGGAAAATTATAGAAGCCAAGTTTAAGACAAAAAAATCCTAGTAATCCCACCCATAAAATCAGTTAACCATAGAATGGTTTGGGTTGGAAGGGACCTTCAAGATCATCTAGTTCCAACCCCCCTTCCACGGGCAGGGACACCTCCCACTACACCAGGTTGCTCAGTGCCTCATCCAGCCTGGCCTTAAACACCTCCAGGGATTGAGGGGGCATCCACAACCTCTCTGGGCAACCTCTTCCAGTGTCTCACCACCCTCACAGGAAAGAACCTCTCTTCTCTCCAGCCTAAATCTCCCCTCTTCCACTCTGCATCAATTCCTCCTAGTCCTGCCATCCTGAGCCCTATTAAAAAGTCCTGCCCCTGCCTTTCATCATTAATGGTGAGCACTGCAGTGTGTGGCTGTCCCATTGCTACTTCCATTATTATTCAGGTGTTCCTTGTGCCTGACAACAAGCTGAAAATTCATAGGTCTGTGGTTGCTGTGGCTCAGGGTAGGTTTAAATAACTCACAGCCAGCCGCCTTTTAGAAAATATATTTATTATTTTTTAAGCCCTCTCTGAAAGGCTGCCATCCCAGTGTGCTCCATTGATCCAGGGCTGTGTTTCTCTGTTTCTCTCTGGCTGTAAATGCAGTGCTGTGCAGGGCTGGCTGTTCCCCACCAAAGCCAAGGGGAAGCTTTCAAGTCCATCATCGATCCTTTTGAAGTTTATGGGCTGCTCGTAGTGGCACTTACCAGCGCTCGCTCCAACAGCCAGGAGATGGGCTGTTTCATTTCTTAACATCAGGCTAAAACCTCTTCCACATCAAAAAGATTTATTTCCAGCCTTTTTTTTTTTTAATTCTCCCCATATGTAACTTCTCTCTCTCTCTCTCTCAGAAACCAAGCTGATATTTTTATGTGACACTAATGCAGCTCTGTAAAACTGCCTTATGTGTTTCTGTCCTCCCATGAACTATGTGAGATGATGAGTGCAGGCAGCCCAAAACAAGGTTCAGAGAATCATAGAATGGATTGGGTTGGAAGGGACCTTCAAGATCATCTAGTTCCAACCCCCCTGCCATGGGCATAGACACCTCCCACTACACCAGGTTGCTCAGTGCCTCATCCAGCCTGGTCTTAGATGTCTTCTCCAAGGATAAGGATTCCACAACCTCTCTGGGCAACCTCTTCCAGTGTCTCTCCACCCTCACAGTTCCTGGGAAACCCATGGACCAGCTCCAGCTCATGTCCCCTTCCACCATTTCTCTATCAGCATTTCAGCCCAGGAGATGCTGCTTTTCTCTCCAGGCATCCCCAGTTTCTTTGACCTCTTATATAGAAGCATATTGTCTTGTTTCAGTATTCTTCTTCCAAGCTTCAAGGAGGAACTGTTGTTTCCCAAGCAGTAATTCCCAAACCATGTTTCCCAACTGCCCAGTTTTTCAGGTGAGATTTGTGGAACTGCTCCAGGGTCTCCAGATGGAGCAGCCAAGCACTGTCCACACCATCTCCTCCTCTTCCTCTCCTCTGCTGAGTTGGAAGGAGCAACTTGTGGCCAAAGACACCTCACTGTGAGCTTCTCCTGTGGAAAGAACCCTCTCTGCAAACCTACAGAGCATCAGTTGGACCTAGCTGGAGGCAGGTTGCATCTTGCACACAGCATATGCAATCTTCAGGTGCTCCATAAGCTCAGTGGGAACTTCTGTGCCATTTTGTCACTGCCCTCCTATTCCATTGGAGTTATTAATGACCAAATTAAGCTTTTTTGGGTTTGCCATTGGGGCAGCCAGGGTGACACTGTGCTGCCTGAAGGAGGGTGACAATGCAGTGGTCACCTCCAAGTAGAGCCCTGCCTGCTGAGTCCTTCCAGCTCTGAAAAATTTACTTCTAGAAGAGCCCCTCTGCTTGACCTATTTAATTTTTCCCCACCTTTGTGCCCTGCACTGTGTCCTGAGGAAGGGATTGTGCTGCTTGAAGGCCCTTTATTTTTAGCCAGCCCAGTTTTCTTCTCAGAGCTTGGTGGGAGCTGCCCCTTTCAGCTCAGCTCCATCACAGCTCACACTCTCCTGTGTTTGCCAGCTCTTACCCAGCTCCCTGATGTTCTTTGTGCATTGGTCACTCACTCAGTGGGTTTTCTACCCTCCCTTTCCACCAAACTTTATTCCTTTATGTTCTGCTCAGTCTCTCCCACTGCTCCAGGTCCATCATTTAACCTCTGATTTCCCTCTGCAGCAGGGACCAGGCTTTCACAACCACAGAGGATGGTTGCCAGGCTTGTCCTAGATCCCAGCACTCCTCCACAAACAAAGCCTTCCCTCCTGTCTGCTCTGATAACCTTGGCTGTGCTTCCCCTCCTCACAAATGTCAGGAAATTGGAAGTGATGCTCCAGCCACAGAAAAATCAATAGCTACCTTTGTGGCCTGGCTTGACCCTGCTCTTTCTGACTTTAGCCAGGGCAGGAAGGAGCCTTGTTTTCTGCTTAACTAGTAGCAGTGATTTATTGATGTGACCCATCCTGTCCAGCCAGTTGACCAATAATACATTTATTTTCCTCAGCCCAGAGTGGTGGCTTGGGCTTGATGTTAGGTCATAGAGGGGTGGGCTCATAAATCAGGACCAGGATAACATTCTGCTTTTGTGACCATGGACTTCAACTCTCTCTTATATCTGAGAGAAATTCATTAGGAACTTTGCCAATCATTTAATTTTCTGAGGGGGTCAGTCCCAGTGAGGTCTTTATGCAATTCCAATCAGGACCTGTGGCTCCTGATAGGAAGAAATTCATTATGAGGGCTGCAGATTACACTGCAGTCTGCCTTTATTATTCCTTGGACTACTACCAGAAGGCACAGCGTGACTGAAGGAGCAGGAATAATCCTAAAGTCCTAGTTCTTGGAAATCTTTGGGGTTATATTGATTTAATTTATAGCACAGCTACCACTGGAAACCAAACAGCATCACCTGTGCAGCTGTAGGAAGTCCAGCATGATTGGAAAAGGTCACTGAGGACTAAATCCTCATCAAGTCCAACCCAAAATCAAGCCAACTCCTGATCATGTCCTCATAAAATCTTTCTTTTGGGAGCCCTACAAGCTCTCCAGGCAGTGGATATGGTGGAAGCTTTGTTCCAAGTGGATGCTCTGCACCATCCCTGCTTTCCATCCCCTCCACATCAGCTCAATCTTGTGTGCTGGCAAGAGAGTAATAGGGATCACTCTCTAATGTGTCCATGATTACATGGAAATTGAAGTGTGAGAGAGAAAAGAAATGAGGCAATTGAGGGATGTGACTCTGATACCTGACCCTTCTCCCTGCTGCTGGCGTCACCCAATGACCAATATCAATGATGCCAAATGAGAATATTTTCCAAGCAATCATAGGAAGTACTCAGCTATTTCCTTCTGAATGGCTTTATCTTGACTTTCACGTACTCCCTACTCTGATACATCTCTTTTTTTTTGTCTCCCTATTAACAAAAACAGCACAGGGAGGGTTTTTCTTGATGATACATGAGCCAAGAATAGATGCCAGCTCCTTTTTACCATTTTGCCACCAAAATGCCAAGAGGGATGAGACACCCCGTGGTAAATGCTGTTCATTTTGAGGCAGCCACTAGAAAATATGGCTCTGAGCGAGTTAGGGAGAAGAACAGATGAGCTGGAGGGTCTGTGCTTTGTCTGATTTATCACTGGATCCAATGGGATCCATAATGAGATAGGAAATGGCCCATTCAAACCCAGGAAATTCTCCTCCTTCTCAGGTGGTGGGATGCTGTGGGGAAAGGCTGAGCTCTGCCCCAAGTTCTTTCCCATTGTGTTGTTCCTTGAAAGTTCACATGGCACAAATGAGCCTCATGGAATGTTACAGAGACCTCAAGGAATCACAGAATATCAGGAATTGGAAGGGACCTCAAGAGATCATCTAGTCCAATCCCCCTGCCAGAGCAGGAACCCCCAGACCAGGTCACACAGGAAGGTGTCCAGGTAGGGTTTTAATGTCTCCAGAGAAGGAGACTCCACACCCTCTCTGGGCAGCCTGTTCCAGTGTTCTGTCACCCTCACTGTGAAAAGGTTTTTTCTTCTATTTCTGTGGAACCTCCTGAGTTCTAGTTTATACCCACTGCCCCACATCCCACTGCTGCTCTGATAAATTGGGTCATCTGGGTGGGGTTTTTTTCCTTTTTTCCTTATTGTCTGTCATTCTGTACAACAGCAAAATGAGCCTCAGAAAATATACATGACATGGCACTTATCTGTGATTCATGCTGCCTTTATAAAAGCAGTCAATTACACTATCTGCCTTGTTACCACTCCCCAGAAGACCATCTCTTGTGTGCATCTTTTCCTTTTCACTCTTATTTCTCTCTGATCTTTAATTTCTTTGGCTTTTTTTGTCTCCCTATATTAATTGCACTTTTTATCTGTGCACCAAAACCTCTGATTTCTCATGGTGTTTCATCAGTCTGCAGAGCACCTTGAGAACTAATTCCACAAGATAGCAAAAGAAGATTTAGGCTGGATAGAAGAAAGAAATTCTTTACTGTGAAGGTGGTGAGACACTGGAATAGGTTGCACAGAGAGGTTGTGATGACTAAGGCCAGGCTGGATGAGGCATTGAGCAACCTGGTGTGGTGGGAGGTGTCCCTGCCCATGGTAGGAGGATTGGAACTAGATGATCTTTAAGGTCCCTTCCAACCCAAACCATTCTATGATGCTCTGAAAAGAAAAGAAAAAAAAAATCCTCCCATAGGTGATGTGCAGGATGAGGAATGCTTTATTTTTCACCTCCCAATATTTTCTCAGGACCTGAGTGTGTCTCTGTGTCTGCCTGGCCCCATTTCCCTGAAGCACAAGCCCAGTTTGGACCAGTGCTCTGCTTGGAGGCAATTGATGATGTCATTCAGTGGGCACAAATGTAACGTGGTTTTTGCAAAACCTGGATCTTGATCCCCTAGTGGGGAGAGGAAAAATTGAATATTGTGGGGAGTAGGTCAGTGACTGGAGCTGCTCAGGAGTGCATGTTATTCTGGCAGCTGAAAGTAATTTTGTTGATCCATCGTCATGGTGTCCATAAGCATCACCAGGGTCCTGTGTGGGTGAGATCTGTCTGGCTCTGCCACCCTCAGATAAGGCTCTGAGGATGGCAGATGCCACGGTTTCATTGCATCCTCGGGGAGACAAGCACTGGGTTTGGCCACAGGAACAGGAATTCACCACGATCAGATAAAAATGGAACTGATCATAGAATCATAGAATGGTTTGGGTTGGAAGGGACATTAAAGATCATAAAGTTCCAACCCCCCTGCCATGACCAGAGATAACATCCACTACACCAGTTGCTCTGTGCCTCATCCAGCCTGGCCTTAAACACCTTCAGGGATTGAGGGGGCATCCGCAACCTCTCTGGGCAACCTGTTACAGAGTTTCACCACCCTCATCATGAATAATTTCTTTCTTATAT
>VZTY01010122.1:0-19613 GCA_013400935.1 Turnix velox
TCTATGATTCTATGAGAGGAGGAGATGGTGTTGAGACACCTAGATGCTATAAATTCACAGGTAATATGGTGTAATGACTTGGAAAAACTCAATACTGTATCCTCTACTTCCATAGGGACAATCACAGAACATCTGCTTGAATTAGTCAAGATTTTAAGATTTCCAAACCATTAAGAAGCTGCATTATTGGTATACTACTAGCAGAAGCATCGTAGGACTCTTATTTAAGGCAAAAATAATTGTGGACTTTATTTAAATTCACTGTTCCTGGTTTTGTTGTTAGATTTTTTCATTCTGTTTTGGGTTTATTTTGGTTTTAGTGGTGAGGATTTTTTTAGTTTTTTTTAAATATCAGAATAAAATGAAGAAAATGGCATTAGATTAAATCTAGAGGTAGGGTGGAAATAACTAGAATGTGAATTTGAAATAATTTAAATATCTAAGGCTTGTAAAATGTGAGCACTGTTAATCAAGCTAGCCATCTTTCAATGCTGACATGATTTACAGTATTGGTATTAAGCTTTGCGCTGTACTGAAGGTAAAAGGTGATTTACCAGCTTCTAGTCAAGATGTTTCTTCTGATTATGCAGGAAATATTTCATATGCTATGACAGACTAGGGTGAATCATTTATCATTAGCAAATTAAAAGAAAGGGGAGGCCAGTAGTACCAGGAAAGAAAGTCTGGCAAAACAGAATAAGTGGAAAATGGGATGTGAACCAAGATTCAAGAGAAATATCCAAATCCAGGTTCCTTATCCATAAACTGTATTGGTGCTCTGAACAAGATTAAAGGAGTTTAATAATGAAATGACCCGTTTAGCAAGCTGGTTTTCAATATTAAATTACTCTTCCCTTTCTCTTAACTTCTCCTGAAGGTAAAATTTAAAAAGGCTGAATGTTTTCTTTTATGAACCAGCTACATTACCATAGACCACTATTAAGGTTTGATATCAGGCCAAGATTCATTTTTACTTGATGTCTAGCATTTAAGAACAGGACATGTCTGATGGGGTACCCGCTCTTTCTTGAGTTCTTGCCAAATCTTGTATGTCAGCATTCCCTCTGATCTTTTAATGAGGGTTAAAAGGAGAAAACCAAGGTTTTTATTGCAAGTGGAAAGTAATTTGCAATAGAGAGATTTAGTTTTCTTTTAGTTATTGTAATGATGGTAGTACATCTAGTACCATTTTATTTTTACAGATTATTTCTCTCTTTTTTTTTTTTTAAGAAAAGGAAGCCAACTGAAATATGGTGGAGAATTAAAAGAGGCAAGCCTCTCAAAAATTTTTGTTAGATAACAAAATACTTGAAAAATATTCTTTGAAGCTTACAAATGAATGCTGGACTGAGCTCACTGTGCTACCAGTAAGGAAAGCAAGCTTGTAGCTCTTCCTGGGAGCTGTGGAGATCCATGATTTCTTTCTCACAGCTACTTACAACACCTAAATATATGCTGAGTATGCCAAACAGCAGTTCCTATAAACTAAATTTTAAAAAATCCACGAACTGGAGCTGTGTTTAACCTCAGGAAAATTATCTTCTATTGGATTCCTTGCACAATTTTTTCTTTTTTCCCTTTTCAGATGAGGTAGGGAAAAAACAGCCTAAAAGTGCAGTTCTTCCTAAATATATTCCATATTTTGGTCCATTTGACCTGAGAATAAGCATGGCAGCTTTCTGAGAATTTTCATTATTATTTTGCTCTACCTTTATTGATCAAACCAGTAATGCTGTAGAGAAAGTTCAGATTATCAATCTGTGGTTAAGGAGTTCAAACTATCCTCACCATAAAGTGTGTTCTAGAGGAAGGTACCTTTCAGAAGGATCTATTAATTCTACTAATGACTTTGAACCTTGTCAGCTCATGGGCTTTTAATACTCATATGCTGAAATAATTCTGCTTAAATCCCGTGATCCTACTTATTATAATAAATGTGGAATGGAACTTGTAACACGGAAGAACACAGTGCTGTTGCTTAATTTCAAGGGGTAGAGAGAGAGATGGGAAGAAGTTTGAGCAGGAAGCAAACACACTGAATAAAACCTTGGAATACCTGTGGGGGGCAGCAGTGACTCGGGTCATCCAGGAATGGGGCCATAATTCCCCGAAAGACCTTTTTTATGCCTAGACAGAGTTTTTCAGAAAGTTCTGTAATATTAGAAAAATATTTGAGTGAAGAGCAGCGTAGCCCTGAGATGTTCTGGGTCTTGGGAAACATTGTCTTTCCTTCTGGGCTCCCTAGAGGCTGCTGCATGCTGACCTGAGCAAGCACCTTTTGATTTTTGCCTCCAAGAAGCTGCTGGAGTAGCTGCTGTTCTGCTCTTCCTGCAGCTCTGGTGAAGATCAGGTGATTTTATTTTCAACAGCAGCTGTTCTGCTGTCAGTGAGCTTGTGTGTGTCTCCCTTTGTTGCTAGACAGCAAGGCAAGAGTGATTTGTGTGGATGAAGAAAAAGGCAGAAGCTGTATGAAGCGTGTGGATGATGTAATGTGGGTCAAGGCCCCGCACAAAGAGGTGTCAGGGATGTAATGTTGATTTTATGTGCTATAGGTTTTTCTTCTTTGGCTGTACTTTTCATTGTACAAATTTGGGAGCAGGAGATGCCTAATTTTTAATACGAGCAGTTTACAACCATTCACAGTTAAACAGTTTATAGGATTCTTGGTAACAAAAGGTGGTCTAATTATAGAGGAAAGGAAAACAATATAGTGAGGATATTTACAATGTGCGACCTATTTGAATTATGATCTTGTTAACTATGCAAAAATGACAAAAACCAGAACCATCCCAGTGAATTAAACATTTAGCCATTCATTAATGATCTTTTTTTAATACAGAAGATATGGAGGAGTTAATTTTTTTCCTTTCAATATCAAATGAAACCTGCACTTTGAGTGAACTTGTGCTTTCTTAATATTCAGCTCACTAGACTTCAAACTGGAAAAAAAAATCACAATATTTTTTCTTTACAACTAGCCCACACTAGTGTGTTTAGTTTCTGCCAGTAAATCACATGCCAAGGGTTTCTACTGCCCTTTTAAATCAAATGAAGGTGTGATTCCTTTCCCTGTGATTTTTGTTTAACTTCCCTTTTGTAGTTGATCTTAATTGTTCTTATTTGTGGGCTTTAAACGTTGATGGCCTGTGTCATTTATAGTCCTTTTTCATTGCACAGTGGGGAAATGTCATACATATTTTCATTGGTGGTGCTTTTGCTTTATGTGTAAAGTGAAACAGACAACAAAAATTAGTACACAGAAATATGGCTTTATGCTGAAAGCAATGCTATTTAAAAAACATGGTTGCATGGCAGATAAAAACATTTCAAAAAGTGTTGCAAACCTACACTGAAACTGTGCTAACACAGATTGCCAGAACTAATGTCCCCAGCGAGTGAAGTTCTGCATTTTCTCCTGGCCAAAAGCAACCAATTGTGCATTTTGTCCCCAGACTAGCACTCCCTGTGATCTCAGTTCTACCCACTGCACCTTATTATTGCTGTGCTTGGTGTATGGGCTTGTACTCTACACAGAGCTGCCAAAAAATGCTGTGTCAGAGGATTTATTGGCCTCCCTATGAAGATAAATTCACCTGAGATATTCTTTTTCTGCTGCTGAAGGAATAAGGTGGCAGGGATGTGACAGAAAAAAGAATGATTTTCACTACAGTGCAGTGAAAGTAGCTTATAATAAACTTAAGGTTTAAGTTTAAGGCTCACCTCAAGTGTATTAGCAGCAGTGTCAGCATGTGGCTGGACACAGGCTTCAGAAATGTAGAACAAAACAGAGGAAATCAGATTTAATCTCTAGAGTAACCACAACCCAACCATCTTCACATTGGCATGTAGTTTAGATGTGCAAGTTCAGAACTTACGGTTTGTCCACATTATTTCTGGT
Organism: Turnix velox; assembly: GCA_013400935.1. NCBI lineage: Eukaryota > Metazoa > Chordata > Aves > Charadriiformes > Turnicidae > Turnix > Turnix velox. The sequence goes on from VZTY01010122.1 coordinate 3,899, forward strand.
AGCAATGGTCAAAAAGACCACTTTTATATGTTCTGGCTTGTTTGCCTTAATCAAAGTTGCTGATTTCCAAAGAGCAGGAGATAGGTGGGGGTTGTTTTGGCCCCATCCACTCTGTGCAATTTCAGAATCCCAGATTTTCTGGCATATCAGGCAGATCACGTGAAAACTGGAGCACATGAACTGCGATGTTGTAACTCGTGCAAATGTGCCTTCTTTGCTAGAAGGCAGATAACATCAGCAGCTCCTTTCCAGGAACAGGATGACCCTCTTCCCCTCTTGGAAAGATAGATCTCAATAGTTTCAAGTTAGAAAAACATGAACTAAATTGGGTTTAGCTCATTTACAGCTGTACAAGAACAGAACTTTCTCATCATAGTTCTTCCTTGCTGTACTTTTTGAGAAGTCTTTTCCAATCTTTTTTTTTATTCTCTTACTTTGTCCAGGATGACATTAACTGACTGACTCTGTTCTCTTGGTTTTGGGGTTTTTTTTTTGTTTTGTTTTTTAGGAAGCAAGGCAAATTGTGTGCTTAATCACTCCTTTTTCTCCTTCCACTCACAATCTTTAAATACATTGATAGATTTCAAACAACCAACTTTAAGAATAGAAATACCAGAGGTATATTGTTCCTTTCAGTTGCATTTAAAAAATTTTAATTAAAAAAACCCCTAAGTTTCAAAAAGGGGGTGTGTGAAGAGCATAAAGGAGAGAAATGCTATTTTTCCAGCTAAAGAGACTGTAAGAGAAAGGAAAGCATAGTGCCATAAGCCTAACCATATACCAGAGTATCTGAAGGTAGAAAAACCCCTGTGATACAAAGAATTGGGGATTATTTTTTTACTTCTAGTGTTCACAAAAGTCCTTGAGTTTTGCATTTGTATTTTCTAATGGCTGTAGTAGGAACAGTGCCTTCTGGGTGGCAGCTCCAAGTAAAGTCCTCACCAGTTTCTGGAAATTCTGTGTACAGTCTGAGAATAAATCACATTGTAAATATTATGCTTTGATTCTGAGTTTGAAGTAGAAGTAGCAGAATTTGAGTACAAAATAGTAGAAATATACTATTTAGGCAGCACATTACAAATAAGTCTTTCTGTCTCACTACTTAGAGGGATAACTGCTTTCTCATGTATTAATTATGTATTATGATGTGAGAATAACTGCTCATAGGGATGTGTTCTTTGGTGTTTTGTGAGCTAAGTGGTGAAGGGGCTGCAGTGTTTTCTGTTGAATATGAATGTTGTCAGTATTGCTGAGAGCTAAAATTAATTTTTAGATAGCAGAATACTATTTCAGTGCCCATTATTGCAGCACGGCATGCAGAATTAGTCTGTTTTTACTGTACAAAGAAATAGAGCTTGGTCCTCTTATGGCTGCTTCTGCTTCTGAGCTTAATCAGAAGATACCCTTTAGGGCTAAAAGGGAAATGGAGGATATGTGTGCTGCTGATACTTTAACTGGTATTGCATTTCCTGGTGAATCATCTCCAAGTTTATTTGTATTTTAAAGAAAAACCTGGCCTGCAGCTCTGTCACAGCAGTTTGGAGAGAAACTCCACTTGAGCTTTCTGCTCTTCCACACACTGTTCAGTAGCTCTCTCTGTCCTGTTGTTCTTCCTTCTTCTGAGGAAAAATCTGAGCGTGTTATATGTGAAAACACTACAGCCTAGGGACAAAGCAGAGTTGAAATAGCAAGCTGAGTTGAAAATATTTGTCTGTGTCCTGGTTTTGGGCTAAAATTAATAAATTAGCCCCCCAGAGACAGATGGTCCTCCCTCTCTCTTTCTGAAGAGAGGAGAGGAAGGAAGGAGGAGATTTAAGAGTTCGGAAGAATTCCAAACTACTTTAATAGATAATGAAACAATAAATAAAATCAAAAGGAAAAGATAAAAAGGTGTACAGTATTTACAAGACCGAACCCAGCTCCCGGGGTTATGGTCACGATCCCACGTGAGCAGGCCGAGGAGAGTCCAGCTCCCGGGATGACGATCACGCTTCCACGTGGTCAGGCCGAGGAGAGTAGGCCTGAGAGAGCGCAGGGTCGGGGAGGGGGACGCCGACGAGGGAAGCGCCGAGGAGGAAGAGAAGTGAGGGGTGAAGACAGAAGCGACTGCCCCTTCGCCTCCTTATATACATTGAGGGCATGAGGTAGATGGGATGGAAGACATTGGTTACATATTACATCCATCAATGTAGAACCCTCCCCTTGCGGTTTCTCTTCCCGGTACAAACGACCACGAGTTCCTTCTTCACTAGTCCACCTCCCCCAGGCTGGCTAGGTCTGCCGAAGGTCGGCCCGAGGCTTCGATGGCTCCCTTTGTTTTCCTATTTAGAAGTTGATGGCGGTCGTTAACTGCCTAGCCAGTTTCCATCCCCCACCAATTCCTCCGTTTTTCTTTAAACATTATACAACGATAAACAATCTTACACACAGTAATAACAAGTAAAAAATATTAGTACAAACACAAACCAGAAAATTTACCCCATTCTACCTCAAACCAGGACAGTCTGTAATAGAGTTTTCTTCTGTAATATGGTCTCACTTCATCCACCTTGTCATAAATTAATTGTCTTGAATGGGATGGCTGGCATTTAAGGTCTTTGTGAGGTAGGGCAAATACAAGAAGTTCATCCTTGCTGTTTAGATTGGGCAGATTGATTTCTACATCAGTCCCATCTCACTGGATGGTCTTTTTTTCTTATCTTGCTTGTACTTTGCACTTTCTTTCATGGCCAGACATGGAAAAGGCCAAGAAGATTTTGTCCTAAATATGCTTATCTGGACCACAAGGCTGGATTTTGTCTGAGTAGCCAAAATCATAAAGTTTTACATGGAAGTCAAGATTTGTTCTGAATAGCTCACTTTAAAATTACTTAAAACTGCAGTATGCCTTAGATTCTGAAGTATTGTGTGTTAGAGAAACAACTGAATGTAGTTTTAAGTGTTCTTTGCCTCAGGTTCTTCATTTAGAACATAAAGGAGTTTGCTGTAAGAGTTAGGTGGAAGTTAGTCTTCCAGGTAATTTTATTTTATTTAAATTGAATTGCTTTTGCTGCCTCATATGTTGCTGGTGGTGCAACAGAAGATAGAGTCCTAATGGGGAACCTTTCATGGGACTAAAATTTTTCCTGTGGGGTGATGTAGTTAACCTCAGGGTCTATCAAACCATTGTCACGATTGCTTTACCAAACTGTTGATTAGATATTAGATTTTGAAAGAAGAAGAAATCAGTGAAACAAAGTTTAATTGTAATTCATTCTGCTTTTTCTTCACATTGCAGCTTCATTGTTTCACTAGTTCTTTTATCACTGTGCCCTTCCCGTGTTATTACTGGAAATGCAGAGTAAGAATACTTGTTCATAGGCTTTCTTAAACAATAATAAAGCTACTGCTTCCTTATTTACAATAGATTTCATCCTCTAAAACAGTCCTAGATTAAAAATTACTTGGTAGATTAATGCTGTTTGGTTAGTTTTGCTGGAAGAGAATGTGCAAAACAGTCGAGAACTGCTTGAATATTGTTGGAGGGCTGAATCCATTAGGTTTAGACCTGGTTTATGAAAATTCACAGGGGTAAGGAGCAGTTGTTACTGTGAATTCATTTGTAAACTTCACAAAGTTTGTAACTACACCTGGCATTTCTTAGCCTGTTGATACCAAGAAAGAGATGATATTTTTTTGACACTTGTAGTTTGGAGACTTCAGGGTAAGGGAATGTAAACCACTTGATTAAAACCTGCTGTTCTAATTGTTTTACTCTTAAGGGAAAATGCACCAATATTTTGCTTGAAAATATTTCCTTTAAAAATGTTAACTTTCAAAGGAATGTTGGAAGACTTTAAATAAATAAATAAAAGGGAGCTGTGATAATTACATCTGCTATTTGGCTTTTGTATTTCATGTATATGAAACGCATGAATTTCAGTTCAAAAGGCTATAAATTTAATCTGAGCAGCTTTTGGCTTTGCTTATGGTAGTAACTGTGTTTCTTTCCTTCAGAACTTTTATGCTGATGGTTTAAATAAAATAAATGTAGATTTCCTTTAATAGCCTTCCAATGCATCTAACTACTATTACTTTTTTTTAAGCTTCTTGATGTGAAATTCCGTTGCCCCTTCATTAATATAATTGCAGTGGGGATTTACTGTATTTAGTGCTTCCTAAATTGTTTCAATAGGTTTGGAGTATGTGTTCCTTCTTGAAACTCCATTTGAATTTCTAACTACCTTGAGCACCTAAAGAGAGATTTAGTAACTCTGTAAGTCTCCTGAGGCCTGATTCCAAGCTGATACAAATGCACTTGCTCAATCTGAGTTTCAAACCAAGTGGGTTTTTTTTTAGCTGATAGCTTTGCCAGCATTTTTTATGTGTGTCATGGTAACAGGTATGATATTACTTAAACTGGAAACAGACCTTGACTCGTCTGTTATCATTGTTTTGCTTCTCTAACACCTTCTTTGGGAAATAAATATTTGTATTATTCCGTCCTGTGGCACATAATGTGTCAGAATAAAATATATTTTATTTTAAAATACATTCACCTTACTAGTATAATGGTTGCCTTGAGTCTGTTACAACTCAGCTTGAAAATGTGAAGTGTTATAAAGCTAGTGGACATGGAAAGGGGACTGAACAAGGAGGTCAGAGGGTAAAAGAATGTTTTGTTGTTGTTGACTCTTTCTGTGGCTTCTACAGCAGACATCTAATTTGATTTCTCCTGTGTCTGTTTTACCTTTTATCCTCTTAATAATTGTCTACCTTGATTCCATTTGGAGTCTTGAGCTCTGATGTGGAGCAATCTTTTTGAAAGAGATGTTGGCAAGAAAGAACTCTGTCTGAGAATGTGACTGCCTTGATAATTGAGGTAATTTTAACCTTGGGCATTGTATGTTAATGCAAGTATATTCTTTTCTCAGAGATGAAGCCATAGTTCCTCTATACACCTACTGAGAAGCATTGTGTTCTGTCTGTGATGTGGCTCCTTGCTGCATTAAATTACAATGATGTGGTTTATAACTTGCACTTCTTTATAATCTCTGTAGAACAGATTATTTGGCTTGCCCTAAGAATATCTTGTACAGATGGTGGGTTATCTCCAGATCATCATTCTTAAAAATTAAGTCTGGTGAGCATTCTAAAAAGGTTTTCTCATTCCTAAGAAGGAGAGCAGATGGTGTGTGTGGAACTGGTTGTGCTTGCTCATTGTAAATTCTCCACACTGGGTGTTTGAGGTATTAATCTTGAGAGAAACTTCATATAAAAGTGAAAATCTGTTTTGTGTGGTATTACCTCTCTATGACTTTGGAGAAGGGTTAGTGAAGTTCTTTCACAGGAAAAACTTTTGGGTTTATTGCAACAAGTATCTTTTATATAAAGAGCTACAAGTAATATCTTTTTCTCAGTAGTCTCCCGCATTCCCCTGGAATTCCAAGTTCTGGCTGTAATTTTGAGACTTCTATAAAGGCTTAACATGTACTTTAAAATAAAATCAAGTGTTAGGAATATGTGTGAGGGAAATAGAGGGAATGGGGTGAAAATAAGCTGGCTGACCAGCTGCATAGAGCAGTACCTGACATTTACTGGTAGTGCAACTCAGAATATTGTCACTTATTCTCTGAAATATAACATTTCCTAAGGAAGTTACCTTTGGGACATACTCTGCTCTAGCATTTTCTAGGTCTGTACCACAGATCTGCCTTTTGAAATATAACCAGTAAAAAAAAAGCTAATCACTTAAACAATCTTCTTATGGTTTTGCTGTGTTCATTAAAATAATATTTTGCTCCAAAGTGTTAAACTCAAGGTTTCAAAAGCTGATTAGCAAAGCACCTAAGTGCTTCTGATACTAAAACATCATAACTAGGTTCCATTGCTAAACCCATGAAAAATTGTATCAGTTGGGTTCATATTGATTCTCAGCACTGTCAAGTCAGTGTGTATTTTTAAGGGCAGTAAAAGTCACTGAAATAACTCATTGCTGTCTCCCAAACTTGATGATGTAATTATCTTCATCCTTCTTCCAAAATACTATGTAATCATCATGTGTAACAAATCTAAGACATGCTGTCACCATGAAGGCATCCTTGCCAGTGGTCTCTAAGGAGTGTCACTCCTTTAGTGCTCTCTGGTCTACCAAAAGGAGGTTGCAGGAACATACCCATTTGCAGTATGTTCATAAAGAAAACAAATGAGCTGACACAAGTTGTTGCTCAAATGGCAATTTTTTGCCTGTGTGGAAGGAAGTCTTGTGTCATTTGAACATGGAGCAGAACATACACAGTAAGATGTCTAACAGAAATCAGATCAGTGCCCCTGATAGTGAAAGTCCTGGTGATGAACCTTTCTGAAAATAGCATGAAAATGGAAAATGAGTGGAAAGATGAAAGTGGGACAAAACACTGCAAAAAACAAAGTCATGATAGCTGAGCTCTCAAGGTTGTGGGCACAAATGGGCATACACATGTATCTCAGTGCTTCTGTTAGCTAGCAGTTGTTCATGATGATCATTTTGTTGGCATTATTTTTTGGGCTACTGGTTTGCTCTTCCTTAATGAATGCCCTGCTGTCATTTTCTTGCAAGTTCTCATCTGCAGCACCTTTCACCGTGCAGTCACTTAGCACAAATGTAAGCAGACGTAGGAATTTTAACTCTGTTCTTAGCTGAAAATTTGAGTGAATTCTGACACAGAAGGAACCTGCTTTCTGAGGAACTGCCATCTTTGTCCTCTCTTAGCCACAATGTATAATGTGTCAGAGGTCTTGTTTTTGCCTCACAAACTTTTCACAGAGGAAATTATCATTTATCTGAGGCTTTGCTGGGTACAGTTCCTGCACACTTCATTTTATCCGAGCTGATAAACTCAGTAATGACAAGTTAATTCCATTTTTGAGTGTTTTGCTGGACAAGTCTTACCCCAGAGTCCTTTTGCAGTAATATTTTCACAAGTAAAATCTCTGTTCCTTGTGTACCTGTGGCCCAGTTTCTTCTGTACCTGTTTTCCACCATGGCAGCTATTTCCAGAGTTGAACTTTTACTATGTTGTTACCAGTATACTCCAGTTGCTTGCAATTAGTTGAAAGGCAATGCCTCATTTCACAGGGCAGCCTACATCTGCCTGCCACTACCAGCATGATTATTTCAGGGAGTGGGAGCATCTGATAAGAGCATTCTTCTTACTTCTGTGTTCTGCTGCCAGTGCTGTCATGGTGGCTTGATAGCCCAAAAGATGAATGCAATGAATCACAAGAATTCTAAAACAAAGTACCTTCACTGCTATTTACATCTAGTTCTTAGCCAGTTAGATTCAGTTCTTCTTAGAAGTTCACTTTGGTATCCATCTGAGTTATCTGATCACGGGGCTTCCCTTGTCTACCCTTTTATCACATATGTTACTCCTCAAAGGCAGTAAGATTAAGCTGTGTGAAGGAGGGTTGCAGGATCAAACCACTTGTTTTTATAGGTTTACGCCACAGGCTATAGCATATAAAACAAATCCATCTTAATAACTGTCTGAAATATCTGAAAGTAGTTTTGTAAATACCGTGCTGCTGTCTTGTATCTCTTGCTTTCTGAGTTTGGTTTTGAATACTATTGCTTGCTCTCTCACCTCCTAGACCAGAAACAGCAACAAAGCTGGAAACATTTTTCAATGTGACATGCAGAAATTTATCACTATATATGGAATGCTGTAAATTGAATTTGCTTAGTTACATTCCTTCCAAACTGGTGATGGGTGAAGTATCACGGTGCAGAGAGTTTTTCCAGAATTTGTTCTGCTGTTCTGAACTGGTATGATGCACTCTGCCATTTCCCAAAGCCACGGGAAATGAAGGATAAAATGTTATACTAAATATACTTACTTTCATTAGATAAATTTGGCTTCGAAAATTATTAAATTCAGAAAGCCTTTCCATGTTTCTATTCTTATTGTAGGCTACACATCTTGCACTCTGTTACTGTACCTTTTGTTCCTGTCCAGTCTTTTGTCTGGTTTATTTCTCAAAATACTGGTTGCTCCTCTCAACAAGCTTTCTGCCTCAGCAGCATTTGAGATTTCAGGTGCCTGTCTTGCCTTTAGTGACCTGTTCATTTGCCAGGTTAAACAGAGACTTGAATTTCAGTTCTGGAGACCATTTGTTGTTGGTTTTCATACTTCCTCTGAAGTGAACTGCTGCAATAGCTACAATAAGCTGGTTTTAGGGGAAAGAAAGAAAGAGAGCATGTTAGAATGGGTAAAATAAACAAGACTTACAGTTCTCACATACAGCAGTATTTTCTGGTTGAGCTCAGAGACAAATGCCAGTAGCTCATTGAGTGCGTGAAGTTCCAGGCATAGCAAGACTGAATGTACCTATTCCTGAAACCTGGAGTACTCCCAAGAACAGTTGTGAGATGTGGCTGGGAGCAGAGTGAAGAAAAGCTGCTGCTTATCCAACAGAGTGAGAAGTTCCTTATGGCCCAGTATTGTTGAGAACATGGTAGAGCAGCTTCAGTGTTACTCACCATGCTGAGAGGTTGACTTGCATCATTCACGGAATGTTTCCAGTAGTGTTTATGGAGGTGGATAAAACAAGTTTTGCAAAAAAAGCTAATTCTGGGAGTAGTCAAAAAGTTGAAGGAAATTTGTAAGAACAGTACAAGAAACAAATGGTATTGATACCAGAGAGTGGCACAAACTAAGCTGGGAAATTCTGGATTGTGAAGTGTTTAGTTTTCCCTTTCAGAGATTGGTTTCTTTTAATTAAATAAGGTCAGTGCAAAGTTATCTGGCAAGTTTTTCTCTCCACTTTTTTCAAGAAATCCACAGAGCCCCTTTTTGATGTATCTTAGTGTCAGTACCAGAATTGATGTAGAGGTTTTTCTGATAGCTGATTCTTCTGGTCCTTATGATCTTCTAAGCATGCAAAGGAAAATGTATAGAATATCATGGTAAGCTTGTGGGTGCCTCATTAGTAACTGTGAGGACACCAGTGATGATTGGGTTTTTATTCCTAGCATAGCACCTGTCCCAAGAAAAACCTCTCCCAAGCTCTCAGTGGAAGAGGCCAGTTGACAGAAGGAACACACAAATGAGTTGTGTATCTGTTCTGACATGAAAACTATTCACATTTAACTGTGTGTACTCAGTGAGAAACAGCTTATCCTCATTGCTTGAAAAAGAATAATTCTTAAATTTGTGAGCAATATACAAATCTACTAAAAGAACAATTAGCAGGGCCTTTTTTAACAGTCATCCAAATATCCTTTTTGATTCCTCTAGTTTTACATTGAACTCCTTGCTTGAAGGTATTTTTTTTTTTTAGTCACATAATGTAAGAAAACTTCTGGACTTTGTGGCAGATGAAAGTTTATAACATAAACCATAAATCTCTGTGTATACACCCACACCCTCCAATACAAAATAAACCAAAACTGAAGGTTAGATGCAATAACATCCATTACTTATACAGACGTATCCATAACAACTAGTACTTACCTCACTGCTTTCTGCTGGAGGATGATGAGCCCATATATACACTGTTTTTTCTCATCAAGGCGTACTGTATCTGCTGTGTTTTCACAAAGCACTGTAATTGGACAGAGTCTGACAGAAGCTTTCTAAGTCTACATCTTGGCAATGAATCTGGCTGCAAAGTGATTCTAGTTGTATGAAGCATTTGAAACTGTTTATCTCTCATGGCTGGTATTCATTGATTTGTTTGTATTTCCTCAGTGGCTCCTCTAGGCCTGTAAAATTCTCTGCAGTGTTTCAGCACACGTTTTGCCAGGAACATGACAGTGAACTCAAACTGAGGACTTTTTTGATTTTCAGGGTGGTAGTGGTGGTTTCAAGTGTCAACCTCCCCACCCACCCAGATTACTCACTCCATTTTGGTGGCTCCAAGTACTTGTAGATCATTGAATGTTTGGACACAGGCAGTGACTACTGTTATATACATGGAATCTCTTACATTTTCTCTTCAGTGTTGTACCTTACAGCTTGAGTTGTGTCTCTATTTACACTGTAATGTAAGACTGTCTTAATACTACTGGTAATGATGTAGGTAACTGGCTTCTTGCTTTTGTTGAAACTGTGAAAAGAGCTGTGTTTGTGGCAAGAATTTGAAATAGAATGGTTACAGATGGAAGGGACCTTAAAGATGATCTTGTTCCAACCCCCCTGCCATGGGCAGAGTCACCAAGTTATGCTCACATTTCACTGTCTCTAGATACTTTGCTGTGCCAGCCAAGATAATGTACCATGAGGAATCTCATTTTATTTTATCCACAGCAAACTGTAAAGGATTGAGGCATAAATAAAAGGCGAGCTGAGCAAAGAAATGAGTTTGTTAGAATTGTTACACAGTCTGTGGCTGAGCTGGAAAAGGAACTTGAAGCTTTTGATCATGGTCAATGCAGAATATTCACTGGGTTATTTAAAATTTGGACTAAAATTATATTTAATACTTAATAGTTTTCTTTAAGGTAAGCTGTACCATTAGTGATGGAGAGCTAAGATAACACTTTCCACGTATTTTGGTCTCCTCACAAAAATAATTTTTCATCTTTGGTTTAAACCCAGAGGAATGAAACTGTTATATGAAGATCTTCATAACTCAATGGAAGACAAGATCTAAAATCTTGGTTATGTTGGAGACCAGGAGCTGCTGTAAGAAGCAGAAAAGGCTCTAATGTTCTGTGTCATCTCCTGATCTGTTCAACAGTCCATGAAACTCTCACATCTACTTCACTTCTAAGGAGTCCTTAGAGATCTGTTACTGTCTCCATGTCTACAGTTCCAGACAATGTCCTAGTTAGTATGTTCTCTTTTTGGTTCATGTTGAACATTACTGGACTTAAAGAAAATAGACTGTGGTTCCTTTGCTGATGTCCTCTGTTCAGATTTCATACCATGCTGTTCTTTTCATATTCAGAGTCCAAATCTTAACAAAAGCACGGAGCAACAGTTGCAGATATTGATTGCTGGTAGCCAGGGATCCTTTTTCATCGCAGATATTGCAGTGATCCCTCTTTCTCCAAACCTGCTTTTGAATAACAACATCTATTGTGCAGCTGAGATGCAATTTGTGTAGATAATTCATGAGTGGAACTACAGTTGTAGAAAAAGTAGTCTTACTTTCCTTTTAGGTCAATGAAGTGATCATCTGGGAATTAGGAGCTATTTGGCTTCATATGAGAAACTGACTAGCAATTATTTTTTTCATGCCTGTGTGAGGAAAAGCTAGGGTGTGGATTCCTTGCACCTCTACTAGCTAGCTTGACCAGTACCTCAGATTTACCCCCACTGTTAACTTTACAGGCATTAACAGCAATGAGGAGATGAGATCCGAAGATATTCTTCAACCCAGGGGTTTTGACTTCGCTCAATTCAGAAACATCAACTAGAATATAAAATAGAATTTTTTGTAAGAAACAGATTTTATACCTTTTGTTAAGAGGTGATTTTTTTTTTTCCTCATGAGTCTTACTGTCCTGTTCTGTTAAAATAGTTCATAGGGGTCTTCTCCCAACTTCTGTAATAGAAATGAAATTTGAAGCAGCAATTTTACAGCTGTTTAACGTTCTCAGGAAAGCCTTGCCACTGCCTGATGGTGTTCAAAGGTGCATTGAAAAGAATTTATGATCTTGGTTCCTTTGCAGCTGGAGTGGCTTTTAATATTGCAAAACATGCTGATTTATAGTTTTCGCTGGTAGCTACAGAGAGTCCATTTACTGCATGGACATGGAGAATGGCCTATTGTCTCTCCAGCAGACGCTACCTCAGGCTGCATCATGACTTTAGTGCCATTCTGCCTCCTGTCATCTTCCTCTGTCCCAGTCCATCGATGATTTAGACTAAGGCACGTTAAAGCACGTTGTACCTTCTTGTGCCTTCCTTCCACAGCCTAGGTTTATTTTTGTTGAAGTTCTATTGCAGCTGGTTGTTGGAGTACTTGCTCTTCATGTTGTATTGGAACAATATGCTGGTAAATGTGGGGGCTTGAAAGTATTCACCCCAGTGATATAACAACAGGAAAACGTACACTTTATCCTGAAATTCTACTTACCAAGGCAATGCAAAAGCTGTCTATTTTGACAGCTGTCTATTCTTTTAATTGGTGCTAAATCTAGTAAAGTCTTTCCAAATACATAAAGGTCAAAAAGGTATATGTATAAGCAAGGCTAATTACCTCATCAAATTGGGAAGTTTGTTTTCTGAGGTGATGCTGTAGAGAGTGTCTGGTAAGGAGTGTCTGAAGCTATTTAAATTTTAACCAAATTGTAGGACCCTTCCCATTTCAAAATAAAAACAAGTAACCTTCAAACCCAGCATTTTACATTAGTACTTGGCATAGACAGATAGCAGTAAAAGCAATCTTCTGTAGAAACTTTTGCTTATTTGTTTTGATTTCAGCTCCTTTTTCCTCCCCAGAAAAAAAAGAAAAGCCAAACAAAAGTTGTTACTGCTACTGGCTTCAGGGGTGGTGCTGACATGGGAACCTTCAAACAATATGCAGCTTTTTCTTTGTTATGGGACTTTTCTAAGTATCTTGTCTGCAGTAAGTTGGCAGGCAATGGCAGTCTCCCACTGAGGTGGTTTGTTGAAGGTGTTTATTTCCCTCCTCTATAATTCATGCCACTTTCCCAGCAGTTTTCTGTCATAGAAGGTATTTGTCTTTGTTTTGACGAGGCTATTAGGCAGTCTGTGGACTGTACTGAAAAGCTTTAGAGCTAGCATAAATTATGGAGGAATTATGGAAGCATTTCTCTGCTTCTCACTGCAAATGAATACCACTCCACAGAGCAAGGAATGAGCACACTGGAATGGATATTAAAAGCTGGTAAAATTCAATCTCATGGAGAAGGAGATACTTCACTTGACTTTAGTACATATGCTTATAAAAAGAGCAGGAAAGAGAAAAGACTTGTTGAGAGAAGCAGGGAAAATGTTTTAGGAGTGAGGACTGTTCTTGCTGGGGGTCTTAATTTCTCTTGAATTCCAGTTTCCATGCTTATTTACTCCAGGTTAGTCCTGAATACAATGGGAATTCAAAGCAACTTTAGAATCATAGAATATGTGTAGGAAGGGACTTTAAAGATCATCTAATTCCAACCCCCCTGCCATAGGCAAAATATCATGAACTAATCCTGGCAGGGATGCAGTTACATGGTCCTTATTGAACTTGAGGAAAGATTTTGTTGCCAACTGGATTCTTTTGTTATGTTCTTTAGAAACAGCAACCCAGGCAAGTTCTTTCTCTGAATACATACCCTTTTAACAGACCATACTTTTCTAAATAAGTGTTTGAAGGAAATATTTTTGGTTAAACTTTTTAGGCCCTTTCTTGGGAAGAGAGAAGCAGATGACAATGGGAAACCATCTGCTGTTGTAGTCACATACTTGGAAAGCTGATATTTTTTTAATGTTGCGAGATGATTCCTGAAACATGTTTTGAGAAAGGGAATTGCTGTTTTTAAAGCTGAAGGTGTCTTTTGATAGTCTGGTAGTCTTTCTGGGATAAATTATGAAATGTTCTTTAGGCAATATTTAGAAATTGTGTTTAAGAAAAACTTCAACAGAATAAGGAAGAGCATAGCTGAATAAACATGGAGCCAAATCCATTAGTGTTTAAATTGTCCTTAAATTCCACATCAGAACCTTTATCTACTGCCTGCATTTTATCATATCTCTTAAATAATTTTGATAAATGCGTGCTTTTTATTTCATAATCAGCTGTTGATCAGAGAAGAGCAGTCCAGAATAAAACTAACATTGATTTATTACTCTAATGATAGATAATGCTATCAACTCCTAACAGTTAATTGCTGTTCAGTAGTACCAACAATAGAATTTAGAAGATAGTAAACCATCACTTTCAAAAGTAGGTTTTTTGTTGTTTTGTTGGATTTTTTTTTCCAGCAATTAAATACAAAACTAGGTGTATTGTTTAAAACAATATACTTATTTCTTTGAGATACAGGGAAAGGGGTGTGTGTGTGTGCATATATGGTGGTTATTTATTTACCATGATCTGAGAAAGCCTCTTCTCCAAGCTAAAGAAACCCAGCTCACTCAGCCTTTCCTCAGAAGGGAGATGCTCCAATCCCTTCATCATCTTTGTTGCTCTGTGCTGTGCCCCCTGCAGCAGTTCCCTGTCCTTCTTCTTCAATCTGGAGTACTGTGTCCAGTTTTGGAGCCCTCAACATCAGAAGGACATTGAGCTGTTGGAGCACGTTTAGACGAGGCCATGAAGATGATGAGAAGGCTGGAGGAACTCCCTTATGAGGATAGGCTGAAAGAGTTGGGGTTGTTCAGCCCAGAGAAGAGAAGGCTCAGGGGAGACCTCAGTAACTTCTCAGTACCTGTAGGGGGCTTCAGAAAGGCAGGGGTAGGACTTTTGAATAGAATATGTGATGGAAGGACTAAGAATAATGGATGTAAATCAGAAGAGGGTAGACTAAGGCTAGGTATAAGAAAGAAGTTCTTTACAGGTTTGGTCCCTTCCAACCCGAACTATTCTTTGATTCTATGAGGACCCCAGAACTAGACACAATATTCCAGATGTGGTCTCACCAGGGCAGAGTAGAGGAGGNCACAATATTCCAGATGTGGTCTCACCAGGGCAGAGTAGAGGAGGAGGAGAAGAACCTCTCTTGACCTTTTCAGGCTAGGTATAAGAAAGAAATTCTTTACAGTGAGGGTGGTGAGACACTGGAACAGGTTGCCCAGAGAGGTTGTGGATGCCCCCTCTTTGGAGGTGTTGAAGACCAGGCTGGATGAGACACTGAGCAACCTGATCTAGAGGGAGGTTTTCCTGACTATGGCAGGGAGGTTGGAACTAGATGATCTTTAAGGTCCCTTCCAACACGAACTATTCTATGATTCTATGATTGGCTTTCTTGGCCACAAGGGCTCTTTGTTGGCTCATGGTCATCTTACTGTCCCCCAGAACTCCCAGGTCCCTATTCCCTACACTGCTCTCTAAACCCCTCAATCCTAACTTTCTCCCTATGTCGATCCTAACGAGCTTAACGACTCTGCTCTCTGTATCCCCACAGGCGGGGAGGTGAAATATCGCCTGTCAAACGGCCGCCGGCATCTCCCCCACCTGAGTGACGGCAAGTGGGATGTCGGTGCCGCCGCGAGGGGGCGCGCGGGCCCGGCCGCTCCCTGCCCGCCGCCGTGTGGAAGCGCTCGGCAGCTTTGCCGAGGTAGTGAACTCATCCTCCTTGTTTTACCTCATCCTCCTTGTTTTAACCACCCACCGGCATTGCTCAGCAGAGCTGAATGTCTGTTTGTTTTACATAGAAGTTCAGCCTGGAGAAGGCTCAGAGGGGACCTCATAGTAACTTATCAGTACCTGAGGGGGTCCTACAGAAAGGCAGGGAAAGGACTTCTTAGTATGATATCTGATGGGAGGACCAGAAACAACGGATGTAAATTGGAGGGGGATAGATTTAGACTAGACATAAGAAATTCTTTACAGTGAGGGTGGTGAAATACTGGAACAGGTTGCCCAGAGAGGCTGTGGATGCCCCATCCCTGGAGGTGTTCAAGACTCGGCTGGACAAGGCACTGAGCAGCCTGATGTAGTGGGAGGTGTCCCTGCCTATGGCAGGGGGTTGGAACTCAAAGATCTTTAAGGTCCCTTCCAACCCAAACTATTCTATGATTCTATGATGGCTCAGGGGGGACCTCATAGTGCCTGAAGGGGACTACAGAAAGACTAGATCGGA
>VZTY01010123.1:0-57457 GCA_013400935.1 Turnix velox
ATAAGAAAGAAGTTCTTTACAGTGAGGGTAGTGAAACACTGGAGATTGCTGCTCAGAGCCTCACCAAGCCTTGTCTGGGATGTCTCCAGGGATGATGGGGAACAAGCAACACACCATTTATCAGGTCATTCTTTGCAGAATTTCTCTCTCTGCAAGCAGAAGACATCATTGCCAAAAATACTAGGTTCCCACTTGCGCACTACTGTGAGTATCCACCACCTCTCTTGGCAGCTTGGGCCATTGTCTCTTAATTTTTTTTCAATTACAGGTCATGCATAGTTGGCTCTTCTCCTGGGTGTTCATGTTCATGAGCAGTATTCATGGGGAAAAAAATGGGGGAAAAACTCCACTGGTTGGGCACAGCATGTTTATCAAAGCCTGTTTTAGGAGGAATGGATGCAAATTGGAAGAAGGGAGATTTAGGATGGAGAGAAGAAAGAAGTTCTTGGCTGTGAGGGTGGTGAGACACTGGAAGAGGCTGCCCAGAGAGGTTGTGGATGCCCCCTCAATGTAGGTGTTTAAGGCCAGGCTGGATGAGGCACTGAGCATCCTGGTGTGGTGGGAGGTGTCCCATAGATGGAGGTTGGATTTAGGTGATCTTTAAGGTCCCTTCCAACCAAAACTATTCTGTGATTCTATGATACCCACCGTAGTGCACAAGTGGGAACCTAGTATTTTTGGCAATGATGTCTTCCTCTTGCAGAGAGAGAAATTCTGCAAAAAAATGTCCTGACAAATGGTGTGTTTCTTGTTCCCCATGGGATAAGCTTCTTGCTGGATGTTTCACATGTAGCACTGGTGACAACAGGGGTGGATTTGTTCATAATCTTGGATAAATCACACTGGTGGTGAAATTATTTCCAGTTAAATAAAATTGTGTAAGGCACAGTGTGTCCAAATTACATTTGGGAAAGACATTTCTGGAATTAAACGTTATGTGAACACCTGGAATTCTCAGGCAGTCAGTTCCCATCCTTGCATGACCAGCCATGGTTGCCATCTTCTGGAGGAGGCTTATCTTTAGTAATGATGAGTAATGATGCCATTTCCCTCTTCCTTACAAGAAATTGCTTAGTTTTGTGCACTGACTGTTCCTGTAGCAGGAAGATTAGGAATCCAGTCTGTCTCCTACAAGACTATGCAAAGCAGTAGCTCAGAAGCTGATCTTCTCATAGCAATTTTAATGACTCATGGAAGAAATACCCTTCCTCAAAAAAACAAATGAGAAAACCCTGCAACCACTGTTTGAAGAGGAGTAGAATCACACAGCAAATAATTTACAATCAAGATCTTTCCTTTTTTGATTGGTGGTAAAGATGAAGAGGTTTAATTTGTGAAACACTAGCTGCTCTGCCTAGAGTGGTTGATTTTAATGCTTTCAGCCAAAATTAGAAGTAGCCTGTTCTCCATGACACTTGAAAATTTAGTGCTGTGTTGATAGTCTGAAATGAAGATCTTCTGACATTGCAGATGAAATATGTGCCACTGAAGTTCAGTTGTGGTTTAGCTGGCCACGGAGTTGTGATATAATCATATTATTTTAACTCCTGGAGATCATTACTACTTTGGGAAATAAAACCCTCAAGCATCAGAACTGTCAAGATATATATTTTGACCTTTTATTTAAAGTAATACTGGGGTTTATTTATTTTGGAATGTTTAGCCGGGTTTTCATTATTAAAACTAGATGAGAACAAGGGTTTGAGTATGCTGGTAATAATAATAAAAAAGCAAAACACAAGCCTATAAATTTTGCAGGTTTTTTAATAGGAAAATAGCTGTTTTGAAATAACTACTTGCTTTATGCAAAACTGTTTATCCTAGAATATGGATTTAAGCATGTACTCACCTCGTGTGATTGACTTGAAAAAGCACAGGCTTGTGGTTTATGTAAAGATGACTCTCTACTGCTAGTTAACCAGGTTTTTCCCAAAAAAGGACAAACCTCCAATGGATTTGCCAAGGCCAGGCCTAGGTTCTCATAGAAACCCACTAAGTTGAACTCTCAATCAATCCATTGCCAACTCCAAAAATTATTTGCTCATAATTTTGGCAAAACGCTGAATGCAAGATGAATGTTCCTCATTTTTCTGTTCTGTCAGCTCACAGATGTGATGGGTAATGATGTGTTTGACCTTAGAGAAGGGAGAAATGTGTGAATTTTGGAAATGGAGGTTTTTGCCTGAACATCTAGAAAACCTGTGTGCAGGACTGGGTCTGCACCCTCCAGCCTTTTTCCTCCTTTCTCTCCAATCTGTCAGCACAGGGAATGAAAAACACTTTTCCCCCACAGGCATCTCTATAGCCACTCGCCCACGGGGGCTCACAGCTATGCTGGCAGGGTGTTTTTATTGGCCTCCTGTGTCATCTGGGGAGGTGATACAACTATGTCAACACCAGAAGTCCTTTTGATGTGCTCTTGCTGTGTCCCCATTAGAGGGCTCTGCCAACATAGCTGTTGCCACTCATGCAGAGGGCACCAAGCGTTGTCAGGACCTACAGAAGTGATAAAAAAAACACCATCATGCTGTGGTGTGTATTTGGGGAGGGTGCTGTATGCCATTAATGTAGTTTTATTTTTGCATTGTAGAATTAATTTCCCTAAATTTTGAACTTCTTTTAATTGTGAGTATTTTTAGGGACCTTCCCCAGTTTGGCAAAGTAAAAAGTGAGTGCCTTTCCCCACTATAGGAGATTTTAAGACTCTCAGATGAAGGAAACATTGTGACTATGCTGTGAGGAATAAAAGTACTCATTCCATTACTGAAATGGATAATTTTAGAGATTAGTAACAATATATGTTATGTCCTGTGTGCTTGACTGCTAAGCGTGAATGAACCTTTTCTTTTAACACTCTTCAGTGGCATCTCATGAGATTATGTGACTTGAATTGAATGTTGGGAAATTCCATAAAAATGGCATTCTAATTTTTCTCTATTTCAAGCTTCATTAAGCATATTTGCACTTAGAAGCTGCAAGCAAGGTGTTAACATTTCTAATGCTCAAAAATTTTATATTCTCCCTATTTAAAAAGTAAAATAAATTAGCAGCAGACTCTTTTCTCTGTTGGGAACTGGTTTTAGGGCTGTGGCTATGGATCTCTGAAACAGCTTGGGAAAGCAAAAAGCAGACCGTGAGAACATGGATGGCAGAGACTTTGTAGAAATCAACAAGGAACCTTCTGGCCTTGGCGAGTCCCGGTAAACATCTTTGGAGGAAAACAATCCCGAGGAGGTGAAGGAAAACAACCTTGAGGAGGCGCCACTGTAGGCGCTGAAGACAAAAATAAGATGCAGCTGTGGGTAGGAGGTATGGGGAGATGTGCTTATTATCACTGACCAATGAAGGTGATGGCAAAGAGCTAGTTCATAGACACTGACCAATGGATAAGCATAGTTAATGTAAACTGTAACACTCTATATAAGTGAGCTATTTGGGCTAATAAACGGAAGCTTCTTTATCACTCATATTGTGTGGCTTGTGGTTCCTCCTCACCGGCTGGGCCCGCGCAGGACTTTACATTTCTCTTTTTCTACGAGATCTTTCCAGCACTCTTCTGATCTCCCATTGATATAATTAATGAATACTTTACCTATTAAATGTAACCATTAATTATTACATTTGGTTGCAACAATAATTGTGTTTCAAATAGGATCTAATTAACATAAGTGGCAGAGCATCACAGCACATGAATTGTGCTTGTAGTTCATTACACCAAGAAGCCTTTTTTGACATGAGTAGCTCCACAGCTAGTTCCCAGCAATTATGTTCCATTTGAATAGAAATTAAGTGTCTGATTTACAGCCTTATTTTTTATATTCTGAGGCATCAGCTACTGAGAATATTGAGAATGTCTTCAATCACAGTGGACAGTAATATACTCCTAATGAATTAGGGTTAAATCCTTGTGTACAGCTCCTTGGTTCCTAGTTGCTGCTGGAGTTTTGGCTGGGTTTTTGGAGGAGGGGAGTTATCTTAAAAACTGATCAGGTGCCATTCCTTCTGCTGGAGGCAACTACAGGCTGTAGGTGGTACCCTGCTGTTTAGCTGTGCCAGATGTCTGAGGAGGCACTCATGGAATGGTCTTTACGTTAAAAATGAAGTCAACTTCTAAGGGGATCAAGGCCACAGCCTGAATTTCTCTGCTGAAAGAGAATGCTAGTTGTGCTCCAGTGCTGGAAGGAGGGATGCAGGATGGTACACAGAGAGCTCACACACATAGTAAGGATGTTGTTCCTCACAGGCTGCATGTGATCTTCAATTTTCCTGCTGAGTATGTTTATAGTATAGGAGACTTTAAAAAAAAAGATCTTTTAAATAACTCTACACTTGGTTTGCGGTACTGTAAATTATGTAAAGCAAGAAATCAACACTTAAGGCAACTTTGGGCAAGTTTCAGTGAACCAGATTGCTCCTCTGAGGTAAAAAGGTCCAGACAAATTTCTTGAATCTGTCCTCTGCCTTGTGATTATCCTAATGCATTTGATACTGTCCAACCTTGGTTATTACAAATCTGTTTTACACATTTTTGGCAAGTCCATCTCTGTGACATTTAACACGGTGATCTTGGAAAGAATTTAAAACTTGTCTGTAAATATTAAGGTGTTATTCAAATCAAGTAGGTTTAAAACTCTCGCAGAATCATGGTATTTACCCTCCAGCATTCTGTCTTTGAAGTGCACAGCATCATCTCCATTGAAGTTAAGGGAAAATTTCCTTCAATTAAAGATATAGCTGGGAGACTGTTAATATCTGTAAAATCATAGTTGTCTGTGATCTTATCCTTTAAATTCACGAGACAACCTGAATAACTCTGTATTTGGAAATGAAACTGTGGTATTTATAGTGGCTTCCTTGTAATTGGAGGTTTTGGATGGGGAATGATTTCCAGTAACTGAATTTATCTGTTTCTGGCTTTTTAAGCTACTTCCATGTTAAGAACAATTGCAGACTTTTGAAGGAGCCAACAGAAATGTTTGCCTTGGCATCATTAGTGAAGTGAGCTGGTTTCTAGGGAAGTGTAGGTTTTAATTAATTAGCTGAGCTGACTTATATCCGCCAATTTTCTAGGCCAAGGGAAATACAGGGCAGGCAGTTTGTGAAGCTGGTGGTGGGCGAGTGGAATGTGTGTACGGATGTTCTGACAAAGCCAGTTGTGAATCTGGGGGACCTCTGAGCTGGCAGTTCATTCCACTGTGATCTTACACCAGCCTTGCACACAAAGGCGAGATCATAATTGGGAGATAGATCGTAATGCAAGTCCTATGTAAATATGAGGCTCAGTGCTTTTAAAATTCTTTGCAGTACCATTATTTTCATAACATTTGAGGCATTTTGTTACTCTTTTGGAGATGAAACAGAAATCATAGAATGGTTTGGATTGGAAGGGACCTTCAAGATCATCCAGTTCCAACCACCTTGCCATAGGCAGGGAAATAATCCTCTTGGGCTGGCAAGGGAAGTTTGTCTTACAGCTTTTGTTTCAACTGTTGGTTTAAGTAATGTCATGGCTGATAGAAGACATGTTTTTCAAACCTAATTCTTTTTAAGATGTGAACACTCCCCGGCTCCTCCAGTTTAATATCTACAACATCAGTGAAACCTTTTGCAAGATTGCTGCTACCAAAAATGTCTTCATGATCCACTTCCATCATTTGTATGTGAACAAGGATTCAGAATTCCTTCTTTCAGTACCTGGACTCAGTTTTGGCCCCAACTTTTGCCTTTCAAGTAGTGGCACAGTGAGGTAAAAGCAGCACTACCTGCTTCATATTCAAGATACTGAGGAGTAGTTTAAACTTCACCCCCTTTAAGTCATTATTTTTTCTTCTGAGGTTATCTTTACCACTTTGCTGGTAGTAATGACCTTTCCTAGTCCTTGTAAGAAAGCTTGCAGCAGAAAATAACACCACTGAAACTTGTTAGCACTTTCCTCTGTGCCCTTTATAAGGTGAAAAGTTATTTTTCACGGTGATTTAAATGCAGGAACTTCATGGAAGTTCAGTTCCCATGTGAAATTGCTTATGTTAATTTCCTTATGTCTTTCAGGGGAAAACTTGTCGCTCCATTACATAGTAACAAAAGTGGCATGTATTTCTGTGTAGAAACAAAGAAACAATCTTGTAGAATAAAGATATATAATGGCAAAGACTGTGTTTACATAGGATGTACATGCTTTTTCTGTTATTGTTGTTTTTAAGGTACTTCACCAGGTTAGGATTTTGCCATTTTTTCAAGCTACAGGTCATTTCTTTGTGTAGTGAGTTGATTCAGTAATCACAGCTTGGTTCAGTAGTCAGGGGTTCATTTTGTTACAATATGTTCCACAGAAAATGCTTGGCTTCCTCTGGGTAGTTCAAAGATGGTGCAGTGCAATTTGTGATTTTAACCTTAATTATACACTCACACTGCTTGTCTAGTTGCACAGTATGAAACAGGTTGTGGATGTGAGAAATGAAGGTGTTTAATCCTCTGGATGATTAGTTGAGGAATTCTCTCTCACGGGTATTAGTGCCCACACTTTAGTCTTTTCATAATGAGATGGAAAGGGCTCTGGTGTAGTTAATATGAAATTCAAATTTTATTTTTATAAAATGTCATTTAAGAAAAAAACCCCAGGATTTCCAAAATCTTAACACAATCTTAAATTAAGAGAACCTTGCTTTCTGTCTTCCCACTGTGGAATGAAATCAGTAGAACATAATGCTTATGAGAAGAGACAAGTAATGAAGGCAGTTAATGTGCAGCTAATTGTTCTACCTGATTTGAAGTGTTAACAGCAAAACTAATGAAGTAGCAGGCCTTCAGTAGGCTATGTTAATTCAAGAAGCAAGGGTAACTGGTTAAAGTTATGTTAATGATCCAGTCTCTTTAAAATCTGTAGCTGTTTTGGTGTGTGTGCTGTCTTGATATTTTTCTTGAAAGGAAGGGAGCTCGAATTATTCCTAGGTCATACTGCTTAATATATAATCTAATATAGGTGTGTTTTGGAGATGTTTAGGTTACTTTTGGCTGACTGATCAATGTACATGTTTGAACTAACATTGACTATACATTTTGTATTATACAGGGCCATTTTGTGGGATTGACAGCAGATTTTTGCCTATTCTGCTCCTCATACACAACTCAGATAGTTGAGTGTTGGCTAATAAGTAACATGTCACCGTGGTAACACTTATTTGGAGAACAATCCAAAATAATGGCTTTTGCTAGAGATTCCTCTCCCTACTCTACCCCTAACCTCCCCCCCAAAGTGGATATTTCTCAGAAAAAAAACAATGGATAGCAGCAGTCCTAAGTGGAGCCATTTAGTGAAGGAAGTTTGCATTCTTTATGGTTAAAATGCAGAAGTTGCACTCAGAATTGCTTTTAGGTAATGCCTAAAGTATGTTTTTAATGGCTGTAATCAGCACAGGCATGGTGCATTTTTTCCATTGGGAACTTCTGAAGATTGTTTATGCTCAGCCTCCTAAAGGTGCATTTCTGCAATGCAGGCCAAGTTTGTATTTGAAACCTCAATAAAATAGCTTTAAAAAAAAATAATATGAAAACTACTTCAACTATGGGCATATTTCCTTGGGTTTGGTTTCATAAATTCTAAGCAACACAATTACTTTGTTAGATAAAAGCAAAAATTAACTGAAAAGGACAATGAAAACAGTGATTGAAAACATATTCTTCATTTGAGTGAATGCACTTGAGGGAATTGGATTGTATTTGCTTCAGGGTGTTTGGTGGGCAGTGCTCTGCTTGGCAAGCAATTTGCCTCAAGTGTGTTTTTGTATGATTTTTGTGAGTGAGAGCTTCAGAAAATAAGCTATAGAGAAAGCAAAACTTAGATGCAGAAGAAAAGTGTCGAGCAGCATCTTAAGAGATCTGATCACTCTTGAAACATCTCAATGTGTCAAGCATGTTTAGAAATAGCTACGTTAAAAAAGAAGAAAGCTTGATCCTTTTAAGCTATAAATCGTGGAAAGCAGTGAAAACTAATACTTATGAGGGGGATTGTGAAAGCTGGTGTGACAGTTGGAAATGACATCACTGTTGATGTTTCAAATTCTTGTGTAAAGTAATGCAATACTGTGTTTATGAATAAATGAACTAATGATTGTGCTGTGCTAAGCATACTTTATCTGAATAAACTGGGTTAAGCTATTTTATATCTCATCTTTGTGTGTGTTACTTTGCAGTGTACAGTCCCATATGTTTCAATGTAAGTATTAAAAACTCAATTTGTTGTATTTTTTCATTCCAGATACAGACCCACGTGTATTAGAGAAACAAGAACTTCAGCAGCCAACCTATGTTGCTTTAAGTTACATTAACAGGTAAGTGGTTTATTTTTTAGGTATAACTGTTCTTGGTGTGTACTGGGTGTTTATATGTGCATATGTCAGAATGAAATACTTATGTATGCATTCTGGCTGTTTTGGAAAGACAGATGAATTGAAATTTGGCTAAATATTTAATCACTTCTGTGGAGAGCACAAGTAGTCCTTCAACTGCACTGCTCAAATATTTAGTGAATGAGATTTTATCCTTTTAAGTTTAAGCTAAATCTTGTCTGGGGCAAGACAATTTGTCTTTGCTTAATTTTCTGCTTTCTTGTACTTCACACAAGTGATTGGGGAAAGAATTTTTTTCTTGATTAAAAGTGAAATTAGGGTGATAATAGATAAGAGAATGTTACAGTACTTTCAGATTATCAAGTCCAAACATCAGCCCAACTCTGGCATGGGTTGCCACTTTCCTTTTCTATCTTTGCTCTCTAGATGATGAGATACAAACTTAGAAGCCCAGAAAATCAACCCAAAATGTAAATCAGGATGGACTGAGTTGATTCAAATTCCTGTAGGAATTGAATACATTACATAAATCTACTAATTCTACTTCATGTTAAAAATGTGGAAAAAAACCCCAAATCCAACAGATGTTTTCAAAGACAGAACCCATCATTTGGCTTTGTAAAACACTTGGTGTAGAGAAAGGTTGTTGGATGGGGATCCGAGGGAGGGGAAGACTTTTGAGGTATAAAAGTAAGAAGTGGTGTTCACTTGGTAAAATGACTAAATTTTCTCCACAGCATGAGAGTGATGATTAAGATTAGCCAGAATTGACATGATTTCCTGCTTGGCAAGTAACTCTAGTTCTTCCTGGAGACAGTCCTACTCTTTTGAAATTAACCATGACCCATTTTAACACTTATTTCTGTTGATCTCATTTAACAGATGACAACCTTTTTTTCTTTTTTATTTCTAAATTTCAAAATTTAAGCTTACTATTTTGTTGTATATGTTGCGTTTCCCTCTTTCTCTTGTATATTTGGGCATGTTCTCTTGTTGCTTCATGAGAGGGAAGTTGTTTTGAAAGTTACAGAAAAGGTATTTTAAGAGCACAGAAAGCACTCTGGTGCCTGACTGTCCAATTTGGAATCTAGAACTACTTATAAAGTAGTTTCAAAGTGATGCATCATCTAGATTTCAAGGTTTTGGTACCCTTTTTGACCAAATGCTGTGTGATTGAGATTGTTTTAATTACTATGCAATTTTGTCCAAACATTCTTCCTTTTTAAATTCTGAGAAAGAATTCTGCAGAGCTGAATTGAGTTGTTCTTACAGTAAAACCCAATCTGAATTGACTCTTATTTAAACCAGCTGCTATTTAATTGCACTTTTAATTGTATTTTAATTCTTTCCAAAGTGCTGATGTCTTTCATTGAGCCACCTGCTCTGTGCAGCTCAAGCTCTTGAGGGAGCAGCAATATCCATTACACTACAAGACATGCCTTTCTATTTCCCACTACATATGCCAGAGCCGGGTTCTGCTTTGTTGTCCCAGGCTATGAACTCCGATTTTGTAGCCTAATACATGTCATAAACATGTTGCATACTGTTAGATATCAAACACCAGATACTGCTGCACTTTTTTTAAACCCATGCTTTTATGGCTTCCAAGTGGAACTGAACTTAGCTTGGTTCCTGCTGTGAGTTCCAGACTTTAAAACGCTCTTCCTCTGCAGGTTTGTATTTTCATTATGTTCAGCGTGGGCCATACGCTCTTGGAGCCTGGGAAAATAGGGACTTCTGCTTCTCAGGGGCTATCAAAATTGTATGATAAGATATATGCTTAATACATGTTGTGGTAGAAAGATTAAGTGGGTGTGCTTTATGCTCTGCTGATTGCCCCTTGTATGGTGGCCATTATAAGCTAAAACAAAACAAAATATAAATCTAGGTTGTCTGGTTTGATAGCTGGGACGATAAAGTTATCAGTAAAATAGATAGCAGTGACTGCAGGGTGCAGGAGCCTTTGTTTCCAACCTGAAACATACTCTTGTTTCTATTTCTCTATTTCTCTTCTACCCCTGGTTATTAGGCATATTAACATAGCAATATTACATGTGTCCTTAAGTTCTGAAACAGCCTTCAGACTGCGAACGTCTGGATCTGTAAGGACTTTTCTCTTTCTCTGCTGGAGATTTACTGCCATTACAGCCTTCAGTAACTACACACAGATGCAGCTTCCATAGTGTGTGATCCTCATGTAGACAGATAACGTTCCTTTTAAAGCCAGCAGACAAAATATAAATTAGAGGTCATAACAGTTTATTATGGCTACATCAAACACTTGCACCAGGCACTGACTGAATTGCCACAAATCCTTTTCTCAGACAAAATTTAATGTAGCTGTAATGCAGTCCCCACTATTGATGACTGTTCCCTACCAACTTTCAGTTTGCTGTCTTAGAAGTCAAAACTGAAGTCAGCAAAGCACAGAACTGCCAAAGCAGATGCAGTTCATCTGTTTCCATCCTGTAAATGCAGGAGTGCTTTGTCTGCAGGAGTTCAGTGGTTCTGCTACCATGAATGGCATGCTGCTGGCTGTCATCTGTCAGGAATAGCTGCACTTGGGCCAACAGCCTCCAGTACTTCAGAAAGGTATTTCCTTTGTATATGAGTCAAGACACCTTTATATTACATCAATTAATATTGCCTATACTAAAATCCAGGTGCAGTATTTATAACCTGAAGTTAATTAACATGACTATGAATTTTGCTTGATGTTAATTGGAACATAAGTGGTGCTGTTTATGCTAAGTCTGTTGGACTTTGCCAACAATGGGTCTCAGGTTTGCTGTGTTGCCCTGAAATGTGAAGCTCTGGCATTGCTGTCAGAGCTTTTAGGCTTGTCCAGTACAATGGTGAGAGGTGCTTAGGTATTTCATGTCATAATTTCATGTCATAATTTCATAATCAAGGTTGGAAGGGACCTTTCAGGTCATAAAGTCCAACCATCAGCCCAACTCTGACAAGCCTCATACCTGGACAGGGACTTGAACCCCTGACCCTCAGATTAGGAGTATGATGCTCTCCCAACTGAGCTATACATCCAGGTCTTTGCATATTCTAAAATTTGTTTAATATTAATATCACTGGTTACATGTTAGCAATAAAAACAGTGGTTGTGGGATCAGATTTGTGGGATTTTTTTTAAACCAAAACAAACATGGCAGCATTATTAACACAGGCATACAAATACTTCCTCCAACTAAACAGAATAATGTTAAGAAAAAGCTAAAAAGAAAAAGCTTGGATTCCAACTTAATGAAAAATCCTTTAAAATTAAGTTTTCAAGGAGGTATTTCTACTTGGAGATGCTAAGTACCAGAAATAGGAAGAAGGCAGTATTTATTGGAGTAAATTCCTTTCACCTTGAAAATGGAAGGTAGGAAGTACCATGGTAACATGTAGTATAGGTAACATAAGTATATCCATAAACACAGCACCTGAATGATATTTTAATGCTGATTCCATAAAATGCATGTTCCTTGGGTGTAGAAATTGTTAAGTTAAAAAAATTTTCATCAAGGTGGAGAAAATGGAAAACAAACACACCTACAACTGAATTTGAGATGCTCTAATTTTATAGTTATTATAATTAAATATTTTTAATTGTATTAATCCTGTAACATCTTTTTAACATTGATTTTCTAGTGATAATTGAGGTCATGTAAGAAAAGTTATATCATAAAATAGTATTTAAGCATCAATCCTGCAAGCAGTAAACACTGGAATGAGCACTGTTGGTGCTGCCTTTGAGCAGTGTGTTGGCTGAGGCTGTTGAGTGTAAGGTTTAGTCTTGTGCACAACTTGGAGCAAGTCTGTATTTAAAACTGGATGGCATTCTTGGGTAACTAGTCCAAGATTGTTCTTGCACTTCTCTGGGCCAGTCTTCTAACATTTTTGCCTCACGCTTCAGATTTTATTTTTAACAAGTGAGATTTTGCCTCACAATTACCTTTAAAAATTCCTACAGGCTTGGGTTTCTCCCCACATTTCTCTTTCCTCTCCAGGGTCATTGACTCATCAAGAACAAATGTCCCTACTTTACTTCCTTTTTTAATACAATTAGAAGTAAAAGCAGTCATTTCTGTGAGCATATACATTTGTGAAAGGAATTAATTGCATGTAAAGTTCTATCCACTGCAAACTGTCACTGTGTCTTGTCCGACTCACTAATTCTGGTTCTACTGCTATTACCTGTTTTTTCCATGTGTAAAATTAACAGGCAGCACCATAGGATTTAATGATCATTTGAAAGTTATTTTAAAACGCAGTAAGTCTTCAGGTAGTGATATATTTAAAATTCACTGTGCCACTAATGCAATAACAGGTAGGATGTAGCATTTGGAGGCATCACATCCAAACCACATGATAATTTGTCCTTTATTTCTTTGGCCATATAATTTTTAAGGTGCTGTGCTCAGTGCTGCATAGAAACATAAAGTGCTTCTTACTCCTTTCTATAAAGGAGGTTCACTCTCCCATCATCCATTTCCAAACAGCTTTCTTCTGCTGCTGTTCCCTGGGTTTCCTCTGGCACTTGCTTCTGTGTATGCTTTCTGTAAGTGTAGGGTTTTATGTTAAAACATCCTCAGCTGTTGCAGCATGTTGAACTTTCTCCTGTGATTCTACCCTGACAGATTTTCCAGGGATCAGCTATCAGCAGTAGTTAAGTAAGAATCTCATGAAAAACTGTAGCCTCTCAGAGTTCATACCAAATAACTGGATGTGCCTCCAAAAAGCTCTATAGGATATTTTCTCAGCAGTAGTGCAAATCCTCTTGTTTTTTTCTAAGAGCATGAGGATTATGTTGTTTGTATAACGTGTGTAAGACCAAATCAATATTCAATTTCCTCCTCTCTCATCCTTTTGGAGTGTTACAATGATAAGGCTGTTCACTATGGGGGTGGGAGGTGTCCCTGCCATAGGCAGGGGTTGGAACTAGGTGATCATTAAGGTCCCCTCCAACCCAAATGGTTCTATGATTCTATAACTGTGTTGGTTTAGGACATAATTTCTCCTATTTGTGTTTTTATTTCTGTGTACTGTTATTGGAATGTCTTTTAGGGCACAGTCGGGAATCAAAGTCATGAGGGTGGAGAGAAATAATTTTGTTTCTCCTTGCTTGCTTTCTTAATGGATACTTTCTCATTAGCTGTGGGCAAAATAAAACAATTCTGAAACAGTGAGTATCTTCCTCTAAAGTAACAGCATCCATCTGATATGCAGAAGATCAGACGTTGTCTTTCTAATTCAGGCCTGAAATTTCAACTGTGAAGGTATATTATTGGTGGTACATCAATGATTAATTGAGGTATCCCACAAATAAGTAGATTAAAAACTCTTAAAACCTGATTTTTAATATCAAAATAGTTCATTTGACTTTTTGAATGAAAAAATAATTAATTTTTTTTAGTAACTTTAAAAACATTCTATTTTTTTTAGGGTAGCATGTGCTGCCTTAATTCTCATGTCATGATTCAGAAGCAATAGGGTATAAACAAGAAAGGCTTTTCTGGTTTAGGGTTCCTGCTGGAGATCTGTTTATATGTACAAGAAAATCTGAATCAGTGAATCTGATAAACTCTTGCTGTGCCCCTTGTTCAGACTTGTTACATTTTATAGCATCTAGTACCACAGTTCTTGCCCTTTACCTTAAAATTTAACTTTTCCTTGCTGCAATACAGTGCTGTCTTCTTTGAATTGAATATCACAGCTCTATATGGAAGTGAAGTGATTTCCTCAGACTCATGACTCACATCACCTTGAAAGTGTGTGCTGATGCTTCCAGTAGCTGCTGAATTGAATGCATGTGGCAGAATACAGAAACGAAGGGATCAAAGTAATGTGTCAATTACTAGAAAACATTTTTCTGTCAGAGCTTATTTTTAGGTTTTCAGTGACCAAATAGATCATGTGGTTTTATTCATATAGCCATATCTTTATGCTCTGCTGTTTGACTTGCAGACTTGCACTGGAGTTGGAACAAGAGTAACTTCAGATGATAATCCAAACAAGATGTGCAGGAATGAATGTTAGTTGGGACAAAAGGAATGCCTCTTTGCTTTGGAAGGATTTATGCCATCGGCTAAGGATTTATGCAGTTGGCTTTGTTTTCTCTTTTTATCACTTTCAAGCTAAGCAAAACTGAAGATTTATGTAACATACCACTCTTATTTCATGTCAGCAGTGAAGATCAAAAAGCAGGTTGGCACTGTAAGGAGAAGTCCTAATGCTGTGCCCTGAAATAAAAATTGCATGATAAACTGGAAGGTGTATGGCACTGAAAGAGTATGTTTAAATGCAGGGTTGTTTTTTTTATTTCTAACTGAGAAATAGTAAGATTTCTTCTGGCAGTGCTCATATGAAAGACTCAGATGGAAAAGCTTCCATCTTGTGGATTTAAAGGAAAAGAAGCATTGCTGAGTCAACTCTGCATAGTATGGCCTCTGTGTGTTTAGTTTAATTAGGTAACAAGTTGTCAGTATAAATCCTAGAGATTTTCTGGAATCTTGTCTTTACTGATATTTCTTTCTCTTCTGTCAATGTGCCATAGCAAAACTGATGGAAAAAAATAATCTTACCTTTCTAGCACTTTTTTCTTGACTGGTCCTGTTTCAATTCCCAGATTTCCACATGTATTTGCCATCAGCCTTTGCAGGGGTCACTTCATTTTGAGGAGAGGAGGGAGAAATTCTTCAGTTTCCTTTGCTTTAAAGAGGGAGACTTTCTTCTCTGTCATATCTAAATTTGATCACAGGCAGTAGTAGTGCTTCCAGAAGGACCTTGTGTTTGCTGTATTAAAAACCTATATTCAGATATTTCATTTTCAGCTCTCTCTATGTGGGGTAACAGCTCTCTCAGCATCCATTTCTCTTCATGACAGCACAATGAGGCTCTTATTCTTACTGTTAATAACATACATTTGTTCTTTCTATTGCAGTTATTTAACATCTCAGAAAGCTATTTGAAAAACACACTAATGTACTAATTTCATATCCTCCACAAAAATAAGAACTGGTGGAAGTTTTTTTATGCTTTGTTTTCAGATAGAAGGTACTTGAAAACATGATCTGAGATAAAAAGGCTGAAAACAGTGGCTGCTCTTTCTATCTTTACCACTCATGAAAATGGCTGCTGTATACAGCTAGTTACTTCCTGTCCTGATAAGTTGGTTTTTTTCTTTAAATCACCACCAACAGCAGTGATAAACATGACATACACAAGAGACAATTGCAGGCTGAGTAGATAACTTATTTAGGAAAGGTCCTTGCTCTCCCATGTTTTACCAAAACCATGTAAGCTACATGTGATTACTTGTAGATTGGCAAACTTACCTTCCCTCAAATCTCAAGACAATCCAGACCAGCTGCCTGTAATAATCATTGTCTGTAACCTGTTTTTTTTTTAAATCTGAAGTTTACTTATTATTGCATTGCATTATTTTTCCTGTATTAACTTCTAGGTATGTTAGTACCTTGGATATTCTTAGATTCTTTCCTGTAGTGGACATCCTACTTAACTGGTGATGTATTAAGGTGAAGCAGACTACATTCTGTAATAATTCCTGTAGTGTCTGCTGGGACTTTCCCCCTCTTTCTTACTTTTACATGTAATGATTCCAGCTAGGGGCACTCACACATCATTTGCAAAGCGTTGCTGATATTACTGAGGCAGAGGGAACATCAGCATAAAGGCCACATAACAAAATAAGAGTTGCAGCACAGAGCAGGTCTTTGTCTCTAGTTCTAGACATTTGGGATTAGGGCCACAGGGCCCAAGGCTGTCCAGGTCATGCTTTAGGACAGCCTGCAGCCTAGATTAAGTGCAGATGAGAGAATATTATTAGCACTGGAGAACTTGGCTCGTGAGGAAAGAATGTTGATGTCATCTTCCACTACATAAAACCTATTCCAAAGTGTTAGTCTAAGCCTTAGCTGTCATTAAATAGTTTTGTGGCTGAGTTGACCTCTCAATTTGATTTTGATCTGGAGAGAAAGTTTGTATATCCTTGGAAGGATGCATTCATCATCCCACCACTTCCTCTGCAATACTCCAGTGTCCCAAGAAATGGAGACCAGGTGGAGAAATTGATGGAGTTGACTTCATTTTAGTTTTAAATGATATGTGACTGGAATAGCACAGGTTGTGTGCTGTATAGATGCAGATGGTCTACAGTCACCAAGCACTTTACAGAAGAACTCTTGATCTGAGAATAGGTTGGTTTAATTACTTGCTTTTGTAGCATGGATAACAATACCATTCCTGCTAGAATCCAGTTCAATGATGGTATACACAGACAGAAAATCCTGCTTCAGTACAGTTTGGGTGTAGTTATTCCACATCTCAACTGTCTAAAAAGCATGCTGGGATTTTTATGCCTGTGTTGTGTTGAAAAGTCTTCCAGTTTTGTAGTAAATTATTATGATGGTGAAAGAAAAGTAGTACAGCATGCAGGTATTCCTTCCCTGGCTCTTGAAAATTGCTTCTTGGCAGAAATTGTAATAAAGGAGAAGTCCATCAGCCGTGAACAATTTCAGATTTGAAACAGCAGTAACTGTGTGCATACTGCTTGTCAATGCATGTTCTCACATATGGTATAAAACTAAAACCCTGCTATCTGAAGAGTTCTTAATTTTTGCTGATGTCTTCATTTAGTTGGAGACATCGTTTATTGGGGCAACATGTAGGCAACAGTGAAACTTTCACAATGAAACCTGAAACTGGATGAAAAAAACCTGAAGGCTGGATCAACTTCACAAGAGCATTTGCTGAGGTTTCTAGGTCTGGGTTGAATTTGAAGCCAATCTGTGCACACGTACTGTGCATTGAAAGAACCATGAGAAATGTATTGATTTTGTATGGCTGCAGCCTTTGATTATTTCACACTTCAGTAAAAGCTGGATGTTGCTTGCTCAAACTCCAGTGAAGATGAACTTGGGTTTGCATAAAGTAATTTGAAAAACTAAGTGTGGTTTGACACTTGACACCAGGTAAGAAGGAGACAGAAAGCAGGAGACTTCTGTGTTCCCAAAAGTGTGAAGAGGAAAGGTGGGCATGGGCAGTATCTCCCATCATACTTGAGAAGCTACTTGGTCATTATTGGGCTGCAGCACAAGTATCAAGATTGGAATGTGAAGGTGAGATGGGTTTTTATTGACAGGAAAAGAGATCATGGAAAGGCTGATGGGTAAAAGTGAGGATTGCTTCCCTTGTGGATACAAACATGGGAGTTTCGTGGAGGATTTCTTCTAGTCAGGGGAAACAAGGAAGAAATTTTAATTGTGGGATATGAGTATTTGAGTGGGATAGAAGATTAGGTCAGCTGAGTTATAGAATGGCAAACACACAAAGGAAGGAAAATTCAAGGAAGGAAAATTCAAGGAAGGATGTTATACAAATGGAGTCCTGAAAGAGTCCTTCAGGATGAATGAGAGAGTGTATCTTGTTTTGGCAGTTAAAGAAGGGAGGCACTAGATTTCTCATTGTAGGATTTTTTCTGGATCCTGGCGAGTAGATGTGCAAGGAAAGTTTTCTATTTTGGACTGTCTCTAATAAATATCATGGAGTCATAGAATTCTTTTAGGATCATCAGTTCCCACTGTTAACCTAGCACTGCCAAATTACCAGTAAACCATGGCCCTCAGCACTACATCTACATGTCTTAGACATACCTCCAGGGATGGTGACTCAACCACTTCCCTGGGCAGCCTGTTCAATGCTTGACAACACTTTGGGTGAGAAAATTTTTCCTTATGTCCAATCTAAATCTCCCCTGGCGTGAGTTGACGCCATTTCCTCTTGTTTTATGATATGTTACTTAGGAGAAGAGACCAACTCCTTTTACACTACAACCTCCTTTCTTCTCACTGCTGGGAGAACTTTTGTTTCTGTATACTCGGAAGGTACCTGCTGATAATGGTGGTTTCAGATCTGCCTTGTGGGCACTATATCACAGAGAAGTCTCATGGATGCATGCTTGAGTATTTACCTCTTGGTATCGTTCTTTAAAACTAATGCCTCTAAGAAATAGTTCCTTTCTATTTCCCTCTCAACAATGCTGAAATAAAATTAACTAGCACTTTAAGCTGATGAACTTTGGTCATGGTTCCAAAATGCATGGACATTTAATGATAAAAAAGTGCACTGTCCCAAAACATACACAGAAAGCCTAGTTTCTGGAGACACACCATACTTCATGCCAGTCAGAGCTGTGGAACCTGCTGTCTGTTTATCACTAAGGTTTAACAGTAGGGTAGAGGTTTTAAAATTTAGATAAATTAATCTAATCTTCATGTAATAAGTTGTTGGCTGGACAAAAAAGACTCTGGGTACTGAGGGAAAGGACTCAGCTGCTAAATTCTGCCTAGCTGTGCAGCCCTGGAGTAGCTTTGGCATGTAGGGGTCTAGAGAAAGCAGGTTTCCATTATTTCTGCTGGTCATGAGCAATTTATTTTCTGCCCATATCATCTATTGGAAAACCTTCTACAGCCTTCTGTTTGGCACTTGAATGTTTCTCACTGTGCTTCCCAGAACTACTGGTTAATCATTGGTGAATTCACAAAACATCTATGAAAAATTAAGTGCCTTGCTTAAATGCTGGGTTTGGATCTGTGGGATTTGTAAAGAACAGCATAAGGTAGAAGTAGTTCTAGGAGGAACTTCTAATAAGAATAATCACTGAAACATGCAAGAAATTCTCTGGTTAAGTCTCTTTGGTATGGTCTTCCTGAAGATGCTGCAGAAAAAAAGGCAGGCAAAGTCTGTGGAGCTGAAATTGGGACTGGGGATCTCATGGTAGCCATGACAGATATTTAAAGGGACAAATCCTATCAGTCTTCAGATGGGTCTATGTGCTATTTTATTTGTAACCAAAAGGTTTCTGATGACTTTCAACAACTAGATGATCTATAACCTGAGTTTTCAAGCAACAGATGCTGCGTCCAGTTCTGGAGCCCTCAACACAGGAAGGACATTGAGCTGTTGGAGAGGATCCAGAGAAGGGCCACGAAGATGGTCAAGGGGCTGGAGCAACTGCCCTATGAGGACAGGCTGAAGGAGTTGGGGTTGTTCAGCCTGGAGAAGAGAAGGCTCAGGGGGGACCTCATAGTAACTTATCAGTACCTGAGGGGGTCCTACAGAAAGGCAGGGGAAGGAGTTTTTCACATGATATCGGATGGAGGACTAGAAACAACGGATGGAAATTGGAGGGGGGTAGGTTTAGACTTGACATAAGAAAGAAATTCTTTACGGTGAGGGTGGTGAAACACTGGAACAGGTTGCCCAGAGAGGTTGTGGATGCCCCTCTCTGGAGGTGTTCAAGACCAGGCTGGACGGGGCACTGGGCAGCCTGGTCTAGTGGGAGGTGTCCCTGCCTATGGCAGGGGGGGTGGGACTCGCTGGTCTTTTAGGTTCCCTCCAGCCCAAACTATTCTATGATTCTATAAGACTTGGTGATACTTTACCTTTAAGATTTCATTTTGGGTATCCAGCCTAACAACTCTTATGTACAGAAAGAGAGCAAACTGCCAATATTTAGATGAAAGCAGCAGTTCACAGAAAGCAGTGTTTTCATTATATCTTTATACAGCTTTGAATAGAACAAAACTGAGTAGTCCTCGAGAAGCAATTCAGCCAAAGAGACTCTGTTCTAAGAACCAGGCCATTGTTAGTCTTGTAGCTCTTCCTGCACAATGGTGTGTTTGGCTCTCTTGTTTTCACTCCTGATTTCCTGTGAAAATGAAATTAATGCAATTCAGACTGTGCCTCTGTGGTGGATTTTCTCCTGAATAACTTCAGAACATTCTAATTCTCGGTGCATTCAAACAATAGGACCAAGCTGGTGGCTTAGATCTGATTTGGTGAGCTGCTGTGTGATTTAAGAAGTATCATGTAGGTTGAGGTAGTGACAGGATATCAAAGCCTCATTGCTATGAAGAGAAGTGTAGGATCTCAGCAGATAAAAAAGGGAAAGAAGAGAATGGAGTCTACAGGGAGGCTGTATTTGTTCTTTACTCCTTTTTGTGTGTTCCAGCTTCCAGAATAGGCATTTTTCAAACATTGGCTGGTGAACTGCAGAGGTGGAGAGGTGTTTTGCATGAAATCCCTTCT
Organism: Turnix velox; assembly: GCA_013400935.1. Taxonomy (NCBI): domain Eukaryota; kingdom Metazoa; phylum Chordata; class Aves; order Charadriiformes; family Turnicidae; genus Turnix; species Turnix velox. The sequence goes on from VZTY01010123.1 coordinate 20,454, forward strand.
GTTGCACCTCTTTTGTTGAAGACTTTTTCTTTGATAAAGTTACTGATAGTAGCCAGGTTAAGAAGAATGTGGACTTTCAGTTATTATGTTTGTCTCTCGTAGGGATTAAATAAGCCATCTTTTCTTATGGAAAATAGAGAAGAAATACAATTAATGTTCTGAGAAGCATGTGAAATGCATAGATGCATTTTTCACCTAATACTGCATCTGTTAATCCAGCACAAGTTACAAACTGCCCTTTCCTTCCATTTTTGGGAAAGCCATTAGCAAAGGAATGAAGCAGCAAGTCAAGATGCACAGATTCTGTTCCCCATTCCATCAATTACCTGCTTTGTGATCTGAGGCAAGTAATTTTTCTGCCCCTGTGTCACTTCCTAAATTGTCTGATGCTTTGGCTGACCGTTGACAGATCCCTCCATATCTGTGATGAAAGTACTTTATATCAGACAGGTGGTGTTGTCAACTGCTTCTCTCTCGTTGGTGTCTGTTCCTGCAGCATATTGAGAATTACAGTTAATAAGCTAATCAAATAGAAGCATGTTAATTTAATTTCAATGGAACAGATGTTACTTTAAATTCCCTAATATGTAATATAGAGATTAGTTTTTCAAGACTGGAAAAGATGGGCAATGTAATGTAAATTAAATGCAGAAAGTTCTGCCAAGGTAAGTGTAGCCTCTGCTGTGGTTTATAAAGGTTTGGTTAGTTTTTCTTGCTCTCAACTGTTCATTTTTCTACACATTTCTTCTGCTTTGGTAGCCTGGATTAAACTAGAGATGAAACTATCAAAATGCTCTTTCAAAGGTTGCTTCCTGGTAAAAGGCTGCAGAGAAACATGCAGTACTGACAGCTGTGTGAAAATGTATATGCTGGGAGACTTCTTTCAAATTCTTTGTGTTTGGCATTCATGTAATGGCTTAGATCTGCTGGCTCCCTGAACTTGCCATTTGTCAGAAAAAGGGCATTTATGCACTTAAATGTATGGTATGTACACAATAAAATTCGGTTATGTAAGCTTCAGAAAATTAAATTCCAAGAAAATACCAAAATTAGTTTGTAGTCCATTCTCACCCTTTATTTATTTATTTTTATGGTGATTAGTAAGCAGCCCACACCTCAAAATATCATTGTCTGTATTTAATATGTCATTCTTAGTTTTTTTGGAATTGGTGAGCTTCGAGTCCTATTGACAGGAGAGTATTATTTTAGTCCAGATGGCCTCAGCTTTGTGTAATTTACCTTTTAATGTATGGCTTGCCAGCTGGGACAACTTTGCTTTGGGTGCAATTTGCATAGCCATCAGATATTTGTTACATGCCTGGAAAGAAAAGTGGGAGCAAGTTCTGGCTTATGCTAATACTTTGCTATCGCCACATGCTACCACTAAAGCAGCAAAAAAGAATTACACTTTTCATTTGTTCTCAGCAGTTAAATTATGAGTCTCTGCCCTATAAAAGATTAGATATTTTTCTATGAGCTCTTTAGTACTGATGAGGCAGGCAGTGCTTTAATTGTTAAAATACTGCCTTTCTCGTAGAACAAATTAAGTTATAAAATTCTGACTATGTGCATCAGGCATTTCCAGACTTAAAATAAATTTTCAGACAAAACAAACTAAAACATTATGAGAATTCACTCTTTAATGCTTATTTTTATTCTGGTTCTATTTTTGTTACGGTAGTTTTAAAAGATTAGACATTACTGATTCTAAAATAGTGCCTCGCTATTCTTGTAAATGTCCCAATAACAACAATAATTAATATCCCCACATTTGCATTTTAAGCCACTCCATTTCCCTAGTCATCTATTACTTGGATGTAAAAAATAATTTCTAGTCAAAACTTGGCACAAAATACCTGGATTCCATACTTTTTACCAGATGTAAGAATAAAAGTGAACAAATTCATCTTTTTCCCCTCCAATTAAAGGGCTCGATAAAGCATGAGTTAAATTTTGTCCTTGTTTTGATTAATTGTTTTCATTTTGGAAAGTTTAGAATAGCTCCTTTTTTATTTTTCTAAAGTAAAAAATAACAAAAAAAAATTAAGAGGGAAGGTAGAGAGGACCTAATAATATATGAATAACATGGGAACCACACTAACAGTGTGGTCTGCAGCTTCAGCTCTTTGGTGATTTTAGAGGAACACTTGCTTTGTACAGCAGAGCACCATAAAAAAATAGTCATAATCTCCCATTTGACCACTATTTAGGTGGGTTTTCTTGCAGGCTGTGGTAGGATGCTGATCACATCTGTCTCTAAAATACTTCCAGGTGATTGAGGCCAAGGGCTTTGTCAGAGGTAGAGTTGCTTCAGAGCAGTATGTCCTTGTCTTCAGTGATGATAATCATTTTTCACCTACATCTATTTCTTATGAAGACCTTGGTTTGCTATAACAAAAATTCACTGCAAAAGCCTGTAATTTCATATTGAACCTTCTGCAAGGAAACTTCTGGAGCCTAGAGTGTGTTTTCTCCATGGTGAGGGAAATACATTGAACAACAGACTGAAAGTTATACTCGACAAAGTGAAAGTTTTATTCTGTTTTAGCTGTTCTGATTTCAGCTTTCATTTGGTCCAAAAAAGTTGAGAAATTTAGAGTTCTTTAGAAAACAGCAGAAGCCTCCCCTCTTGGGATTAGCAACCACAGAAAGCCCCCTCCAGTGTCCTGGCCAGAACTCTGCCTTGTGACACTGGGAGTGAGTGGGTGGTTGTTTCATACAGAGCTCAGAGGTGGTTTTCCTGCTGGATTGGTCTGTTGCAATATTACTGATTTTAGCTCAATGAATCATCTCTAGTTGCTGTAACTTTTTCTTCAAGTTTGACTTCAGTTTGAGCCAATATCCCAACTACATCTAGTGTCAAGGGAACCATACAATTGTGGCAGATTTTGGTCCAGAAGTTGTAGCTTGCCTAATGTGTGGGTGTGAAAGGTGGATGTAACTCAAGTATGTGACTATAACTCAATCAATGCTCATTGCCACCATGTGAGAAAATCAGGACAAACAGTGGTGTGTAATAACCAGAGCAGATCTGAAGCTGCTGTCAGCTGCTGGTTTTATTACCAGCATGAAGTTTTGTACACTTTGACTTTGTTCCAAATTGAATTGAGTCTTCAGATCTGTCTTTGAAAGAAATATCTTTTGAAAACCTTAAATGTGTGGATGTACCATCATGCTTCTGAGGAAAAGGAGCAGGGATGGAGAGGAGCAGTGACAACCTGTATCATTGGAAGCACATTCCCTCTGGGAAGCGTGAGGGGCTTTGCTGTTCAAGACCATGCTACCTGCCTTGGCAGAGGACAAGATGCTTGGTCTGATCTGCTTCATGCCTTGCATGAAAGAGGACACAAATCTGCTAAAGCAGGTCATTGATGCAATCTTGGCAAGTGTAAAATGCTCATTAGTTTAAGTGGATGAAGAATTAGGCTGATACCAAGCCTGAAGAGGAAGGGAAAAAAAATCCCTACCAACTCAACCTTGCTCTAAATACGTCAGTAGACATAAAAAATTTATCCCAGAAGTGAGAATACTTTGCAAGGCGGTGCCCAGTCAGAATGACAAAAGAACAGGCATGTTTTGGAACTTGAAACTCGGGATTCCTTCCCATTTCTGTCTCTAGTGGTTAGAGTTCTTCACTCTTGCTAGATTACAAGTCCACGGGGACTTTTAAAACTACTTATTCAGACTTTACTGTTTTGGATGTACAAGAGTTGGTTGCATTAGACTGTAGCTTGGAAAAAAACCCAAAACCATTTTTATAGCATTTTTAAAATAACCTTATTAAAGGATAGCATAAAGGATCACAGTTTCTCTATTTTTACAGCTCTGCTTTGAAAAGATAATAAAGCTACTACACAGGACATGTATTAGGCTGGTGATTAATGTGTCTGTGTGTTACAACTGCAAATACTCTGAAACATACTTTATACTGGAATGAATGAAAATGTCACATAATGAAACCACAGAGGAGGAGTGCGGTGTTCACAAAATAATGGACACTCTTCTTTCACTAGGTAACATTTTACATGTTGCTGAGTGGGCTAGGCTTTTTTTGCCTTCCATATGGAGATCTTAAAGTACTTAACATCAAAGAGGAGCTCTGTTTTGATAGAGTAATTGATAGAGCCTGAGTAATCCTATTACTCGGCCCTTAGCAGTGAGCTGTGGCTTCTGACTTACTGAAGAATACGGTGGAAGTCTTAAAGTAGTTTTGCTGGGGCTGTTCTTTAATCACAGATCTGTATTGCCAGCACTTGTGTTTTAGTAGCTTGGCTTGAAGATGAGATCCAGCATTGAATATTTAAATAAATGTTGTTACTGGAGGGATATGTGAAGACAATCTTTTTTTCTCTAGTAGAGGGATATGTGTCCTCTTTTCGACAGTGAGTTATTTAGGCTGGATGGGAACCTAAGAGGTTTTCTAGTCCAGCACCTACCACAGAGTTAGATGAGGCACATCAGGATCTTGTCTCTTCATGCAGCCTTTTCCAGTTCCAAGGTGCTCTTGTGAAGCCTTTTCTATGAAAATAAAATGGACATTTTCTGTGCTGCATGTCTCAGCCTCTTAGTGTTTCCCTGCTGAACTGGCTCCTATTTATCACTTCCCCACTTTGTTGGGATTGCAGAAGTGAACATACTCTTGAGATGTGTCTTTAGGAGTGCTGTGTAGAGGAAGGTAATTGCTTCACCCAATTTGCTGGCTGCCATCATATTAAATATAACAAAAGTCATGACCAGTCTTCACTGCTGCCTCATTTTCTGCTCCTTGACCACCGGAATCCCAAGGTGTTTTTTGAAGAGCTGCTGCTTGTCCCAGTTAGTCTGTAACTCCAGCACAGGATTGTTCTCTCCCAGACACCAGATTTTTCAGCTGTGTCTGCCACACGAAAAACTGCTATGTTCTACAGGAGGGACTGTCTATTTTCGAATGAAGCTGTAGCTAGGATTGTTAGGGAGTGCTTTATATGGGCTTATTAAAAGTACCCAACTATTGGCAGTGCTGCAGAGAACCTCTACCATCTGTGGCTTTTTCCAAATCTCCAAGGAAATTCTGCAGACAGCAGAATATTGTGAAAAGCTGTGGCTTTATAAGCAGTCAGTGGGAGACATTTGATGCCCTCCTGTCATTCTCCAAGCAATGTCCTGCATTTAGCCATAAAGACTGCGTGTGAGAGCTGGAGATTGCTGCTGCAGGGCTGTGGTGATTTTTTTTGAAAGGAGAGGGCTATGGTGCTTCTCTTCCATCACCAATTCTTTGCTGAGAGGTGGCATTTCCTACGACTGACCTTGCTGCAATGATCTGTTGTAAAAGTGCTGTCCTTAAAAAACAAAAATGAAAGGAGCTTGGATGTAGATGACTGTCCTGTGTGGCTGGCTGTTAAACAGCAGAAGTTGGAGTATCAGTCACCAAACATTAAACTGTATTTGAAGAATTTATTGCGCCTCTGGGAGTTTGCTGTAAGAATGCATCAGGTAACCTAGTCAGCTTATGTCTTCAGTGAAATTTATCTCAATTACAGTTACAACCATTAGGTATTTTAATAAGTGTATTACCAAGAGTTTAAAAAACCGTGAAGGATTAAGGGCCATGTGTTCTCTCCCAGGCATGTGAACTTAACAAATGCAGCACTTTTCTATAAAAACTTTTTTTTTTCTTTTTTGGTATGTAGCCACTCCATCCCTTGGCAGAAGCATGATTCTGTACAGCAGATCCACAGGCTACAGGCGAGGAGGGTGTGTGGTCTTACAGCAACATGGGAGGAGTTGGGTCAAAGGCAAACTTTTATATGTGTGCTGTGCTACCTAGGGAAAAGGAAGCAGTAAACCAGAAAGGACTGCCTTCCTTCAGTCCTGGCTCTTTTTGCTTTCCCCTTCTGCTGCTGAGGAATCCACCTCCCTTCTCTGCTTCTCATATGAGAGCACAGATGCAGTATTACAGAGCCAGAGGAGCTGTACTAATAGGGTTGAAGTCTAAATGCAGAACCCATCCTGCAGAGCAGACACCTTAGATTTTGTTGCCTGAGATGCATTATGTGGAATAGAAACCATGTATGCAATCTATTGTATATGAAGAATAAATCAAACAGCGAAGGGAACAGCATGGTATATTCTGGACAGATCTATGCTTCTGGATGCCAAGCATGGTTACGCTAATCTCATATTTAAGGAGTACAAATTGAAACCTGATTTGAGTGTGGCCTGACAGTAGAAGTATTTTAATTGATGCAGTTACAGTTTGCTGCACAAATTATGCTCTTCTCTCTGTGTGTGGATGTGAATGAGGAGCTTTTTTGTTAGTCCTTTTGAATGTGAATAAACATAAGAGGTGAGAGAACAGTTTAGTTTATTTAGTCTGATATTTGATACTAAACTTCAGATCCATATGCTCTCAGCAAGAGTGTGAAAGATGCCTATTTACATGACTTTGGTATTTCTTCCACAATGAATAGTTTTATACTATCAAAAATTCTTGGGTCAACTACACTAGAATTTGTGGAATTTGCTTCAGTCACTAGTTCAGTTTCCAAAGAGCAGAAAGAAATTCTGGGGTTTTTAAGTCAGAAGGCAAAATGGTGTGAATACCCACTCTGTATTCACGTTCATGTGCAATGATTGTGCTTGCACACCTCTACAGCTATACAAAAAGCTAGCAGTTCAGCAAAGAAAGCAATTAAGGCAATTAGACAATCGTTAAAGACCAATTAAGAACATATTCCTTATGGGGAAACAAAGAGTAGTTTTAAATGATAACCACTAAATGTTAAAGGCAGCCTGAAATGAAATCCGGCCATGTAGAACTTGTGAAGCACTTGATTTTGATATTTGCTGTACTAATTTGACATACAATTGGCACAAAGATTACAACGACCTCACTTATGAAAAAAAGAAATAATGCTGTGCTGAAATATCTTCTTTCAAAGCACTTTATAATTATTTTTTCAAAGTTGTTGGAATTATTCCATTTGCAGCTGGGATTGCAATCTCCTTGCTTCACTTCAGAGAGCCATTGCATCTGAACCAAATATTCCCCTCTACTGTTTCAGAGGATGTGTTATTGGAAAAATGTTAATGCAACTTCATATAGACTTTTGAATCTGCTCCATCTTCTTGATTTATGAACTGACACAATCATCACAAATTTTTCATATAGAGTGAGATAGGCTCATTTGGAATCATTTAACTGAGCAGAGAACTTAATCTATAAAATAGTGTGCAAGACTGGGGGAGTATTTTAGTTTTGCTTCATGATGAGTATGGATGTTGGTTGTCAGTCTGTTACGGTCTTTAATCCTACAGTTGCTGCTGCTGTAGGTGTTTTGTAGGCACAAAAATGTACAATGAGAGAGAAACCCAGGCATAGAGCACAGTTGCACTTACAAGAACTAACATGGACACTGTGACCAATCACAAATATGGCCATGGACAAAAATGGAGCAAAATGCACTTTTTGTATTTAGCCCATATTAAAGATGAAGTCTTCAGTGTCCACTTCTTGACTTTTTTTTTCTCATGTGCTGATAGGTTTCCTGTCTGTACTTTAAGCTTTGTTAAGCTTTTCTCTTGCTTCTGTTTATACTAAGAAAATACAGCATGGTTTACCCCTTTCTCACTCACTTTGAAACCAACCCAAAAAATTCATCAATCATTTTCTTTCTACAAGACGTGAATTTTATCCATTTCAGAGTAGCAAAGGCATACTGGGAATTGATTGAGCTACAACATTTTTTCTTGTTCTTATTTTTCTCTTCTCCATGGTGGATACACCTCTTTTGCAGGTACTTATGACATGAGAGTGCCAGATGTCAGAGTCACATAAGAATATCTTCCCAAAACACAACACATCATCATCATAGTTTAGTTCTTTCTCATGCTGTTGAAACAGCTATATCCTTGGTAACAGGATTGTAGGAGCTGTAGCTCAGTCTGCACTCTCCAAATATTTCATTGTGTGCAATTGAGAAAATCTGAAGTAACTTTAGTGGCCAAGTTGTGCTTTCAGAAACAAATTGTATTACAAAGCAAATATATATCAGCTTCTTAAATGACAGGGCTCTGACTGATACTACGTCCTGCAGAGTCTGATGCTTTTATCAACTGCAGCCAGCCAGAAGGTAGCTGGAATGAGTGACTAGTGCCAAAATCAGAGCAGACTTTTCCAATTTTAAATCTCTAGTGCAACATCTGGGGGTGTGTTGTAAACTTCTTGGATGATATTCTGGTGTAGAGGTCCTTGTAAAGTGCTGAAGGAGCAGGAAGGTTCAGCTTGTTTTTCCCTCTTTTACTTGTTAGCCCTATATATGTCTAACATTTTAATGGAGGCACTGCAAGATGTTGTGAGTTTGCAGGATGGTTCTGGTGACTGAGCAGTGTTTCTGTATTCACAGGCAGAAGCATTTTGAAGGGGTTATTTGATTTCTCTGTTTCTGGTTCTTGCTTTCATTCTTCCTGTTTGCTTCACTAAGTTGTCAAGGACGGATGTCCTAGAGTTTGAATCTCACCTGAATGTCTTCAATTTTGAATAAGGTTTATTTATGGCCTGGTGAGGCAACAGGAGGGAGTTATGGTTGTTCTGATCTGACTGATGCTCTTCTGTGTTGAGTATCTGTTTTGTAAAGTCTTGAAACAGATCATTCTTTGCCCACACCTATATTCATATATATTATAAAAATCTATTTCATCAGCCTTTTATAAACAAATGATGGGGCTCATAATGAAGAGGAAAAAGAAAGGAAATACTCTTCCTGCACATCACAGTTACATTGCAGTCCCTTTCTGATTTGAAATAAACACCTAACACTACTGGTTTGGGTGACCTGTAGGGTCCATTAGCAGAGGAAGTCAATAAAATGTATCACAATTAACCGTGTCTTGTTGATCTCCCACAGACTGGAACTGTAGTGGGTAATTGTCTGGTAGTGGGAGTTTTGCTATGACTAGCTTTATCATTTTGTCAGTTTGCTAATAAAAGGTCACCAAGGGTAGAGAGCATCTGAGATTTACATATGGCAGATAGGAAAGCATCCAGGGGAGCCTGCTTCAGAAGAGAGGCCTGGGCATTTGTTGCAATTGACACCCATGCTGTGATTCCAGAATTGACAAGAAATGCTATTATTAAGCGGATCTGCCGAGTTAATTAGGATTCAGGGTTGCATTTTTAATCTGACTTGAGTCAGATAATTTATCACAGCAGTAGCGAGCTGTCAGGGTCACACATTAAATACTGATTATGGAAGAATAAAGATTAAGTGCGGCCTTGCAAAAAAATTAGGCCAAGTAGTACTTAAAAAAACCCATTTTATTACAATATTTACTCTGCTAATTTTATGTAATATTGACTAAAAGATCATGCCTCTAAAATGAGCTTATTTATGAAACAAGATAATGTTGTGCAGTGGTTCTTGTGTTCACTTCCTTTTTAAATTTTAAATTTCATTCCTAATTGGTTGCAAAGATATATTAATTTTGAAAAGCTGATTTAGCATGACTGATATCGCCACTATAACAATGTGAGACATTGAAGAGAGAAATACTCCATCCTGAAGGCAGACCTAATTTGTTAGCATTAGGAAGATTCTGCACTTTTAGCACAGGGTTTTGGTTTTGATTCATGCATGAACAGTTTATGGCACTTCCATTTAATTAGAGAAATCCATTTATTAAAATATGCAATTTTGAAAAATGTTTCTGAAAGCCATTTACAAACCAGTTTACTAAGGATTCAGCACTTCCATACTCAAGCTTCAAGTGAGTATAGAGCATTTAGCTTGAAAAAAACTAGTACAAAGATAATTAATAATTAATAGATATATGTTATATTCAAAAAGAAATTTCAAAAGATGCTGAAATGCAGTAGCTACTATTAAAATAAGGTTTTCCACTTAGGCATTTCACATCTCTTGAGCAAGACAAAGCAGCTTTAGCAGACATGTTTAGCAGTGCAAGTGAGTGCTGAGGACCACTAAACTCAGATAAAGTTTTTATGGTCCCAACAGTCTGTCCTGCCCAAGTCTTGGGTCGAGTTTTCAAATTAACATTATTGCCATATTATTAATTTTGTGTTAATACAGCACAGAAATTCTGCACAGTGAAAGAGCTCTGTTTGCAGGCAGGTTGGGGATCACATCTGCTCAGAGGGCATTATTTAGGAATTTGGTTTCAAATAGTTCCTTTCATAGGTTAAGTACAAGGGACAGTGGCTGGAGTTGTGCCTGGAATAAAATAGGAAAAAGAAGGGAGGCCACTCTCTGGAAGCCTGGCAGCTCTGCATCCCACACAACCTGTGGGCTGCTTTTTCCAACCTTCAGATCTGTCAGGTGAGGATAAAGGGTGAGAGGCCAAAAGGGTTGCTGAGTGCCTGGGGAATGAGGACAGCATACTAGGTCAGGCTTGCTCTATCTACAGATCTGTCTCTTGGGCATTTCTTTGGAGAACTCTCTCCCCATTGTCTGCTCCAAGTGGCTCATAACTCATGTGTCAATGCATTAGATGTCCCTGCCTTGGTAGTGGTGTGGCTGAATGCCTTCAGGATTCAGCATACAGCCATCTTCTTGTCAAGACCTGGTTTTGCAGTTGACAAGCTGATCAACATGCATGACCTCTCCTGTAGCAATACTGGCAGAAGATGAAGTATCAGTCTTCCTTTTCATAATGATTATCTGTTTATAACAGAACTCTTACATTAGCAAAACTCCCTGAAACTGGTTACATCATTTACATGTGTATTTGTCAGAAAGGTTGCTTGTTCTTACTAATGTTATATTAACTTACAAACAAGGAAATAGGAAGGTCAGAAGAAGAGGTAGGATTTGTCTAATGTAGTGGTCTCACACTGATTAATTAAAGAAATCTTGGAACTTTACATGATACTGTATGTTATGACATACTTATTCCATACAAAATAATATCATAAAAATAAAATCAACTTGAGCATGCTCGTGTTCCTCACTAGAAACAGACTTTAATCATCTTACCAAACACAATTCAGTCATCTCACTGTATATAGCCTTTCCTGTAAATGTGGACTTCACAAAAGGCCAGATGTGATGTGCTGGAAGAGTTATTTCCAGTGGAAATAACCCACACTGTTTCAGTGAGCATTGCAGCTTATTTGGGGTGTAGGGCAGGAAGTAGAGTGAAGAGAATAAAGGTTAGGTCTTCTTTAGAATTTAACCAAGGCTAGAGCAGAGAGAAGTAAAGAATCATATAGCTAGCTCAACAATTTCTTATAAATGCATTCATGGATCATATGAGGCAAGAAAATGCAAGAAAGTTCTTCACTTAAAGAGTTGCAGTGACTTTGATACTTCAGTTACTTTACAAAATAAAAAATCTACATCTGGTGGCACTTCTGTGCTCTGAAACTTCACCAGAAATGACCAGGCTAGATGATTTGTCACAAAGGTTTAAAATGCTTTAAAAAAAGAGTTTTGCCTATGCTGTGTTTGAGATACAGTATCACTTCATTTCAGAGTGGAAAAATGAGGAGTATAAATGTATTTGCCAGTTGAACCCACGCCTTTGATTCATACAGGACTGTGAGCTGTATGGAAATCTAAATGTGAGGTTAGCCAGCACTCAAGCCATGAAGAAATACCATGCTATGATCTTATAATGCATGTTACAGCTGTGTAAATAGAATAAGGAATCTGGAACACCGTGGGTAACTTTTTGCACTGTTTTAGATGGACCTTAGGTGGTGCTGTTGCATTTTTTGCTTTCTACTTTTGCTGGTTTTAGGGCTTAAATAATCTTTATTCTCTTTGCTTTCTAAATCATACTGGGAAACTAAAAATAGTTGGCTGCACCAATATTTGTAAAATTTACCAAGGTGTAACACTGAAAGGTAACCACTTGTAGGGTGAATTTCATTTCCTAATTTGACACACTTTAGCACCTCTATGTAAGAACAAAGTAATACTGAACCATGCTCATAGCATAAGGCATATCTTGTTCTATGTGTGTTAGTTTGTCTAACGGTGTATAAATGTGAGTATAAAAATAAATTAAAGACACAAGATTGAGTAAAATCTCTCAGAAATTAAGCTCAACATGTGGGATTGATGCCGTAAGTTTACAAGTCTTTCAACTTTCCATATGGCTAATTAGAAAGAAAAAAGTGGCTGAATTTTAGAAAAGAAATGTGTATGTCTCATTGGCAACTTGCAGAGTGCCTCCTCTGTTAAAGAACCTATGCACAAGTTTTACATCCAATTTCCTGCCCTTATCTTCCTTATGCCAGCTCACAGTGTGGTTCATTGGGAAAACAGTTGGCTTTTTTTTTCCCTTTTTCTTTTTTCACAACATAAAAAAAAATTCCCATGCAAGTTTTTTCCACTACAACTGCCTACCCTTTATGTTCTGCAGCCTGCCAAGCTTGCCAAAACTCAGCAGGTAGCCCACATGGTATGCATGTCTGTGTGAGAACGCTCCCCTGATGTGGACAAGATGTTGGTTGTAAAATGAAGCCAACATCTTGTCCACAAGTGTGCAAAAAAAAAAAAAAAATCCTCAATCTGGACAGACATGTTTTTGTAGGCTGAATGCATTGATTGTACTAATTCAGAGACTACACCTTTTAAATCCAGGGGAAAATAATTAAATGGTTAGAGTGCTAATGGTGCTATCAGTAGTAGCAAGCTGCAGACATATTTGCTAAGCTGAAATGATTCAGTTAGACTTTTACTGCCCCTGTATTTACAGTAATTCTTTTGGCGTCTGTAACTTTAAGGGTTTTATTGCTCCTCTTTCAGTCACTGCAACCTGGGCAACTAAAGTGACCTGAAGATTGCAGGATAGCAAAGAACAATATAGCAATTAAGAGGAGAGATGCTGTTGATTCGGTATGTGATTAGCACACAGCTCCCTTCGAGGTGGATATTTTTGCTTTGTACCTACACTCCGTGGGTTGCACATAAGGACTGAGGGAAGAAATAGCAGTAATGGATAATCTTAAACCAGACTCCTTCACTCCAAACTCTGACATAAATGCCAGAGGCAAAGTTGGTTGCATAATGAAAATGAAAACAGAAGAGCCCTGCAAGGCTGGAACTGTGTATGTGCCTCATATTTTCCAAACTGTAATTGTCAAAATGCTTTGATTAGTTTGAAACTTGGAAGTACTAAAGTTAGGTTTTCTTGTGAGCGCTAAACTTACAGCTGAACTTTGGTGTTTGCACTTATTTTAGGGTGAAGTAGGGAAAGGGATAAAATTTGGCTAAGATTTCACTTAGATCTCAGGTTAGCTTAATGTCCTTCTTACGTTGAGAGCTCCAGAACTGGACACAAAACTCCAGGTGGGGCCTCACCAGAGCTGAGTGGAGGGTAAAAATCACCTCTCTTGACCTGCTGGTCACACTTCTCTTGATGCAGCCCAGGATTTGGTTGGCCTTCTTGGCTGCAAGTGCAGATTTTAAATATCACTGGTCCCGGTACTGATCCTTGAGGAACACCTCTTGTCACTGGTTTCCACTTGGACAACAAGCCTTTTTTTTTTTTAGAAAAAAGATGAAACCATTTATAAGTATGGGAATTTTCTTATTAATAGTTCATACTTTGTTTCAAGGAGGTAAATTTTTTCATTACTTCAAGAGATCTTTCTTGTTGCAATAATATGCATGATTATCCTGAAAAATGACTGCACACTAGTGTTAAGCATGCAGGAAAGAATTATGGTGTGTGTAAATCTCCTTGATCATGCATGACATTGCCCAGTTTATGAGATCTTATGTCTAAAGAGTAATCTGTTTTTAAGCATGTAATTGTTTTTGTCAGGCAGGTATTTCACAACATGTGTAACTTCAACTTTCTTCTGTTCTGAGTCTATTGCTGACTATGTGTTATGCCCATTCTCTTGGTGGAAAAGACTTTTCCATTTTTCTTCATAAATGTCAATTTTGAAGTTTCATTTCAGTCTATTATAGGTGAACATGGCTCATAATTTATGTGTTACAGTGACAGGCTACAAATAATAATGTTTCTTGGAAGAGCAAGTCAGAAAATCACCCAGCATATTAATTACAATTGTCATGCAATGACTGGTCATAAATTTCATGTCAACGCCCCAGTCTTCTTAAGAAAGCATCTTAAATGCAGCATTAAAAAGTTTGCCCTTGAAATTGCATGTTGAGATTGTGTTAAAATGTAACAGTAATTTTATTTTTTCTTTTACCCTAGAAACATCTTTTAAAATGACAAATTGATAGAAAACTTGGACCTTTCTTTATCACTTTATTATCCAACCAGAAAAGAGTAAGAATTCTACACTCACATGTTAATATATAATTAAAGTTAGTTACTGGGTTTAGTTATTTAATATAATTTTGGATGCAGTCAAGAAGCTTAAAAAGGCAGAGAAAAGGACATCATCCTCCATGATAAGGAGTAGATGTGGCTAAGCCACAGCCTTTTTGGTGTGCTCTGATGCCTTCAAGTTCACAACTAGTAAACTGCAGGTTTCTGAGGAGCAGCACATGAACTCTGCTGGAGCATCAGTGAGGGCTTGGTCATCCTACAAACCTGCTTGGCTTCAAGGCCGTGCTATGTCAGCTTCCTCAAAGAAAGATTCCAGTTGGACTTTTCTGTCCCATGGTAGAGCATTTCATTTTGCTCCATCACAGAGGCAGTGCATGGTGGAGATTGAAGAGTGGTATGTCTCTACCACCTCATCCATATCTTATATGGTAGTCCACACCTGAGTTCTGCATGTGAAAGTTGCAGTGTTTTATGCTTTGCCTTCCCTGCTGTGGGTTGGAAGTTGCCTTCTGCTATATCTGAAGTTGTCTTCTTCTGAAAATTGCAGAAATTTAAGCTTTACTCTCCCTGCTGTGGGTTGGAAGTTGCCTTCTGCTATATCTGAAGTTGTCTTCTTCTGAAAATTGCAGAAATTTAAGCTTTACTCTCCCTGCTGTGGGTTGGAAGTTGCCTTCTGCTCTATCTACACTGTTTACTACATGTGTCCAGGATGAGAGCCAAGGTCTTGGCTTCAGTGCAAACCCCAGCCCATCCTCACAAGGTTTCCCGGGGGTACTGGCTGTGATGGGTAGGAGTTCTTGGCTCAATACCAAGAGTCAGAAGTTTACATGAGGATTTCCAAGTGACTAGCAGTTTGAAAAACCCAATTGTAGATGCCTTTGCAGGGGCCTCATTTTCAGAGAACATTGGATCTATTGAAAGTCAGTAGGAGACAGTGAATATTTAGAGATTTGTCTGAGGTTCCATTCGTGGTTAAAACAGCCATAAACACTGTGAAAGAAGATCTGGCCCTAAATGTGCAGGGAAATGGGTCACAAAGAAAATGAAGACAAGAGGAGGGAATTGCAAAAGACACAGAAGGAGCTGGTGTTTATTGCAGTAGGAAGTTTTAGGAGGTGCTTTGCATGTCCTTAGGAAATCCAGCTTCATTAGTTCTATTCTTTACATAACTTTTTAATTTAAGCTGGATGCATACAGGTCTCACAAATTGGGGAATGACGTGGTGACAAATAGCTGTTAGGGTTTTGCACAGTTGAAGTCCTTTCCTCTTCTCCAGTGTACTTCAGAAATCACTCCCGTGGTGTACGTCCAGCCCAATGTCTGGATCATATATGGGAATAGGCAATGGAAAGACTTGTCATGGGAGAGAATTTATTTGGGGAAAGAGTCCCTGATGTGGAAAGTCAGTCTCAAGTTGTCATCACTTTAATTTGGCGTAAGTCAGTGCTGCTGCAGAAAGGCATGAGTGCCTCTCCCTGCTCAGGCTGCCTTTGTGTGCTGTCTTTGGGCATCTGACGTGGTTTTGGTTGAGTTCACTTTTGCTTGGGCTGAGCCCACGTTCCAGCTTGCCCACAGCGCACAAACACTTCTTGCTGGGAAGAGACAGTGGTGAGAACAGGCAGGTTGTTGGTGTGGAAAGGAAGGTGGAACCTTCTGCCTTGCCCGACAGAGGCAGGGACTTGTGCCAGACGAGGGGATTGCAAAACCATCATCTCCATAGGGACAGCAGAAGGGTCGGAGGCCAGGGCTGGGGGAAGTATAGTGAAGAGTGACACTTGGCAGTGATGTATATAAAGACTTCTCAGAATCATTAAAATAACATAATGTGTCACTGAAACAACTTACTTTTCAATAATTATTTTTCAGTGATTGTTCAGTAATTAGAGTGTCACTGATTTCTGACAATGTTGTTAACATAATAATGGGCCTTTTTTTTCCCCCCTCTCTTTTTCTTCTTTTACTTTTTTTTTTTTTTTCTTACTGAGTCCCATTAGAGTATTCCTTAAAGATTTGGGACCTTAGGGGGGTACAAACCTACATTAAACGACATTCATTCCTCTGGGAGCTGAGTGCCTAGTGTAAAATATCAGCCAAAAAGGCTGGATAAAAGACACTTGGAACATCCCCATAGACCAGCAGACATTAGACAGAGACTTCTTTTAGTTTTTACTGAGTTGAGCTAGTTTGAAATAGGTGATGTCCAGAAAAAATAAGTAATAGTTGCAGTTGTTATCTCTTACCCAGATTCAAGGCATAGACTAACCTTCCAGAGAAGATAAATGTATTACATTCAGCATTAGCTTTAAAAATGCAGTTGGGTAGACTTAGCAGCATGATACTTGAAATTCCAAACTCATTATGGAGAAGTGATATTAATGTCTATGGGTTTTAATACCACCCAAAATAAAAAACCTGAATTAAAGTAAAGCAAGGTAGCAGTACACTGATTTTAGTTACTCATTCTGTATTTTGGATGAAGTGGAGGGACACATGAATGTGTGGAGAAAGAACTTTGGGACCTGAAAATGGATATAGTTGCCTAGTTCTAGATCCAATTTATAACATATGAGAATAATCAAGGACTAAAAGGGTAAAAGTGGAACAAGAGGTCTCCTTGCATTCTTAACAGAATTCTGTTGCTAGTGTGGTCTTTTTGTGTGTAAATAGCAGAGGGGTTCTAGACGGGAAGCTCAATACTTCAGAGCCAAATAAAATCTGTTGTGGTGGATTAGGTTAACGTGTACTAAGAGCAGCCCCATTAGAATTATGTTTTATTTCTCATTAGAGTGTAAATTGCAAAGGATTATCAGCAATAAAGTTGGAGTTAGGTTGATAAAAGACATCTTCTGCAACTTGCTAAATCTAATAAAATTCATTAATGTATCATGATTCAAGAATTCTACAAAGGTTAAGAAAAATACAGCTAAACCTAAATAAAATATTAATAGTGTATTTATTCTAGACTTAAGCCACGTTAGCAATTATATTTTCACTTCATTGTTCAGCAGTTGCAAATGTACCAAAAAATATTGGCAGAAGACTGTTCCTTAAGTGAAAACAGATAGCCTTAAACTTGGGAAAGACCTGAAGAAAAGCTATTTAACTGTTAAATATATAAATAATCCCATTAACATTATGAAGATAAATTATTATTTTCAGTTTCTGTTATGAACTTGCAATAAAAAGCATGATTTTATGCACTGCAGAGACTGTTTGTACAATGCAAGTCATGACTTGAAGGCCAAGGAATTTCCTCGAAGAGCTTGTTATTTGGGTAGTAAGTTGGTTGCCACTGAAGTTGGTGAATTGTTTGGTGTAGTATTTGTCATCTTGGCTTTTAGAACTGAACAGCAACCACAGTGGGTTTCTAGATAAGAAGTGCTCTACCAGGGAGCCAAAGGAAACACAGAACTATATAAATAAACAAGGAAAATGCATCTGGTTTTATGAAGGTAATACAAGATCACTCAGGTGTGTATGTTGTGCCAGCAACCACACCCCAAACATCAACAGAATAGGTTATTAGTGAAAAAAATCAATGAAATAGTGGACAGATCATCCCCAGAGATTGGTAGGAATTGCTTGTTTTAATATGGCTGTGTTGCTGTGACACAGTTGGAGGGCATTCCTCAGGTAAGTTCAACAGGCAAGACATTTAGATGTTGTAGTTTTGCCTGTAAGTAAATTAAATAGAAACTAGTTTTGTTTGAAGCGGAGGTTTCCTTCAGCAAATATGAAGTTAGTTGCTTCTTTTTCTGAACTTTCATCTGTAAGAGGTGTACCCCTTGTTTGGCTGGTGTGTGTGAGGAGAAACTCAGAATCTCCTATGTGCAGCATAACCTTTATAACAAAATTTCGAACTAGTCCTTTTGTAACTCCACACCCTTCTCTCATCAATGAATCCTAAATGTCCTGGTTTTAATTTTTTAATGTTTTTTTGTTTTTAAAGAAGACTGTGAGATAGTATCTTATGAACCCAGAGGTGATGACATTTCCAACAGAGAAACTAGTTGCGGGCTCTTTCGTCAGTTCCTGGATGATTATGATAGAGGAATGGGAAGAGTATGTTCTGATTCAGTTCTTTATTCCCACATGTAGTTACTAGTTTGTTAGTGATCTTTGTTTCCTTGACTAAGAGTTGCAAAACCAAGAACAACAGTGTGTGACAGCCAGAATATTTGAAAACACTTTACTCCAAAGTGGAAATAAATAAGCCATGTAGAGAGCAAGTTCTCTATCCATCCTCGTGCTGTCTTGACTATCACCATATTTCAGTGAAACAAAACCACCTTGGAACCAACTGTACTTCATCTATCTCAAAAGGCAAGGTTTTGTGAATAAAAGCATCCCTTTTGTTTAACTGTTAAATTAAGTTCTTACCATGATGACAGAGAACCATCATGTGATGAAAACTGTAGTAATGATACTATACATCTTTTATGGCCTGTAATTTAGCATTTTGGAATGTAAACTCTAACTGTATGTCTTCTGTGCTAGAGGAAGCTCTCTGAAATTTGCAGAAATTGCAAATTTTTGCAGTCATACGAGTTCTTTTTGCTAAGTTCCTGCTGGTAAGAAGGTAGTGTTCACTTGTGGCTTCATGAATAAACTGTATTTAAGTAACACATGGTTTAGAAATCAACTCTAAAAGAGTGGTAACACCTACTGCTTGTCTTAGGTATACTTTACCTGAAAAATTATTAGGGGTTCTCAGGTTTCTCTTCCCTACCTTACCTCTTCTGTGTAATTTCTCTGGGAAATTGTTTCAGAGTTTTTTCGTACAAAACCTTCTGATGTTAAAGGTAAAAAGAACTGTGATGTGAAAAATGGCTGATCTGGTGGGTGGTATGTTCTTGATTGGTGTTTAGTAGTTGACATTGAGAAGATGATCACAGAAACTAGGGATTAGACTTCCTAGGGAAGGCTTAACTGCCTCCCTCCATAATCAGGGGAGGATCAGTATTTTTCTTGGGGAGACAGTTACCAAATTAATTATTTCACTCTGCATCAAGGGCAGTATCAATGAAGTGGATTAAATCAGCAAGAGGAGGTGAGTGATGTACATCAGACTGGAGATGTTGGTTAAAGATCTTTATGTGTATTGTCCTCTTTTGTGACTTAAGCGAATATTAGCCCAAACTCTTTAACTTGTAATTTGAAGTAGAAGACATATTTTATAAAAAAAGGCTAATATTGTTTGGAGCCAAATGACAAACTTTGTTTCACTTGGTTAAGTTTCCTTTCTGTTAACTGGATGTTGGGTATTTTTTAATTTGATGTCAGAATGTTTTTAACATTAGACAGCTCTATCCCTTGGGTTTTTTAAATGCAAGAGCCTTTATGTATATTTATAATCTGCAGCAAATGGATCATTAAGATCATTAAGATTTCAGACTTTGTTCTATGGCTGTTGTGATGTTTGCACGCTCTGGAGATGACTCCTTTTTAATGGATAAAAATTGTGAAGAGTTATTTTCCAATTTCCAACTTGCTTTGATAGCCAAAAACTTAAGAAGACAAGTCAACCACTACATCAACTCTTGGAAAGGAAATCAGATGTCTATCTGGTTTAGAACTAGATTTTGGCAGAGAAGGGCAGTTTTCTCAGTAGTAAACAGATTAAAATGGATAATAATGTTTAGCTTGAATAGATTTTGTTTTTATAGTGTTATCAGCTAACAATAGTCATTAACCCACTGGTAAAGTGAGTCTTGAGCTTCTGTTTTCATCTCCATTTTGTTTACTTCACTGGATTTTTAATGGGATATTGGCCAGATTGTTTTTGATAGCCTGACGTCATGGCTGATTGAACTGTTCTGTTTCTTCCATTAGCTCTCATCTGCTCATCATTGCCAATATTATTCTGAGTGGCTTCCATCCTCCACTCCTACATCAGGCCTGTGTGCTGGGGTAAAGGAGGGGTTAGTGCTCAAGGGTTTTGATTATTTTCTGTTGAAGTTTGCTTTAAATATTATGCATTTCGTGTTCATCTTTCTGCTGTTAAATGATGACACCAGGGTCTGGTTTTCCTCCACTGTGCTGAAGGTACTCAACTTATATTTTCTCTTGATTGTAATCACCTATTCTCTCTTGATTTTCTGAAGGAGAAAAGCATTGGCATTGTTGAAATCATGCTCTGTCTTGTAAGAGTTAGCAGCAATACCCCTGGGAGGCTGAAGGAACAGACTAGAGATGTTGATGTGCCAGTTCTTACACAGGTCCCATTGCTGGCAGTCTGGTATGGTGAGACACATGGTGTGTGGAAGGGCTTCTCTTTTTGTGCAATGACAGATCAAGCTGCTGGGAGAGTTGAATTATCATCATCTAGAGAATTTTCTCAGGAAATTCATGGTTATATGTGGATGCTTTTAACTAGAGAATCGGACAGTATCTTACTAATCTCAATAATTTGGGAATACAAGAGACATGTTTAGAAGGAACATGTTTTACTTATTTCTTAACACTGAGCTTGCATGGTGGTAGTAGGTGTGTTCTAACTGCCTTTAGAATTTTTTTAATAGATGAGGACAGAAATGGGGGTGGAAATCCATTTTAAGGAGCTAGCCTTAGAACCAGTTGAAACATTCTTGAGGGTTTGGATTAAATAATCTGAAGATCAAATTTAAAAATTTTTGATAGAGCACTGTACTAGAGCATTTTTACCATAGATGTTGGTAAATGACTGAAAAGCACTGGGGGTAGCTATTACTGACTTAAATTGACAACAGGCCAGCCATAGCCTGTTTGCCAGGTCTGTAGAATCTAAAATAGGGGTGTATGTGGAGGAATGACATGTATCTATCCAGTTTCTCAATATTTGGTGGGTCATAGAAAAACACCAAAAGGAGACTTAGAACGTGGACTGATTGGGAAGAGGAGTGGAGACATTTAATAGATTTTTTTGCTCCAGTGAAGAAAATTAAATTAGAAAATCAATATCCCAAAGATTTAAAATAAAAAAAAAGAAAAGTCCTCCCATCAACAGAGACACCACCATGTTAATGCATAAAGCAAAGTCTGGGAAATACCTGTGACAAGGAAGCAGTAAGAAGCTATTTTGTGGACTTCCTCCTAATTCTCTGTGATGTTGCTGATACAAAAGACCTGAAGTCAAAAGGAGTGGTGGAATAATATGTACAGGAGTCATCTGGGTGTAGCAAAGGTGTTGTGGAACAAGGCAGAAGTGCAAGAATGGATTGGTAGTATATGTAAATGGAATGGTAGTGCAACAAAAGAATAAGGGTAAAAGACAGAGCTCTGATCTTTTCCAGAAGGGTGGCGAGTGGAAACAATGATGGTAGATCTATGAGAAAAAGCTGTGGAGATTGGGTAGAGAAAGCTCTCTGTTTAATTATCTTCCCTTTATGTATTCATACAGCATCAAAAACTGGGGAAAGATCAAGGAAGTAGATAAATTATGTTTTGGCACACAAACCAACTTTAAAAATAATATAGAATATATCAGTCCCTGGATACCAGCTGCTTTAGGCAGCAGCATGTGCACATACTATGTGTATTTTATATGCTGACATTGTAAGAAGACATATTTGCCGTGTTAAAAATAAGCTGAATGCCAGTGCTTTGGGATATTTTTAGAGAATGTAAGAGATTGGATGTTTTTGGTGTTCCCTGTGTGACAGGGCTGCTGGTAGTCTTTCTGATAAAGATTTTAGGCTTTGTTCCTCCTTACTGTCCCTGACACAGAGTTCTACATTTAGAGTTGCATGAGGCAAAATACATCTAAAGAATCACTGGGGTGTCCCAATCTACCTTGGTGTTTTTAGGGGGTGTGAGCTGATGGTGGTTGGGGGCTGTGTTGTGAAAGGCCTGTTTTGGCATCTCCTGGGCCACCCAGTCCCCTCTCCTCATGTCTCTTGGCTTTGAAGATATTTGTGGCACCAAGAAGTGGCTGATGTGTGAATTGGCAGATGCTGTTGACATGAGCTTTTTGCCTTCCCAGGATGAGTGCTTTCATAGAACCATAGAATACACTGATTTGCAAGGCACCTTCAGAGGCCATCTTGTCCAACCCCTCTGCAGTGAGCAGGGACATCCTGCACTACATCAGGTCGCTCAGAGCCTCAGCAAGCCTGGCCTTGAATGTCACCAGGGATGGGGCCACCATCACTTCTTCCAGCGTCTCACCATCCTCACGGTGAAGAACTTCTTCGTAGTGTCCAGTCTAAACCTGCCCTGTGCTACTTTCCTAATCCTTCTGGCTCTTAATGATGGAGGAGGGGGTAAGGTGGAAGGGTGGGGAGTGAGTAGACATCATGTTTTGGGTCAATTGATGAGGTGAAGTAGAAGAAGCAGGTTGGGGAGGCTGGGCTGAGCTCGGTGACTCCGCTCTGTGGCGCCCGCCTGCAGAGGGCTCTGTGACACCGCGGATCCCTCGGACACAAGCTCATTCGCCGGTGGTTTGGGATATGGGGGGGTTGGGGGAGAGGAAGGGATAATGCTTCCAACAGTCTGGTCTTAGTCTGGTAAACAGACTAGGAATTGTGGGCTCAGTCCTTTTCCTCGGGCTTTGCACCGAGGCTGAGATCAGATGACTCAGTCCGGACTCATTATTTTAATAGCCTACAGCTAGTTCACATAGCAGCGGGAGTCCACAAAAAAGGCATTTAATTGTTGAAACTCAAACTGGTACATTGTAACTGCAGATTATAGTATTCAGATTTAAGTGATTCAAGTAATTTATAAAGCTTTTGCACAAGCAAACTGAAAGCTGAAATACTGATATTGTAATAAAAAGTAAATAAAACATACTTTTGTGCATTAAGACCCAATTAAAGAGCATGATTTCATTTAACAAACTTAAAGCGGGCAGGTGATATTTGCCAACATTACTACAGCTGTGTTTTACATTAGGAAATTAATTAAAATAGTCATTTATACTTTTTTCCACTTGCAAGTCTTAGACCTTTCTGCATTACACCATCTATTTTCTCTTCATTGTGTTAGGGCGTATTTGCAATCTCACTTAGCTGGCTGCATCTCAGCTTTAAGGTGGATTGGGGTGGTTTTTTTTTTTTAATCCTTACCTAATGAAAAACCAGCCTTCTGCAATAACACTGGCCGAGCAGATCAAACGGAGCTGAAGGAACTTCCCTGCTGTCTGCCTGAGAGGCAGAGCATTGTTAGTTATTCAGATGTCAGTGCTTTTCTTCCGCATCCTAGCAGGGTTTCACTGGTTTCATCAGATCTCAGCGAGCTGGAGGTGGGAGAGTGGCNAGGTGGGCGCATTTCAGCTTTAAGGTGGATTTGGGTTGTTTTTTTTTTTTTAATCCTTACCTAATGAAAAACCAGCCTTCTGCAATAACACTGGCCGAGCAGATCAAACGGAGCTGAAGGAACTTCCCTGCTGTCTGCCTGAGAGGCAGAGCATTGTTAGTTATTCAGATGTCAGTGCTTTTCTTCCGCATCCTAGCAGGGTTTCACTGGTTTCATCAGATCTCAGCGAGCTGGAGGTGGGAGAGTGGCTGCTGGCGAGGGGGTGCAAGGGGATGGTTTTGGTTAGACTGAGTGAAACTTGGGGGTTTTACTCTCAACTATGTGCTTGGGTCTGGTAGGGTTGTACACCCTGAGATTAGCGGGGACAAAAGTTCTCTATGCAAAGCAGTGTTGTGCTTTTACACCTCCAGGCTGAATAATGGGACCTCGGAGTTATTCTTGACTCTTTGGTACTTTCTTTTTCTGCCCCATAACTACTAATACAGTGATAACATAATGAGCTGTGAATATTTCAGTCATTTGTTGCTCCAGGCAAATCAGCATCAAGTGTAGAAAGGTATGTTTTTAAAATTACAGAAAAGAGAGTTCACTCTTTATTTTGTATGAGAGAGCAAAACCACATACAATGTTATCTTCTTCCTTTTCCACTTTCCCTTGTTTATCTTCACCTGATCTTTCTTGCCTTTCTGGAGGAATCTTTTGTATCATTTTTACAAACGTGACTCATTGCAGCAGAGTCTGAAGGACTGGGAATGTTCAGTTTGCCATTTTAGTGGGGCTGGTTTGTTTATAAGTTGCTATCGTCCTTCCAAACAACTCACTATGCCTGAAAATTTGGTTTATTAAGACCAGACATTTCACATTCCTAATGCTGAGATTGCTGCAAGTTTCCATTATGATTTTTACCCCACCCAATCCTCTGAATACAGATTTATAAATCAGTTTTTAAAAATGTTTTTCCCATCTAAATCTTCACTTAGAGTTTAAGCTTGGGAAAGCATTATTTGAACTGAATGCTCATTCTCAATAGGGGAAGATCATAGTCTGTTTAAGTGTTCTCTGAAACAGATTTAGTGGGTTTTTTAAGAATAAAATCAGTGAATGTGCTGGAAGTTATTTTGGTGTCTATAAATTTGAAAGAAAATCAGCATCTATAGATTTCAAGAATTTATTTATTATGCAGCTTTTTTCCACACTTTCCTTTTACCACATTTTTCTGGAATGGCTATTCTGAATTCCTTACTCTATCAACACTGCAGACAGTATATGACATATCAGAATATATATATATTTCTGACAAAATAATAAATGTGTTGGTTATATAGTTTGACTGCTTGATGTAAATAAGCTGAAGATTGGCTTGTTTGTGCAGATTGATATTAGGCATCCTCATAGCTAATAAGCAATGTGTTGTGATAATATCTATTTTTGAATTCCTCTTGATGAATCTGTCTTTGGGTGGTGGCTTGAATTTTCAGAGGAACTTGGTATGAAATGAGACAAGAATACCCAGACATAAATGGAACATTACAGGAATAAAATATCTGACATTTCAGCTCCCTGCTTCTTAAAGCTGAAAGTCTTTGAGGCATCAATAAAACGAATCCAAGTCCAACAGTAAAAGTCAGTGTCGTGTGTACACAGATCTATTTCTCTGTAACAGGACTGAAATAAATTCTACAAGAAGGGAAGAGGGTGGACCAGTGATGGAAAAAAATATGATATTTTAGGTTAAGCACATCTGAAAGTTAAATATGCTACTGGAACTAAGCAATTTGACAATACAGGAGCTTGTGCAGAGAGCCAGAGCAGGGCTGGTACACTATTTAGTCCCAATTTTGAGATTGAAATTAAACTTAGGAGATACAGACCCCTTATTATTATTCTGTGAACAGTATAATTCCATCTTCTCCAAGGAGAGTAGAAATTTATTAAAGTTTACACTTTCTAGAAATAAAAATGCAAGCACAATTTAACTCACCTGCAATTCTTCCCAGTAAAATAGAAGTTGAATTTTTACTCTGCCTTTAATAATTTTGCACTTTATTAATGTGAGAGCACAGAGTAGCCTAATAATTCATAAAGTGCAAAATAATACTTAAAATCTTTAAATTGGATAGCTGATAGGTTTAATTTAGAGTATTATTCAAAAGATGCCATCAGTACACTTTCCTGTGAGACTGTCTTTAGTCACTACAGCAATGTCATACTAAGAAAATTAATTTGATGGTTTTGATGCAAATTTAAAAAACATCAGTGTGCATTTTCAAAATTATATGTTTTAAAAAATGCTCTAAATGAACAAATTCTCCTTTGTATTTCATGCTATTCATGTCTGCCGAGATTTTCATTTGGCTCTCTTAGGATTTTATGGTTGTGTGACATTACATTATCCTTGTAATATTAACAAGGATATGAGCTGAAACATAAGGATTCATAGGATTATTTTCAACAATTAATTAAGCAGCAGTCCATGAAGTATCTATTGTTAGCAGCAGGCGATGACTGTTTCATTTATTAATGGCCACAAGCAAAGCCAAGGCTAATGAATATCCTAATAAAACTATTAGGAAATGCAAGGAGGATGATTTCTGAGATCTGCATTTAAAGGCAGGGTTCTGCTGCAGCATTTTGGAAAGCAACCCCGACTGGGAGAAAGTCTGTAAGTGCTTTACACCATCCCAAATGCTGCCAATGGCAAAACTCTGGAATTAGCTCTGTAAGAAATCAGTTGATGTCGAGACAGAGCACAGCATAGTCAGTCTTTTGATGGGATGTGCCTGAGAGTGTGATCACAACTTTTAAAGTTGTCATTTATTTGTGACAGAGCTGACAGTATCATGCTCAACAGTGGTTACCTTTCTGGTACTTATCTTCTTGAAGTATCTTTTTTGCTTGACTGTTGCCTGGAAATTAGATTTTTGAAGTTAAAGCTTGTTTCTGAAATGCACTCATTTTCTCAAAAATAGAGAGGAAAAATGCAGGGAAGGAATGGAAGAGGAAAAGAAGAGAACTAACAATATGTTTCTAACCTTTTGGAAATCACTCTCGCTGTCTTAGGTTGATCCTGGTGAGCTCTAGTTTTGTTTCTTTTAAACAGAATAATGTTACTTAATTAACAATGTCAGAAAAATTATGTGTGTTTCTCCTCAAGTCCCTGTCATCATTCCAGGGCATAAGTAATGAATTTTCCTTATGAGAGACTATCTAAAATAAAAAGTGCATCTGTCCCACTTATGTTACTGTTCTAATGTTATCTACCTAGTGTGCATTTTTCCTGTCAATTTAAACAACTCACAAAATAAAATACAGTCCTGCATTTTGCATTTGCTGCAAGATCTACAAAAATTCAAGAAAGAAAAGGCCAAGAAATTATTTTGTTAAAAAAAAAAAAGCCTAAAAAAACCCCAAAAGTAAATAGCTATTTTTGTGGTGAGGGGGAAACACAAAACACTGATTTAATTTTCAATTACTTTTTTGTTTTAAATTAAAGATTACTTTGGTCTGTGAAAAGTGCAAATAAGTAGGTATGGTGCAATAAGTATAAGCATAATATTAACAGAATAAAGGAGAAAAAAACAGATGTAAAAATCCTCAAAACCCAGAAAATATTAAATATGTAATATATTAAATATGAAATGGGAAGGTAGGGCTTATATCCAGTGTTGGAGATTTATCTTGACTTAAATATGAAATGTAATTCACACTGACATTTTTGTTGGTATATTCCTAAAATAAGGAGAGGTACTAAATTCCTTTCCAGTACTTTAATGCTGCTTTGTATTGATCAACAGTGAATAAACACACATGTTTTACTGTAGGCAACTGTATGGTTTGGGATGGTTAGGTAATTGCTGATTTATTTTTATTCCATTTGAGTGATAATAGATGATTTGGCGTATCCACCATCCATGAGCTCCACTTACATATGTTTAAATACGAAATTACTCAATCTGCTGAATAAATTTTCCATGCTAGAAGCATAAAATATCTGCTTGGTGGATTCTTTATTGTGTCTTATTGTAACATTTAAGAATGTGTGAAGAGCAGGCAATTAAACTACACTGAACTCTGACTAATATTGAACAGATTTCTTAAGGTTGCAGCCCTAAGTCTACTGACAGCAGTGTGAATGTGACCGACTGCTTTTCAGTGACGAAATGCAACTCAAAAGTTCTGCTTTTTACTGTTTTTTTAAGGTAATTTCTGCTACAGCTGTTGAAGATGCACGTATTTAAAAACACATACATTACACTGTAGCTGACTTCTTGGTGATAATATATTTATGTGGTGAGAAAACAGGTTGAAAAACGGAAATGAAAGCATTCTAGCAGCAATAAATTATTCCTAAGGCTGATAATAAAAAGAAATCTGACTCAGTTCTTCCTGTCTCGTAAGATACTCATCAGATTTTCATAAATGTTCCTTATTTAGTACATAGGGAATGCTTTCAGTAGATGAGTGCAAATGGTACTGAGAAATTACACCGAATTCCTTTGTAAGACCTGATCTCAGATGAATGTGCATGCTGAAGTCCAGTTTAGAGGTGTAGTGTTTCTACAATATGTATCCAGAAACTTAGAAATACCTTTCAATGATTTGTTTGGTCTGTTTAGGACATGATGTGAAATGTGATACACAGTTTTGAGGGAAAAATTGAGAATGGATTATGATCCTGTGCTGTTTCTTTCCCGTTTTTGATACTTGGTTTTTTGTGAAATCAGAAAAAAACAGCAAAAGGGAGTTTGGTAGCAATTATGCTTCAGCATTAAGCAAATACTGTGTAATCTAAACAGTGTGGAGGCATGTGTGTGATTATGCATGCATCTTAATATGGCTTTTTTTGCACTAACATTTCTTTTTAGAGCTTTGCTAAAACTGTAAGGGGAGATTGTAATGGTAGGGGACCTCATAGTAACTTATCAGTACCTGAGGGGGTCCTGCAGAAAGGCAGGGGAAGGAATTTTTAACATAATATCGGATGGGAGAACTAGAAACAGCGGATGGAAATTGGAGGGGGGTAGGTTTAGACTTGACATAAGAAAGAAATTCTTTACGGTGAGGGTGGTGAAACACTGGAACAGGTTGCCCAGAGAGGTTGTGGATGCCCCCTCTCTGGAGGTGTTCAAGACCAGGCTGGACAAGGCACTGGGCAGCCTGATCAGGTCCCTTCCTATGGCAGGGGGGTTGGAACTCGATGATCTTTGAGGTCCCTTCCAACTCAAACTATTCTATGATTCTGTGATCTCTAAGGAAGAAATTATTGATGGCTTCTGTGAAGCAAGAGAGGTTTGTGCAGAGCTGTGGAAGAAATACTTCTGTTTCTTCCAAACTGTAAAGATTATGAAAGTGCTTAAGAGTGCTTAACTAATTTGAGTTAATGAATGTTGTGGAACTGGTTCATAGATTACTTTCCCTTTATCACATAAACACTGTGGCAAGGTATTACTGAGGAGATTGTGTGTCTTTACCCCAGTTTTGTGAAGTTCAACTGAGAAAAACACCTTTCATCCTTCCCAGGAGACAAGACAAGCTACTGCTCAGCTCCTGCCTTTTAGATTTTGCCAGATTTCTCTCTAACCCAGTGATGGTTCAGCTTCACAGTCCTCTCCTCTTCCTAGCACTAGCTAAAGCAAACCATGTTGCTTTAACTTTGCTTGTGAAGCAGTTGGAGGACTACTCTTGACTTAAGAAATTCACTGGTGCATTTCAGGTTTCACAGAGTCCCACCTTACTGCAGTGAGGTCCTGCCTGGAGAAGCTGATCTTCCTCATCTCTTTTCAAAGTAGAGGTCTGCAGAAGTTTTAAAATACTGTGCAACTAAAAGTGCTTTCCTTCACAGCCTTTTTTGGTTTTTTCCCTGTATAATGCTAATGTGATGAGGAAGACTGGGAGCCAGAATTGCCATCTCCACCTGATGGTACAGCACTGACAAAGAATTGCATAAATATGTGATAAAAATGTGAAAAGACTGAGAGAAGAAGCAAATATAGCTAACTCGGATGGCATCATGTGAGTCACACTAGAGCACAGTCCTGAAATAGTTGGTACAAGCTCATAGCTCAAGAGAATTTCTGTGAGAGTATGTTCCACTTCTATTCATTCTTGATTCCTAATTTCAAAGCTTCTGGGGGCACCAGGACTCAGAAGCATTGCAAAGGTTAGATTTGAAAAGGCTTTTGAAAATTTTTGCATCACCTCTGCTTTTTTGGTGACTTTTTGCATTGGTAACAACAGCTAATGCTGTTTGTATTAAATTGCCACCTATATGGGAGGTTGTGCAACACTTTCCATTATAAGAAAACTTCAGTTGCTTATTATGTTGCCAACATTCAGCTGTTTGGGCTGAAATTTTCCATGCTGGGTGTCTCCTGCAGGCAGAATTTCTTGGGAAAGTTTCAATAAAAATACTTGAACCATTTCAGGGAATGAGAGGAGGGGGAAATACTATATTTTGCTCTTGTTTATTAAAGTTGCTGCAAGCACTTGGTTCAGAAATCATTACACCTATGTGTTTCGGAGCAGGGAGATGAATTATTAAGAAGGTGAAAGGGATAACAGGGCTAGAAGAGATTTCTTTTTAAGGAATGAGCTCCTCCCTGATGTTATTAACCATCTACAAAAAAGCACCCTTGTCAAAACAGAGTCATGAACAGCTCAAAACAGAATGATACTCCTTATTCCACTGCGCCTACATGGTATTTTGGTTTTGGAGAGAGAGGCTTAGGAGATGTAAATGCAGTTCTATGAAACAGGAAAGATGACTAAAATCCCCTGGTGGACCTAGAGGGGGGGGGACAGTTGTGGTCTTACAGCAAACTTTGTTAGTTCCAGTTCATTTTCTGTTTCTCACATATCTTGTGCATTTAAATGAAACATGGAAGACCATATGCAGTCATGTAATTGAGAGACCAGTATTCAACCTTAATTCCAGCATTCTTCATTTCTGAGCACTTGATCTTGCAACCATAATGTACTTTCAAGGTGGAAAATTAATGCCTTGGTTAGAAATGTCATTCTACACTCATCATTAAAGTGCTTACATTGTAAGGTTTGAATAACACCACCATAGTTAGGTATAACTCTTCATTTCAGTAAAAGCACTGAAAAAAATGTTTTATTTTAATGCATTTAGAAAAGTTGCCTTTTCTAAACCTTAGCAAGCATGGATATGAAAAAGCTAACTGCATACTTGGGATCTTGGGCACCAAACTTCACAACAGATTCTGTCTTCCATTCCTTTCAAGTTCACAGTGTAGAAAACAAATGATATGTAGGAATATATCCTTAGTGCTTAGCCCAAGTTAACAAGATAGGGTGAAGTTTAGCTATAACTTCAAAATTTCCTGATTTTTCTGGTCTTCAACCAGATTAGTTATACCTCAGTATTATTTTAATATTGTTAATTGAGGCTGAATTTACTGAATAGCAGCATTTTATGCTGCTGCTTTTAATATCTCACACTTAAGGCTGTCTTCCAAGTTTTCAAGTATTTATAATGATCCCATTATATTAAGGAATCAGGCTTCCCATCCAGAAGCCAGCATACATCACTGTACAAATTCCAAAAATAGTGAATTAGACATTTCCTAGTCAGAGGAAAGCAAATATGTGCTGAATGCCCATTTTATTAAGATCCTTTAGTTTCTTTTTTTTTTCCTTGAATGAAGATCAGACTTCTGTCTGGGGACTGTTTATTTAGTAATATCTGCATCCCTGTTTAGAGAAGAGAATTTAAAACTGAACTTCTTCTATGGATATCTGCTTTTTATATATTAATTTCATAAAATGCCCTATCTCAGTTTGACATGATGTATTGTTTCTGTTCAAAGAAGATAAGCTGTCGTGTCATATACCTCCTTATTAATGGCTGTGGTTGGTGTGCTGATGTTATGTATCATGGCAAAGATCCACTCATCATAGCCTTCATGGTATGGATGGACAGGATAGATCTTCATTACTCAAATGTTTCTTCAAATGTCATGCTGCAGTCTTTTGAGGCTGTGTGAAAGAACACAAGTATCTTGAAAAAGAGCTGGTTTTTGATTTCTAGGCCAATTTTTTTCTTTCATATTTTACACAGATGCCTAAACCCTCATTACTTTCTTTCTCCTTCCCCTTGTCTCTGCACCCACCATACTGATGTCCCCAAAAATACAATTGGGTCTGGACTCATGGCCAGGAGAATCTACCCAGCTGGCAGCCATTTGGAAACAGTCCATCTGTTGTGAGCAGTCTCTTTGGAGCCAAAACAAATCTAGTGATTCTTGTAATTTGAACTGTTGGTTGTGACCCAAAGAGATTGGACTGTTGCAGGTGCTGTGACAGATAAATGTATTGCTGATAGTCATGTTCAGGGCAATTGGTGTGGCAATGCAGTCTGCAGAAACAGCTTGTCCAGCCAGCCCATGGCTTGGTCCTTATTATGATGGCAGGAGATGATCTGAAAGGTCCCTTCCAACCTAAATTATTATGATTATGATCTGGTGATCATGATATAGACTGCGAATCAGATGACTGCTTAGCAGTATTCCCTCTGCCTCTTCCTCTCCTCAGGATCTACAGCTCTTTTCCCTCTCAGCATTCTGAGAAGATGAACTTTTAGTTGCACTTGGCCTTCAGCAGCATATACCAAAGCCCTATAGAAGGACCCCATTAGGTTTTCAAGAGTTGGGAATTCCAGTTTGGTAACTGGGTATCTTTTATGTCAGACAACATTATCTAAAACATTTAGAAAAAGGATATGATTATCTTAAGTTGGAAAGGATGTATCTACACAATATAATTGATACTACTATCCCTTTGACCTTTGGATTCCATGCTTTTTTCTGTTACACCAACTTAGGTGCTTTTTCACAGAAGGACTGAATGTAGTCACTTATAAGGATTGAGTTAGTTATTATATATATAATACATTGTGCAATGCTGATCTGTGGTTGGAGCTTAAAGACACTTGTGTGTTTGCACATGATGTAAATGTCTAATGTAAGTTTTATCAAAATCAGAAGCAAATAGCCCAGATATTTCAGTTGATGGAGGAGTTTATATTCTTGAAATCTGTGTTTTGCAGAGGAACTTTTCATGGCTGAGTCTGAAGTTCTATTTGTTCACTGAGGGTGAAAAATGCCTACTTCACCTTTCCCTTTCAACCTTGCTTGTGGACTATGTTTCAAGCTTCTCAACTTCATGATTGTTTTTGTTCTAGATTTATGACTGATGCAGCTCGACGTGAGCAGGAGTCTTTGAAGAAAAAGATTCAACCAAAACTCTCTTTGACTTTGTCAAGCACAGTGTCCCGTGGGAATGTATCTACTCCACCTCGCCACAGCAGTGGAAGCCTTACTCCACCAGTCACCCCTCCAATTACTCCCTCCTCTTCATTTCGTAGTAGTACTCCTACAGGTAAGCACTGCTTGATTTACCCCAAATAAACTGGTCATTTGGCTACACAACATTTGGAGAACAACAAACATACTGAGGCACTAGGGAGAGGAACCCTCCTAAACAAAAGGTACTTTGGGCTCTTTGATTTGCATTGGGTTTGCAATCTCTAAAATGCATCTGGAGATTTGTTTCCAAGCTCTTTGCTAAAGCAGAGAAGGGTGCTAATTTTAAAAGTCACAGCTGAAATGACTGCTGTGAAGAAACTAATCCTAGCAGACATATCAAATGTGCAAAAGACCCCCACGTGGTACAGAGCCAGTTTAAAGTACAAGAAAAAAACAGTCAAGATCTTTCCCCACTGCCCCTTTCCTCTCTTTTTTTTTGGTTTGGTTTTTTTGAGGGAATTTTAATTCATAAATGAGAGGTCAGGGAAGAGTCTTTGGCTTTTGTCATCATGTAGATGTGATTTGGATTAGAAGAGCAGATTCCAAATATAGTGATGTATGTAAAAGCTGATCTGTGTTTTCTTCAAAAGCAAGCAATTCTGTGGATTTCTCAGGTACAAAATTCCTGGGAATTTTATTCACAGAAACTGAAAATTATTTGCTCTGCTGAACCAAATTTCTTGGTCTAAATTGGTCTAATTTACATTAGGTAGAGATCTTGTCAGATAGTTTTGATGCTTCAAATTAAATATTTCCTTCTAATGAGCTAAAGGCATATAATGCATCTATTCTTTTATGTAACAAGTAGACTCAGCATATTAATCTTAACAGGAAACTACATGAGCATCCCTGGTTTGAGAAACTGCTATACTGTGTATTTTATATGAGCTATTTAATATTTTTCATTAAAAATTGCTTAGAAAAGTTGTGGTGATCCTTACATTTTGTCTGGAAGTTCTGAAATAAATTGGTCATCCAGTGTGTCTGTCCCTGGATATGAAAAAGGGAAACATCTTGATAACAGCTAAATGATAAAGTTCTAATGTAATTCAGGATATTTTAAAAGTAAGATTTTCTTCATTTTATCACCTGTTTGAAACAAACTGAATAATTTCCTTGACATCTGTAGGATGCTTTCTTCTGTTTCACTTTTTGTACAGTTCCTCCTGGGAAGGCTAATTCATGATGTGATCAGGTGGTGTAACTTTGCACAGCTGTCAAGAGTATTGGTTAGCAAAGTATTCTTTGAAACATGTTCCATTAAATACTAAAGAAAAAAAGCCAATATATGTCTACTAAAATACTTTTCTTTTTATTATTTATGTATTTTTCAAACTTTTGAAGTTACTCAGTGTGTTGTTTTACCTGTAGCTAGGAGAATGAGCTTATTTTGCCTGAGTTTCTGGGAATCCTGCCTGCCAGGTTATAAATAATACCAGCTTCCACTTTCTGCATCCTCTTTTCCAAGTTCCCTGTTAGAGCCCTGTTCCAAAGTTAGGGTTTGGAATAGCAAAACCATCCAACCACATATTCTTCCTTGAATTTTTTTTTTCAGTAGCTACCAACTGAGTTGCATTTCAGCACCCTCATCCCAGAATATTTGGTTTTGTCTTCTTTAAAAAGATTTCTGGACCTGAAATAAGCATTGAGGTTTTTCTGATAATTGCAGATTTTTTTTTGCAGTGCTTCCTTGGCATAAGATTTTGTTCTCCTTGATGGTTATAATTTATATAGATGAGGTGATCCAAGTCCTGCTGTGGCTGTTTCTCCTGCAGAGGGAGCCCAGGAAGGCCAGCAAACTAATTTTAGACAGGCAGCTGTTATTGGCTGATGGAAATCTTTTCCCCTCAAGTGTAAGTATATATGGCAGTTGACTAGTGAGGTGATAAAACCATGGATATTTAGGCATGATCTGTTTCAGGGAAACAATTTAGTGCATGTAAATCATCCTGCATTTCAGCCTCTCCATGCTTACACAGCTTTCAAGCCCTACAGGCACACTCTCCACTGCATCCAGTGAGAGTGAAGCATCTTGCAGTATTTCTTCTGTATGATCCTGTTTGATTTCTACTCTGGGCAAAATCTTGTTAATTCATCTCTGAATACAGGTTAATGTGTATACTGTAATAATTTCACAAAATAAAGAGGCTGCTTTTTCTTAGTTTGCCTGAAAAAGTGCATCATCTGGGTGGATGTTAAGTATTTGTTATCATCATAGAATCCAAATGTAATCATTATTGTCATCCTCCTTTAGACCTACACTTTGTCAGAAATAAAATGAGATTAATTTCACTCAATTTATTAATGGAACATTCAGAATGACAATTTTCTTATCTCCCATCTCAGTTGTTCAATACTTTGTTAGGGTGCCATCCTTCAGCAGTGTGTCTGGCATTGCTGTTACCATGCATGATGTAGCTCCCAAGATGCTGCCACTTTAGATGCCAGATACAAACCATGCCTTTACTAGCTCTGTCTGGTGAAACAGCAGACAAATATGCATGGCCCTCAGCAGGGAATGTCTGTCCTACATGGCTGGTTGCCATTCTTCTTCAGGGTAGAAAGCAGGAACCTCACTAATCTTTTGGGTCCCATTTTCCATACGTTGTCTTCCCTATAGGTATGCTGCTTATCTTGGTTTGCTAGGTGTGATAGCTTCATCTTGGGTGAAGCCAGCAGCTGCCTGAATCCCAGCCACCTTTGTGCACATCCTTACATCTAAATCCCAGAATTAATTGGTGCTGTTAAGCTACTGTTGGCATTTTCCAGCAAAGCATAATTTCAAATATCAATCTCTCATCCATGTATGGACCAGACACCAACCCACTCAGCTTGTGAAATTTGATAAGAAACAGTTCAAGGTGGCTTGGCTGCAGAGTATTTTAGTTTTGCAATAAAAATTCATGCCAAAAGACTACAGGCCAAATGTGCAGACAGAGCTGAGCAGCTTCCAAGCTGACACACATACATGCTGCAAATGTTGCATGTGTGTGTATGGAGCACCTTCTTCTGCATAAATGAAATTATTTATGTAGGAGCAGAAGTATTCAGCGAAGAAGTGTGCTCTTTAAGGCTCTTCTCAGGTAATGAGGCAGACATGGGTTTCTCTGCTGACTCCGTATGCATTAGTCCCCTGAAATGGCCCATTTGTGGTTTTGGTGGGTAGAAGAAATGCAGCAGTTAATTTTCTATACCTCCCCTCTGTTCCCTCAGGGGTGGCTGGCATGTGCTCTCTGCTTACATTTGGCTTTTTGTTCCCTCTCCTATAACAAGTTTTCTCTTCTTAATACCTGCATCCTCTAATGATTGCAGAAAGTTCACTTTAAAAATCTGTTCCAATAGTGTCTCCCAAGAGACTTGGCTTAGTAGGCTTACATGCTCTTGTTAGAGTTCACACACAGGATTTAACAAAAGAAATTGCTTCCATCAGCAATACAGACTCCAGAGGGTGAGAGGGAAATGCAGCTAAGTAGCACCAGCATATAGCTTATTTTGGAAGGATATTAACAGTCTGCAAACATTGAACTATCTCTTTATTCAAGGAGTGCCCAATTAATTTGCAAAAACTTATGTTGCCTTTATTTTAAAATGTCAATTTTAAACCCACTAAGCTAATGAAGTGTGGTTAGGAATAAAAATGATGCTGAGGTTGTGCCTTTAACATACGCTGTTCATTTTTTTAAAAAGTTTTCATACATCTGTGTGGCTCACAGATGAAATTTCCACCCCTAACTTCCTGCCTCTTGAATATAAGACAGAGAATTGACATTCCTTTGAAAATTATGATATCTCATCATATTGAAAAGCCTTAAAAAAGATTTGGTGATAGTGACTTATTGATTGTTAAAATTACCTGGCCCCAATTTTAGTTACAAAAGTCATTCATAGTAATGAGTCTCAGACTTTAAAAAAAATTTAAAATGAAGACACTTTTGCACTGAAGGAGTGCCAAAAATCATCTGAAACCACTAGTTTTTGTTTGGTTGGTTGGTTTTTCTTCCAAATTTATACCAACTTTTTTTTTCTTTTTTTTTTTTTTTTTTAAATGATTCCAGCTCTGAGATTGCAAATTTCAGCCTGGAGTGAATTTTTGGCTTTCTTATAAACCCTACAGCAAGAGTTTAATACCACCAACTGGCTTTTTAATGGCTCAACTCTTAAGTCTTGCCCCTAGCTCCTCTCAAAAAAAAA
>VZTY01010123.1:57464-83010 GCA_013400935.1 Turnix velox
AAAATTTAAAGTCTTCCCCTAAACCCCTCAAAAAAAAAAAAAAAAAAAAAAAAAAAAGCTGGAATATTTGAAAACCTCATAATTAGCATTATATTTTGCTCTGAAGAAACTGAGTCTCAGACTTCCTTTCCTGTTTATTTTTTATTTTAATAGATTACAGGTTATAACATTTATGCTGTTTTAATAGGTTTATAGACCTACTTACTGCCTGGTGGCATTGAGCAGTGGATGGCAACCAGTCCTGGCAGCGAGCACTGAGGATGCTATGGTTGGCTGGAATAGCTGCGGCCGTCTGTCACTCCTCCCACTTGTAAAGGAGATGAAAGAGGGAAGTTTTCATGGGTGGTCACAGCTGACCCCTGAGAGAATTGGCGAGTCCCATTTTGATTTGCAGCTGTCGTTTAAGTAGGTGCCTAACTGTTATTAGTTTATCTTATTAATTGGTATAAATGCCTTTCTAGGGAGTCATGTTTGTGCAGTCGTTTTTTGATTGACTGCATTTGAAGGATTTTTACCTTTCCTTTGTAGGCCAAACCTCCTTGAAAATTCTTCCACTGGACTAATCCAAATATTTACAAGAGGAACTATTTTTCTACCCATTGAAAACACATAACTTTTCAATCTCTTTTTAAGACATGAAAGTAATAATTAAATGAAATTTGGAGTAAAAAACACTTTGTAGGCTTTGTTTTAACCTTTAAGGAACCTATGACCTGAAAAGCAATATTGTAAGCAAATGTACCTAAAAATTCAGTATAGTAATATTTTAACATTGAAAAAACTAACTATGACTATGGCTTTCATCTGAAGAGCAATATTGTAAGCAAATGTACCTAAAAATTCAGTATAGTAATATTTTAACATTGAAAAAACTAACTATGACTATGGCTTTCATCTGAAGAGCAATATTGTAAGCAAATGTACCTAAAAATTCAGTATAGTAATATTTTAACATTGAAAAAACTAACTATGACTATGGCTTTCATCTGAAGAGCAATATTGTAAGCAAATGTACCATAAAATTCAGTGCAGTAATATTTTAACACTTTAAAACAACCCAACTATGATTATGGCTTTCAAATTAGTCCTGTTAATGTAGAAATCATTGCATTTACCATGTGAAAATACTACTTGAATGATAATTTGGTAGTATTTTACTAACTGAGTTGATATGTACAGCATATTCTTGTACCAAAACTAAGATCACTTTGTAGCTGTGTCAGTAATCCAGACAGTCAGAACATGTGAAATGGCAGAGGTTTTTTTTTCTAATAAATCATACTAGTGATGAAGCATGACTTATATAATAGCTGATTTAAAGACAGAAATTGAAATTCAATATATTTTAATTTTTTATAAAAAAAAGTAAATCAGTCTTCACCTAGTGTGTATTTTCAGAGCTTGGTGTAATTACTTTTCCTACCTCGTGTGACTGCATTCTTAAATATCTACAATGATTTTAAATATGTTTGTGTTTGCTGTAGGTTTAGTTAACAAATTAAATTAATCATTTCCCGTTTGTATTATTAGGGAACAGCATCTTACAGTTAAAATAGTTTGAATGTAAACTTTTATTCAATGAAATCAGTAGATTCTACTGATCTTTTTTATTACAAATCTGGATTTTGTTCAGGATTTAAATGCAAAACAGTGACCAAAAATTAAAGCTTCCTTCTGGTGTTAATGGGAGTTCTTGCTACTGATGAAATAATTTAGAGCTTCTTTGTTCCTGCTGAGGGTAACTTAATTTACACTAGAGAGAGGTCAGTGTATGACAACTAAAAAGTTCTTTTCTGCTTCTGCCAAAGGCAATTGAGATTCCAAAATGAATCTATAAGGATGCACCTTGCTTTTGGTCCATTCAGGAATTGTGGGAGCTTTGGGTTTGGGAAGCAGAGCACTCTGTGGCAGTTGATGTGTTTTCCCAATAAAACCTGTATCTCAATGGCATGAGATACTGCTGTAATTCTGCTGTATAGCATTTGCCTTCATGGATAACTCATAAAGGAATCCCAAGGGCCTTCTCTTGAATCTGTTCCCTTTTCCAAGACTGCAGAAGTCGAAAGAAAACCACCCACCCATTGTTTGCTGGTAACAGCAATCAAAAGCACAATGGTAACCAGCCCTTGGAACTGGGATATTGAAAAGAAAGTAACAGGCATGCCAGAAACTAATACAACTTAGATTCTAAATGTGTTGAGTTTTTGGTTTTTTTTCATTTAAGTTGCTAAAACAATGAGTAGTTGTAATGGAAAAAGCTTCATTCCTCCTCATAGGTATCAGAGCAGCTAATGTTTCAGTACAGTTCCCATGTGTAATCCTTTCAGCAATGAAGTCATCGTATGGCACAGACAGCTGCTGTGCAGAGATCCAGCAAGAAAGAGATGTGCACAGCTAAACTGCTTTGTAAGTTTGAAGTGCACTGTAGAAATGTAAAATGACAGGCATGTCCCTTCCCCCATATGAAATGAGTATTGGGAGAAGGAAGAATTTGGTGCCCAACCTTCTTAATTTTTTATTTATGGATGTGCTCTTGCTATGTAGCCAAATTTATCTGAATCTCTTTGACTTCTGTCAGCAGGTGGCATTTCTGCACTTCATGTTAAGCTGAATCAGAGTAGACTGTGAACCATTAAATCTGTTACTTATTTGATAATCTCCAACAGCTTTTTCTTTGGGTGGTGCAGATGGGCTCAGTATAGCTAAGGCTAGAGAGAGCCTGCTCTTTCGTACTAGGGTTATTTTTTTTTTTAAGAACAGTATTCTTCAATTAAGGTTTTAATTAGGAATTAGACAAGTCCCTAATGGACCAGAAGCAAGGAATTAGATTTGGGAATGAGGACAAGTCAGTGGAAACAAGTAGTTCAAAAATCATGCTGCAAATCCAGATCATGTGCACTTCAGCACATGAATAAAGTTAAGCACCAAATACTGAGGAGGTGAATGCCAGACTTTGAAAACTTAGCAAATGTTTTGTCTGACTGGAATGAAATATTCTGCACTTCTAGAATTGCAAGCTGAAATATTTCTATATGCACCAAGCCAAACTGCTTTATATAAGCATAAAGCCAAACTTCACCGTTCTCTTTAAACTCTTCACCTGCATTAAATGTATTTTAAATGCTCGATGGTTACCCCTCATGTTAATGTAGTGTAGCATCATGCAGATGTAATTGAAAAAAATAATGAAAAGTAGAAATATGAGATCAAATCCCAGGTCTCTTTTATTAAATGCTTGCTAAGAAGTGGTTGAGAGTGCTACATTTTTGTGTATTTGACTTATGGGGTGCCTAGCACAGTAAAGCACCAATCAGCCAACTTCTACCACAGCTTGAAAAAACACACTTTCAGATGTCTGAGGAACCATCTCATTAGTTGTTCAGACTGACAGAAGTTTCTGCTTGCTTAATTGCCTGTTCAGAGACTGAAGAACTTGTATGCTGTGTTTTTATTAAAAATTAGATATATAGACCCACTCTTGTATAAACAGTGTGGGCAAATAACGAAGCCATGCTTCACAAAATGAAGACCAAGTTCTGTTCTCCAACATAATGAAAGTTTGTTTGAATGTGTTCGATATTTCAGGCCTACAAGGTGTGATAAAATCTGTGATAAAATATCTCGAGGCAACTGTATTGTGGTCTGGAGCAAAACCTCCCTCTGAGGGACTTCACTGGTGCCAGGATTTCACATCTCTCTGCAGATGATGAAAGAGAACTTTCTTTATAATTACAGGAGCCAAACCAGTTCCATCTAATTGCAGTTTTGGGGGCCTATATTAATCCTGCATGTTAATTAATATACACATATGTTTGCCCAGCATTTAGCAGTCTGAGGCACCTATTCTAGCAAAGCCTTATGGGTGTTCTTGTAAAAAATCAATGCATAAACAATAATTAAAAAAATAATGAATGACATTGTACGAAACAGTTGATCAACCTATGAGTTAACTATAATACATATTTGTGCTTAGACATGGTATGAGATTTTAACGTGAGCTTTTGGCTGAGGTTGTGATGGAGCATGAATAATATGTAAAATCTGTGGTAGTTTCTAGTTTCTGCCTAAAGGAATAAAGCCATAGTAGGAGGTTTCCAATAACAATGAAAAATAATAAGTAAAAGTGCAATTATTTCCTGTAGGGGTTTTCTTAGCACAGGTGGGATTTGTTCCCAGCAACAGCTAAAAGATGTTTTTTTTCAGAGCTAGATGCCACATTCCCCTTCTAAGGAGTCAGGCTTTAACCTCATACATATTCAGCTTTTTCTTCCAGTAATCCAGAGTGAAAGATCTCCAAATGTTTGTCACTGCTCTAGAGATGGATCTTTTTCTTCTTAGCAGTCATCTGCTGTCAGGTGGCCATCCAGGTTCCTTAGAAAGGCACAAGTATGTATTATATTGGTTACTCCCTGACAAAACCAGACCAGACCTAAAGGACTATGTTCCCAGAACATACTGAAACTTATCCTGGAGGATCTTTGGAGCAAAGATGATCTCATATTGCATGCACAGCAAAAGTACTGTTATTTTGGGCAGGGCTGCCTAGCAAATAACAATTACTAACTAGCAATCCCAGATCAAACAGCTTGAAAGTATCATGAAGACCAAAAACAATATCTAAGTCAAAAATGCATAAATTGGTGGCTTGGTGATTTCCAGATTCTCCTGTATTGTATGGAAATAACTTTATTTTTATGTCCCAAAGCTGATGGAGGTCTTTTCTGATGAAGGACCACCATCAGATTACTGTAGCTCTTGGTGCTCATGTTTTCTTGATCAGTTTTAATGGAATTCTGGTAAAGCAGTGACCATAAGTAAAGGTAACTTCAGTGGTGGATTAG
The DNA here is from genome assembly GCA_013400935.1 of Turnix velox. Taxonomy (NCBI): domain Eukaryota; kingdom Metazoa; phylum Chordata; class Aves; order Charadriiformes; family Turnicidae; genus Turnix; species Turnix velox. Next base: position 62,306 of record VZTY01010123.1, read on the forward strand.
TTTCTCTTATTTACTAATCAATGAACATCCTGTAGGAACTCAGAGGGGGCTCTAGCACCAAGGTCTAAATAAGGGTCAAGAGTCAGGAGGGAAAGTAGAATAGGTGTGCAGAAAGGTTGGGGGTGAGAGATTTTTGCCTAAGAAATCTAAACAGGACAAGTGTTTACAAACAGAACCTTTCTATTTTTATCCCTGTTCTGCGAAAGGTCATCTTGATTTTTCTCTTTTGTGCCATTACTGATATGTAGCCATGGGATTAGCTGGATACTTGCTCTGCTCTTTGGCTGGGCCCTAAAAAGATGGAGAACTTGACACAGACTTGGTGGCTGTTTCTCTTGCAAGGGAGGTCATGGTGTCATTTTTTTGCCTCCAAGGCAAAACTAGAATCTTTAAGGCTCCTTTTTCCTTGCAGGGCTTACCTGATTTGTTTTACATTGGGTTTGGGGACACCTCAAAGGCCACCTCTGTTGGACCAGGTGAGAGAAGAATGTTGGTCAAGTGTTTGCATGGAGCACAGGGGCCCAAGTGTGTTACTGAGGTGCTGTCAAAGTTGTTTCAAAGCTTGGAGTATTTCTGCAGGGCTCTGCTATACAAGCCAACACAAATGCCCAAGGACAGAGGTTTGGAATTCTCACTGATCCAAGGCTGCAATCTTGGAGCAAAGATGTAAAGATGGAGCAAAATGGTGGGATTTCTCCTACACCTAACCTTTTATAAGGGACATGATGATAACCTCCCCTCCCCCTAACCCTTTTTTAACTCCATCATTAATTGACTTAAAACCTAAGTACAAAAAAGCCTATTCTATCTCCACAGACTTAAATAATTTTAAAGTGAGGCTTGTGACAATTGAAATTACTTTTCAAGAAACAGGCTATTTGTTAAGTGTATGCAGAGGAAAGTAAGATCAAGGTAGAAACAGCTGATGGGAAGTAATAGGGCAGTACTGTGACAGGAAAATACATGAAGGCTATTTATTATAATAATAATTTTTCTCATAGCTTTTCCTCTGTATTTTCTGATGTTCCTTGTTTTCCTGCTGTATACACATCTCATTTCCCTTATAATTCTTTTAAATTTGCTCTTTTAACTTGGTAGTAAAAATGTGTTGAGCCCAGTTTGCTGTAAAAATATGTTCTGAGAAGATTGACACAGTTGTCAGGTTTTGGGCTTTCCACTAGAACTCTGAATCATGCCAGAGGAGAACTCAACATCAAAAACTCAACATCACATCTTACTTACCTCCTCTTTTCCACTGCAGGTAACTTTATGTGTAACCTCCCCCTTCTTGTCCTCCCTGATCTTCCCAGCCCTTTCAGAGCATTCTTGTTTGATACAGACATCAATTGTAAAGCTACTGTGCTGTGGAATTGCATTTTAGTTACAAATACCTGTAATTAATTGCATGGGAATTTACACAGTGCTCTCCCCAAGGAGCAATTTCCCTGCAAAGTAACAGAGTTGTCTAGACTATAGCAACTCATAAAATCATCACTAGTTTTGGGGTTTGAGCTACAAAGCAGCCAGCGACAGAAACATGACTTGTGGATTTAAAGTACTTCCAAGCACAGGATCTGTTTTATAATCCCCATCATAGTAGTCTAACCTAGCAAAGTGTTTTTAACAGGGTCTAGAACAGAAAATGTACGACAAGCTTGAAGTGAAGATTATCTCTGTGTGAATTTATGGCAGGACTTCTTTGATGTAGAGGCACACTCACTCGTCGTGGACTTTTCTTCCACCAAATGTGTAAAAAAAATACACATTCAGTAGAGAGCACCTTGTGCCTGCCTTTCACAGCTTGTGGCTGGTTTAATGTTGAATAGCTTGACACTCAGAAAGAAGCTTCAGCAGCTCTGGGTAACAATGATGGCATTCATGTTTGTGTGTTTATACTGCAAGGGCCAATTGGTGGAAGGATTTTTGATTGTTCTTTTATTTCTTTACTCTTCAGCTTCATAAGTAATCTGCTAATTACTTTGGAAATTACTAACTGAAAGCACAGATGCACTTATCAGTACCTGAGGGGGTCCTACAGAAAGGCAGGGGAAGGACTTTTTAATATGATATTGGATGGGAGGACCAGAAACAATGGATGTAAATTGGAAGGGGGTAGATTTAGACTTAACATAAGAAAGAAATTCTTTACAGTGAGGGTGGTGAAACATTGGAACAGGTTGCCCAGAGAGGTTGTGGATGCCCCCTCTCTGGAGGTGTTCAAGACCAGGCTGGACAAGGCACTGAGCAGCCTGATCTAGTGGGAGATGTCCCTGCCTGTGGCAGGGGGGTTGGAACTCGATGATCTTTAAGGTCCCTTCCAACCCAAACTATTCTATGATTCTATGTCTTTCAGAATGCTAGGCACTGTAGTTGGGCACATGGAACTTTTAGATGCTTATTTAAATTGTGTCTGTGTATATGCACACTTACATTTATATAAAAAAGTTATATTGAATGGGTATTATTTGTACCGTTGTCAAGGAGTTTTTACAGTGCCTAGCACAGGAAAAAAAAATCACACCTTTTTAGGCCAGCACTTCAGTGGGTTGAAGATGGTGAAACTTAAGCAAACATTTGAGTTTTCCTTGCACTGTAGCCAAAGCAAATCAGGAGGAGAAAAAAGTGAGGACTAACTCACCATTTCACACTTGATGACTTGAAACACAGAAAGATTTATTTCAGTGGGGAAATGGCATATTATGAGTCGATGTGAGCTAGTACGTGGTCATCAAAGTTATGAAGAGTTCTAGGAAAAACAGGGTGTTTTGTAGATTTCATATATTACTAAGGGAGCTAAAAACAACAAAGCATTTGCTGACACCAAAACTGCATGTTCTCTTGTCTTTTTAGTGCTCATGGTGTGGCAGGTGAAAAATAATGTCCTAATTCTTACTGTAGATTAAACCTGGTGCTTTGTCCATGTTAGCATCATCTCCTTCTTGTAAGATTTTTCCATATATAGCCAGTCAGCATCACTCACAGCAGTTTCTCAACTCTTCTGCCTCTAATGCCAAAGGATACAAAAAGCCAAGGAGCAATGGAAAAGAACAACTTGAAAAGTGCTTTGATTTCCACTTGAGTCCAGTGAAGTTTCATCTGAAACAACTCACACCTGCTAATGTGTGTTTTGTACTCCTGATTGAAACAGTGGTAGCCTCAAAGAAAGTTTTGTGACAGCATACCAGGCACAGTGCAGATTTATTTTTATCAGAATCTTTTAAAAAAGGGAAAAGACACAAGAGTCCCCACTGGATGCAAATTGGAAGAGGGGAGATTTAGGCTGGAGATAAGAAAGAAATTCTTTGTGGTGAGGGTGGAGAGACACTGGAACAGGTTGCCCAGAGAGGTTATGGATGCTCCCTCCCTGGAGGTGTTTAAGGCCAGGCTGGATGAAGCACTGAGCAACCTGGTCTAGTGGGAGTTGTCCCTGCCCATGGCTGAGGGGTTGGAACTAGATGATCTTTGAGGTCCCATCCAACCCAGAACATTCTATGATTCTATGTTTGGGTGTTAGAAGTGCATTTCTTTCTCAGAAGCACAAATTAGGATTAGTTAAAGAACTTAACCAGAACTTACAGGAAACTGTAGATTTTGTGTGTAATTTTGGATGGCAAAGCCTTTGTGATCAACAGGCATTTTAATCCTTACTGGTAATTTTCAGTATTGTCATTAGGGCTGTCTTTGCAATTACACTGATGGAGTTTCTTAAATCTAGATGTTCAGAGTAGATAAAAGCAGATAGAGAGAAGCATTAAGTATCTATCCATATGCCATTACTTCCCTCATTGTAGGTCAGGGCTTGGTAACCCTCTTGGAAACCATAATAATGAAATTCCCTCAGCCCAAAGCTGCTGCAAGAGCAATGGGCTGCCTTGGGTCTCTGCAGCTTTGCTGGTCCTCCATGGGCATCCTTCCACCACATTCCTTGGGCATGATTCAGCCTGGTCACTTGTGAGGAGTGTCTAAGGTCCAGCCCAGGGGCATGTTAGAAACCCCCATGTAGCTGAATCCTGCTGAAATCAGCAGCATCCCTCCCACAGTGAGTGCTCCCTGCACCTTGGATTAGAGCCTGGTGGTAGCTTGGTGCATCCTTTGCTGGATTTTTGGGCTGAGGAAGACAAAGCACACAGGCTTTGGGGTGGGTGAGGGCTCTGTGCATTAGCACTTTTATGGCCTGCACTTGTAAGTGGTTGAACAGCTTTTGTACAGCTGTAAAGCGTGTTTAACCCAATGTTATAAAACACATCTCAAATGTATTTTCATAGCTTCATAAACTGCAGTTCATTTGTGTAGGTACTTTTTATTGTAATCCTTTATCTTAAACATGAAGCTGGTTCCTGACACTGTTTCTGGTTTTTCCTTCCTTTTCATGAAAAAAGGAGGAAAGAAAACCTGGGTTTTTTTTGTTGCATGCATCAGGAGAGTCCTTAAGTACAGTAATGTTGCCCTGAACTTGTATTTTTGTATTTCTAACCTCAGAATGCAGGCCTAGCAACTAAAAAAAAGCCAAAATAACATTAATTACAACTGTTCTTCACTGTGGTTTTGCAGTATAAGTTTGGAACAGATGTTTAGGGGAGAGAGAAAGGGGGAGGAAGGATGGATTGTTTCTTTTTCTCAGCCCCAACTGGTTTTAATTCTTTCTTGAACGTTTTGAAAATATCTTTAAACATTTGCCAGAGTTCAATTAACATCCCATGACTAAAGGTGGAAAATGTCCTACTTTGTTTTAATTCAAACATATACCTGCTCTTGCTGCTCATGCCAAAGCCAGAGAAAGAAAAGATTCCAGCTGGCAGAGGTTTTATTACTGTTACATTAATTTGCAGGTTAAGCCTCAAGTTGGGAGGGGTCTGCTGGATTTATTTATTTATTTGGTTCTTTTTTTTTTTTTTTCATTATTTAAAAAAAGGGCTGTGTAAAACACTGCTATTTAATTACAGGAAGGTTATGCTCTTTTTTGGTAACTGTTTAACAGCTTATTCTTGTTTATATGAAGTTGAGAGAAGTCTAGTTTTTAAAAAAAAATTTCAAGCAGAGATTATGTTCTTGGGTTTATCATGTTTTTCCTGTACTGTGTATAAATAGAAGATTGTACATTATTGAAAGCCCTTTTTTGTGGAAAACAGGATTGAGAAAAAAAAAAAGTTTATGTAAGAATGCAAAATAACTTCCTGAGACTATTGGCACAGTGTGACCATAAAACCTCAACAGCACATTGTGCAGTGACATTATAACAATTTGCTTTAGCACCTCTGCAGCCTTCTCAGAAAGTCCTGTTCTACAAAACACATGCCTTGGTATCAGTTGACTGTTTCTTTCCAGAATCAGTTCTTTACATGCATGTTTTTGTGATTAGTTGCTGTTTTGCAAGTAATTGGAATCAGAGATTTTGGTTTTTTTTCTTATTTAGTGTATTAATTTTCATGCATCATGTGAGTTGTAACACAGCTGCTTTTGTAGGTGTTCAAAACACTTTTGGTGAATTTATAGTTTCTGTGGTTTAGTTTTCAAGACCATTCTTTTGCTGTACAAATATCAAGATACAGATAATATCAAGATAGAAAATGACAGCCAATTGCTCCTGAGCCCAAAGAGAATCAGCTGCTCCACCAACCCCTGTATTGACTCTGGAGGTCTGGGGTTTTTTTTAACTGAGTGTTACTGATTCTGTTTCTTTTGTAGCCCAAAATGGTGAGGGGATCTCATGTCTGAAGTTTCCTTTTCCCAGTGAATAAGACTATAGAGCACTAATCTCATAGAAATAGTACTTCAAGTGATGACCTTTATTTTATACCTTTCTCATTTTAGCTATTTCTCCAGGATTTTAGGATGATTGGTTGAAATCATTCTTTACCAAAGCACAGTGTATTTGGTTCTGTGTTTTACCTGTAGGATCTGAAGTTTCTATGCACTTTACAAAGTGGATCCAAACCTTGTAATTGAACCCATCTTCAATCAGTTAAAATTCAGAATGAGTTCACACTGAGCATTTTAAATGAAAACTAAAACTGACTTGAAATGTTGGAATGGATGTATCTGCCATTATGTTTAAAACTACAAGATTATCATAGAATCATAGAATGGTTTGGTTTGGAAGGGACCTTAAAGATCATCCAGTTCCAACCCCCCTGCCCTGGGCAGGGACATCCTGCACTATAAGAGGTTACTTGATGCCTCATCCAGCCTGGCCTTGGATGTCTCCAGGATGGAGCCTCCACCACGTCTCTGGGAAACCTGTTCCACTGTCTCACCTCCTCATGGTGAACACTCAAGTCCTTCCATTTTTCCCCCCAGTTTTCCTGAGGCAGGTTGCACATACCCCTTTTTTCCCCCATCTCCTGTCTCTGCCAACCCTTTCCCAGCTCATTTCCCCCCAAATCCCACATCCCTGGGCTCCACTGGAGACTCTTCCCCTGTTCCAAATCAGCTCCCTGCACCCCCTCTCCTATTTGACACCAATGGGGAAGGGCAGCAGCCACTATTTGCCCCCCTGTGGGGTGTGAGGGATGCTCTTCTTGGTGTCTCTGCTGCAGAACATCACTGGTGAGTTGCATTGCCTGGTTAGGCAGGGCGTGTTTCCATTTCTTGCCTTAATGCTCTATGGGGTTTGCCTGAAGTCTGACAAAGGTTTAGCAGGAAAGGAGGCAAGTTGTGTTTTAGCTTTGTGTTTCAGCTCAAGGTGCTGTTGGTGCAGTTTGTGTGAGTTAAGGCTCAAGGATGTGGTTTAGCTCAGGGATGGGGCAGTAGCAGCTGCATCCTCTGGCCCTGGTTGTGCTCTAAGTCTCCCAGCTGAAGCACCAGGAAGACCCCAATTCTCCAGAGGTCAAGGTTCTTCAAAATCCCAGTTTCATCTAAAATTCCACAGCGAAGCAGAGTGAGCAGACTGCAGGGCTTACAGCAGGCTGGAGACTGATGGAGTCTTTTTGTCTGGGTGACTTTGTGTTTCTGTAGGAGCTCTAAGAGTTCCCACATCCATTTCAACTAAGTTGGGGAGCCCAGCCCTCTGCCTAGTGGAGACCATTGATATTAATCACACAAAAATGTGTAAGATGCATTGCATTGGGTGTGTGGCTGGTAGGCATTATCCATGGGTTGACTGCATAAGTATCTGTGCATTCATCCTGTTGGAGCTGCCACCTTCCAAATAGTTTGTTTTCTTGTGCTGAGGGCACCAGAGCTGGATTCACAAACTCCAGCTGTGGTCTTAGGAGAGCAGAGCAAAGGGACAGAATCCTCTCTATCCACCTGCTGGCCACAGCTTTGCTGATGCAGCCCAGGCTATGGTTGGCTTCTGGGCTTTGAACACACACTACTGGGTGTTCATATCCAGCTTTTCATCCAGCAGTACCCCCAAGTCGTTTTCCACAGAGCTGCTCTCTGCCCCATCACCTCCCTGTGTTGGTAAAAGGTTGCCCTGCACTTGTCCTTAAACACCATGAGTTTCTCCAGACTTTGAATGAATCCATATTCATATCATCATTGCACAAGGTATATTTTTTAAATTCTCTTGATGGTTACTTGCAACCTGAGCCATGCTTCATCCCAAGATACTAGATAATTAGTTCTTCTGAGTAATAATATTTTCTAAACAGCTCGTTATTTAGCTGTTGATACTTCTCTTGTGCTAAGAGAGGGCTGGAACGAAGGGTGGTTTCTCCAGAAGATCTTTTTCTGGCCAAATCCTGCTCTGACCAGAGCCATGAGGAAGAGTAGGATGTTGGCAGTGGCAGGAGATGAAGTGAGAGATGAAGGGCATGCTCCTGCTGTGAGCACGTGTGAGAGCAGCCTGGCAGTGACAGCCACAGACCACACAGCCCGGAGGGGTTGGCAGCAGCCAGCAGGACGTGCCCTGTGTGCCCCAACTTCCTCTCTCCCCCCAGCTTGGCCCAAGGCCAAGTCAATAATAAGTTGTAATTGTTATTTTGATGGCTCTTTTGTGATGGCACAGAGGGATGGAGGTCTCTGCCAGCCTTGGCAAGGGCCCATTTGACAAACCATAACCATCTCAAGCAGCTCCCTCGAGTGACAGGGGAGCTACCAAGCATGCAGTTGGCTTGGAGAACAGATGTGTCTCTCCTCTCCCAGAGATATTTACTGGGGTTAGAGAGAAAACTTTTAACAGCATGTTCTTGTGCCTGTTGGCTGGAGAAAGGTTCCAGAACTCACTGTGGTAAACCCAGTGCTGGCTTTATGTAGGTGATAATCCAAACACTGGAATTGCCTTTGCAATCTAAAATACCAGTGTCTGCAGCAACACACAGGGCTCTGTTTAGCCTGGTTTGGTGTCTTCAGTTGTGTTACATATATGGGCTTACTTCACTGACACAGACATAAGGATAAGTTTATTTTTGAAAAAGAAATTAATCTGAATGGAACTTTCACAGGGGCTGAAAAAAGTTGCTGTCCTTTCAGTTCCCTTTTTCCTCTGCCCCTGAAACAAGTAAGCAAAGGAGAAAATTCTGTGTGGATGAGCATGTGTCTGAAATTTGTTGATTTTGTTGCTTGATTTTGTGGAAGCAATGTCTTGTGCAGCCAAGAGTCTCTTGCTACAGCTTCTAAAGACTTCCATAGCAGTCACAATTCTTGGTATTTAACTGCTGTATTTTATTGCCCCTAGCATTTATTTCCTGTGCTTTACATAAAGGAAGAATAATTCAGGTTGAATGACTTGATATGTCTTTAGATCAGCTGTGGGAACATTGTCCCTGCTGGTGATCATGGAGGAGACTGTTGGGACCCTTAGGCACAGAGGAATGAAGTTGAACAAATGCATAAATATGCTTTAAGTGTTAGATCAAATTTCAAGTAAAATTAATAATTCTCTTTTTTTTTATCAAGGAAGCTGTCACAGTATATGGGAATGCAAAGTTCTTAAGACAAGAAGAGCTCTCATAAAACTGTTTCTATGAAATACAAACTGCAAGTCCCGCACGGGACAGAGCGTGAAGCTGAATTTTCATGAGAGATCATTGGAATTACCATGAACTTTCAGTGACACTAGCAATGTTGTTTCCCTCTGCACTGAGCTATTTGCTCATAGTTATTCATTGTATACTTAAATGTATGTTCTCTGCTCACAAAAATAATTGGCAAGGATGTTTTGGGTTTGTTTTTCGTCATGGGAGGAGAAAGGAAGAACTCAGAATGTTCTTGATCAGAGGTCAAGATAGATTGTATTCATTGTAATGGCACATGCAGCTTGGGCTGGTTTTAATCAGCCTTTTTTATGTTTTTAAGGCACAGGATAGGAATTTTTAGATTTAAAAAGTGACATAACTACATAGAATGTGCACCTGCTGGAACCAAGACTGATTTGAATCTGAGAGGAAAAATCCTTTATAAGTCTCATGGAATGAATTCACTCAGGCAAAAGGCAGAATTTATCTTGGCTGCAGTGGTGTGAATGTTGAATAAAACTCACAAATATAAAAGATAAGGCTCAATATTTTCAGCCCTGTGACTGGGCTGTTGTCTATTCCATAATGTTGAATGGTTAACTCTCAGCAGAATGTTTCTGATCTATTTAAATTACTGACTTGTCTACTGGAAAAAGTAGTAGATGGTCATTCTCGTGGCAAGATCTTTGCAGTGGGATTAAGTGATGTTCTTACTGATAGCAAAACTGACTGGAAGGGGAGGCAGAGCAAGTCTTTATGGTGCAACTTTGCTTTTCAGCACAATACAAAAGCTTCTTAACCACCCAGGTAGTAGCCATAATCCCTGTTTTGCATTTACTTTTTGGCAAATAAGCTGCTGTGATACAGGCAGTCATTGCATTTGTGATGGGTTGTATTTAAGCACAGGGGTACAATAACTTGCCAGAATACTTTGTGGCCCTGTATTATTTCTGGCTTTTCATTATTAGGAATTTCTGTAATGCCAGGCAGTGATATCCCAGCTCTGCCTAGTGGTGACCAACTCAAATCTGTGCCCACCACAAGTCCATCTCCATCAGTGGAGGCTGCCTGCTTTTTTGAGGAGCAGTGGTGTTGTTTCAGTTTGGAAAACTCCAGGGGGAGAAAAAAAGGCTTTTTTTTTCCCTTTCCTTTGTTTTACTTCATTTAATTTTTTCAGTCTGCTGGGGGCAGCACAGATGAAGTGAGCCTTTTGGCAAGGCCATTGGAGTGGGAAGGGAAGTGGGTTTGTGAGCCAGGGCTGAGGGAATATTGCATGCAAGAGCAGGAAGATGTTACTGTGTCATCTGGATGATAAAGTATTGGGTTTAGGTTAGGCTGAGGTAGAGCCATGTAGGATCTCTGAATGAAAGCCAGATGATGAAACTACTTACAGTAAAAGCTTAGAAAGGAGCCTCAGCAAGAGCATTGCCAGGAGAGAGAGAGAGAGGTGGAAAAAGAAGTTTCTTGCTATTGCAGAACTCATATTTAGTTATGGTAATAATATTGTGTATTTGTACATCACCTTGCTGAAAGCATATACTTCTCTATCAGCCTTTCATTTCCATGTATTTAGACAATTCATTGCAGAGAAATGCAGGTTGTTGAGTTTCAGTGGAGATTTTTTTCACAGAATCACAGAATGTCAGGGGTTGGAAGGAACCTCTGGAGATCATCTAGTCCAATCCCTGGGCTGCAGCAGGAACACCCAGATCAGGTCACAGATTTTTCCTTTGATTACAGCTTGAGGGGGGAGTGATCAGTCTGCCTTCCAAGCAAGATGAGAAATGCTAAAGCCATTAGCACATGTGCTGCAGTCCCCCAGAAGGGCAACGTGCCCCAGCTCTGTGTCCTGTTTTCCCTTTGCTTGGCAACGTCCAAGCAGAGATGAGTGAGCCAGAACTCTCTGAGCTCTCTTCTGACTTACTGCAAATACTTGTCCAACTCACACAGCTGTCACACCCTGCAACAGGCCATAGGCTAGATGCAAAGGTACTTAATTTTTTTTTTTTTTTTGCCTTTTACAAAGTGTAAACATTTACAGTTGTTATCCTGAAACACAACAACGAAGTTTTCCTTTAAAAACAAAAGCAAGCTGTGTCTTGATCAAACTCTGGTGCTGGTCACTTCCCCTTCAGTGCAGCTTGTAGTTTGTTCACCTGACAGGGAGCTGAGGGCTTATTTTGGGGGGTTTTTCCTTTTTTATGGCTGAGTAGGGGAGGTTTCCTTTTTTTTTTCCTTTTGGGTTTTTCCTTTTTTTTTTGGGGGGGGTTTTCCTTTTTTTTTTGTGTTTTTCCTTTTTTGTGTGTGTATGTTTTTCCTTTTTTTCTTTTTTTTTGGTTTTTTCTTTTTATTTTTTGGGATTTTTCCCTTTTTTTCCTTGTAATTTTTGGGGTTTTCCTTTTTTTTTCCTTCTATTTTCACTTTTTTCCCCTCCTCCTCTCTGATGCATTTCACACCATCAGTGAGGCACCACAAGGGCTGCTGCTCTTGCCCACTGACAGCTGAGGAAATTAAATTCTGAGGTGGAATCACTTAAAAGCCTCACTAAATCACTGCTGGTTTTCTATGACAACTGAAATAACATTATAATTTAAAGGATAAAATTTAAGGGGTAAAATTTTTACTACTAATGATTTTTTTTTCAGGACATTAAGGTTTATTTGTATTTTGTTTATGGAGGGATCTTCTTAAATGGATTTTGTAGGTTTTAATTTTTTCTTTTAACAGAGCACAAGCACTTGAGTTCAGTAGGATATTTAGACTGCATTTCTAGCTTTGTATGAAGTATTATTCCTTTCAAGGAAGTACTTGGCACTATTATTATTATTATTATTATCATTATTTTGTGAAAAAAGAAATGCATATTTATGTTTTTAAAAGGTTATCATATTTGTAAAATCTGTAGTGACAAGTCTGGATTTTAAAGCTTAATGAAGCATTCACTTGAGATTTTTATACAACTCTTCTGATTATACTAGTTAAAATCTTATATTTTTGTTTAGCTAATTAAGCTAATTAAAAGAAAACTGTAAGGATGACCTGACTTCACAGATGCTCACACACTTTTATCTGTCTCTCTCCTCCGATGTGTCTACCTAGGAGTGGATCATGGGCAAAAGTTTTTACAGAGTTGGGTCTTGCTGTACAAACTTGCTATAAAAAATAAAGAGGATGTTCTGAAAGCATAGGAAAGCATATGGAAATGTGTAATTGGAATGATTTCTTCTTCTCCCCACTCATCTGTGTGTTTTCTCCTCCTGTCAGGTTTTATAGGGCACTGGTGATTGTTGTTTCATGAAAGCATGGTCCCTGTCATCACTGAGACTAGTAATATCCTTAATAGATGTCATACAGTCTCAAATTGTGGGGTTTTCTGAGAGGACAAAATCCTGTTTGGGAGGAAACCAATCCCTTCTTACAAGTGGGGTGATCATAATGGCAGAAATTATTGGTATCTGTTCAAAGCTGTTTTATGTTTTCTCATTTAAGGGTACATGCTTTTATTTACAATAGGGTTTTCTGTTGCATTTACTTAAAAAAAATGCACCTCTGAGCTAAAAAGTTTGGAAGGAACAGCTTGAGGAGTTTTTTCCATGAAGATAACAATCAAGGGCAGGAAATCTTAAAAGCAGAGTTGAGGCTTTGCCTTAATTTTTTTTTTCTTATTTAATTAAACTGTAACAACTCCTAATTTCATTTTAGGTTAGTTGTTCCTAGAGCTCAGAAATTTTTTTAAGAGGTCAATAGTGCTTTCTTTGGCTTTGGCTCATTCAGTGTGGGATCAGGAGTTGCAGTGAACAGGGCAGAGTTTTCCAGATGTGCTGGTGCAGTGCCTGTGTGCGTGTGCTCATGTCCACAGTTGTTGAGGGTGGGAAACCATCCATCTTCCCTCATCTGCACACCACCTCAGACACATGAAAACCACAGGAAGGCAACATGGACAACCTGACATCTGTAAGCAAACTCATGGTATCTGATTACCCCACCAACCTGGAGTATTGCATCCAGTTCTGGAGCCCTCAACACAGGAAGGATGTTGAGCTGTTGGAGAGGGTCCAGAGAAGGGCCATGAAGATGGTCAAAGGGCTGGAGCAACTGCCCTATGAGGACAGGCTGAAGGAGTTGGGGTTGTTCAGCCTGGAGAAGAGAAGGCTCAGAGAGGACCTCATAGTAACTTATCAGTACCCGAGGGGGTCCTACAGAAAGGCAGGGGAAGGAATTTTTAACATAATATCGGATGGGAGGACTAGAAACAATGGATATAAATTGGAGAGGGGTAGATTTAGACTAGACATAAAGAAATTCTTTTCAGTGAGGGTGGTGAAACACTGGAACAGGTTGCCCAGAGAGGTTGTGGATGCCCCCTCTCTGGAGGTGTTCAAGACCAGGCTGGACAAGGCACTGAGCAGCCTGGTCTAGTGGGAGGTGTCCCTGCCCAGGGCAGGGGGGTTGGAACTCGATGATCTTTAAGGTCCCTTCCAACCCAAAAGATTCTATGATTCTATGATTAAAGCTCCAGAGCCCTCAGCTACCAGTTGACATGAGTTTTTAGTGGATGATGGAAAGGTGGTAAGGCTGGGTTTGAGGGTACTGGAGGAAGGGGAATCCAAAGGAAAAAAATTAAGACAATAGGCATGTATTTAATTTTGCTAGAAATAGGGAGGGTGAAAAAAATAACCAAATATCACATTGCACATTGCAGAATGGATCTTCCTTGTGAAGTTGGGAGATTTCTCTTTTCAAGTGCTGTGAGGCACTGAGCAGCCTGATCCAGTGGGAGGTGTCCCTGCCTATGGCAGGGGGGTTGGAGCTCATGATCTTTAGGGTCCCTTCCAACCCAAACTATTCTATGATTCTAAGCTCTGCATTTTCTTCTTGGTGGGTAGAGCCACTCAGAGGGATGTGAGGCTCTCAAAGGGCAAGTGAGGGAAGCAGACCTATGCAAGTGTCACACAACTGTCTTTAATAATGGCAGCTATTCCAGCACTCAGAGCCAAATCATCTTTCAGCAGAAAGGATGAAATTGAGCAGAGCTGGAAAAAGGGGGGGAAAAAAAGAAAGGGGAGGAGGAAACACAGCACTACCTCCTGCTGGCACCACAGAAGTTTCCCCTCTGCTTTCCCTCTCTCCCTCTGTGCATATATTTTTTCCTTTTAATCAGCTGGGGCTCTTTCCTCCCCTGGCTTTTTTAAATTATTATTTATTTATTTTACTGTATTTTTTTTTTTTTAGTTCTGCTTTCCTATTTTCTCTCATTTCACATTTCACTTCAGAGAACTTCATTAATAGTTCTTGCAATTAAAAATAATAAATAAACTCAGCAGCAGCTGCTCAGATGGCTGTTGTAGCATATCTGGAACATTATGTGGTCTGTTCAGGGCAGCCACACAATGCAATTTATCCCCACACCTGAGGGAATGAGTTTCACAACTATAATTGCTACAATATAATTCTTATTAATGTTGTGCTATAATTCCTATTAATTCCAAAGGGCTAGTAAATGCATTAGGACTTGTCAACATATTATTTTACACTGTTTATGATCTGTAGAACTGCACTCTTCAGTATTGTATTGCATAAAGAAAAGCCTTAAAATTAGCTTTAATTGCAGAAGGAGGGGGGGGAGAGGAAAAAAAACCTCATGTTTTCTGTTCAGGCACTGGGAAAGGAGGAGGGATCCTGTTGTTTGAGGAGTAATGAAATTGCATTTTAAAATCAGTCTTTTGAAGTTTCTGTGCCATACAGTTAACAGTTTATGAAGATATATTAATAATGGCTGTCCTGGTTATTAGAAAAAAAGAACCAGTGGTGTGTTTATGAAAGAATAAATAAATATAAGAAAGATAGGTTTATAAAATTAAAAAGAGCTATCTTCCAGCAAAGACAAAAGTGGGGAAATTACAAGTCACTGTAACTGATGTAATAAATGCAGCATGTGTTATCTTGCTGTGCTCCTGTTTTATTCTTGTTTTATCGAACTCCCCTGCTTTTCTAGGTAGTGAATATGATGAGGAGGAAGTAGACTATGAAGAATCAGACAGTGATGAGTCCTGGACTACAGAAAGTGCTATCAGCTCTGAAGCTATCCTTAGTTCAATGTGCATGAATGGAGGGGATGAGAAACCTTTT
This sequence comes from Turnix velox, assembly GCA_013400935.1. Taxonomy (NCBI): domain Eukaryota; kingdom Metazoa; phylum Chordata; class Aves; order Charadriiformes; family Turnicidae; genus Turnix; species Turnix velox. The sequence goes on from VZTY01010123.1 coordinate 77,335, forward strand.
GCCTGTCCTGTTCCTGGATGTAAAAAAAGATATAAGGTAAGCAGTAATGCAGATACACCTTCTTTTCTGCTGAGGGGGGGAGGGAAATTCTCTCAAATCCATTTTATTTCAATGAATAGTTTTTAATAGACTTTACACATTTAGTTTTTTTGGTATTTTATTCCTCCCAAGCACCGCAAACTTACCAATTTTACAAAGGATGTATCCTTTTTTGCATCCCAATCTGTCAGGAGAGATTCCATGTAGTGACTTCTTTGCCTTACACATTTTAAACTAGCTTTCTGTTACTTAGACAAGTGAACTGCAGAATGCAGGAGGTACTACTAGCAAAATATCATCAGAGACACTAAATAGAAAGCTTCTGCTAATCAGTGCCAGAATTAATTCCTTCCACTAGTAGATAGTGCCTCTCCTTGAGTGAGACTGTGCCCCAGGTACTTTTCCTGGTAAAAATGATGTGCCAAAGGTGGTGGTTAAAGTTTTGCAAATCAGAGGCCACCTCAGGAAGGCAGAGCCTCAGGTATATTCCAACATCATTCCATCCTGGGTCCAAGTCTCTGTGAGCCATCTGCACAACCATCAATGCCCCATGTGTGGGGCTTGCATTCTTCTGCTTGACACTCTGGGAAATAATTACCCCCTTGCACCTTTCTTAATTATTATCCATCCTAAGAAATTCTCATCCATTTTTGGTAGTAGAACATCTTTGAATCTTGAGCTAGTGGTTATGGTGTTGTGAGGACAGGAGTATTGCTTCATGCCAACTGCTGTGGAGACAGCTGATCTGTATTGAACAGCTTGGACTTAGAATCATAGAATCATAGAATAGTTTGGGTTGGAAGGGACCTTAAAGATCATCGAGTTCCAACCCACCTGCCATAGGCAGGGACACCTCCCACTAGATCAGGCTGCTCAGTGCCTTGTCCAGTCTGGTCTTGAACACCTCCAGAGAGGGGGATCCACAACCACTGACTTCAGTATGTTATTCTACAGTCATTGACATTTGAGAACTGATTTTGACACAGGTTCCTGAATAATTTTTTTCTTGAAGTACTGGAAAATTCAGCCACTGGCCTGTACCCTAGAAAATGCAGAGATAGTTGAGTTGATTTTAAACTAGTTTTATTTTATGGCTTCTCTATTAAATAATTGAAAAGTAGGGAGTTAGAAATGTGAAAGAGAAATACTGGAAGGGCAGTAACAGCTGAGATACAGCAATTGTGATGAGTGAATGAACTGTGTTTGTGGGTGAAAATGTGTTTTTGTAGTGATGCTGCAGGAGCTCCTACAGCAGCAAATCACAGGATTCAGCTTCCTATATAATCTCTTTCTTTGCAGAGATTATTCTGAATTATGTAATGGTGATTCTCCTCTTCAGTGACAGAGGAAACTGAGTACCTCTGCTGGGCCAGGGCAGAGGGAATAATCTTCCCAGAGTATTTGCAAGTGTTGCTTTGCAGATATACCCATGTTAATCAAGATGAATAATTTTCCCGCGTGTGGTAGGAGCTGTGCCAAACAAAGGGAATGGTATAAAAGCTAAATCCCTAGCTCAGGAAGCAAACAAGCCATGGTGATCGTTAGAAGTCACAGTGCCCACGGGGCATCTCTGCATTGCAGAAAACATTCACTTAATGGCCAAGGCTGGAAGGAGAACTCTGTAATTTGCTGTATCCTGTCTGTTCTCTGTTTGACTGCCGGCCCCTCTGCCTTTTTATTGCCCAAATAAGCTGTTTCTGCCTGCTTCTGCTGTCTCACTGCCTTCATCTCAAATGCATGAGGACTGTCTGAGGGATGTCTTGTACACCATTAATGTTGGAACAGTCAGACAGGGAACAATTTAAGGACCCTTGGAGAGGCTGACAGACAGAGAACAGCAGCAGATAAGTAGCACTGTATTTCCTACAAGACTCACCTCTGTTTATTCCTGATAGGAAAACACATTTCCTTAAACTCTGCCTCACCTCAGTTCTCTTTTCTCTGGGCTCTGTTTCCTCCCTTTTCTCCATCTAATTTATTTTTAATTTTTATCTTTGTTTCCTTCCTTTTTTTTAGCTTCGTGTCAGCTGCATTTCTTGTTTCCTCTTCATCTTCCTTCTGCTTTACCCCCCTCCTCTGATGAATTATTTGCAGAGTCTGGGTAGGGAGTCCTGTGATCAAAGCACTGGGATTTTCTGGTGGGTACTGGATAATCACAGTCAGGGCTGTAAAACAATTATAGTGCTCCAAACAGGAACAGGGACATGCACATACAGTAATTGCCAGGCTCACTTTATGGCTGAGAAAGGATGCATTCCTTTAGGGAGTGAGGAGGAAAGGAGGATATATACAGTTTTCTTTGTCTGGCCTTAGGTGACGTACATTTTAGAAGCAGAAGTGTTATTTTTAGTTCTCTTATTTGTGTTACAGCACTGCTTAAAGGACCCAGTAGGGATGGGGCTCCTTTTTGCAAACAATGTGCAAGGGTAAAAGATGGCCTCTGCACTGAAAAGTCATTATGGAAAGGTAAATAAGAGCAGAATGAGTACAACAAATACTCCCAAGAAATGGGCTGGGGCAAACAATGGGAACTGTGATGAGAACATGTTTATACACGAACCCAGATGAGTATCAGAAGACCCCACTGGCTTCCTGCCCAGCTCCTATCTTGTGGCAGTTTCCCATAGGCACTGCAGAAATGAGTCATAAACATTTAGAAGACCTTTCCTGAAGGGTATTTGATGGTTAATGTGCTTTGCAAGATGCCACCTGTAAGAACTAAAGTGTGGTTTTATGAAGGTGGCAATTAGTCTCATTTCTTTTATTCAGTACCACTTACTTGGAGAAGAACATTCTCAGTGAGTCTGTGATGTCCATAAACTCATTCAGGCAACTTCCAAAAAGCAAACTAATTTTAATACATAATAAATTTATATTAATAATGCATAAACACCATTATAGAGAAAGTCCTAAAATACTTGTCATAATTTTTCTGGGTTTTGCAAATACAATAAATAATAAAAGGATAATGGATTTCCATTCATACTGACTGGAGGTTATTTGATTGATTGCTTTTTGGCCTTGGGCAAGAAGAGAAGTGGTGCCATCTAGTAATGCCAAGGTTTGTCTTTCTGGCAGGTAAAGGGAATGAGGGTCCCAAGCCTTTTGGGTGGGCAAACCCCTGGGAAGGCTGATCTAATAACAGATCTTAGGGAGGGGGAAAAGAGCATGAAAGTGACAAAGAGAAAGAAGGGAATTTCCTTGGAAGAGAGCAGCAAGCCCCAGCTTTTAAGTTGAGCAAAAAGGGACTGAATCCATGAAGAAAACTTCAGAGGGAGCAGCCAGGAGGTACAAAACCACTTGTCAATGTCCCAGCCTGAAACAAGAAATCCTTCCAAACTATTCTTGATGTCTGTGCTCCTCCAAAAAGGGGATGGCAGAGCTCTCCCACCTTCTGGTGTCCTCATAGTATCATAGAATAGTTCGGATTGGAAGGGACCTTAAAGATCATCGAGTTCCAACCCCCCTGCAGGGACACCTCCCACTACATCAGGCTGCTCAGTGCCCTGTCCAGTCTGGTCTTGAAGGGGGCATCCACAACCTCTCTGGGCAACCTCTTCCAGTGTTTCACCACCCTCACTGTAAAGAATTTCCTTCTTATGTCAAGTCTAAATCTACCCCCTTCCAATTTACATCCATTGTTTCTAGTCCTCCCATCCGATATTATATTAAAAAAAGTCCTTCCCCTGCCTTTCTGTAGGACCCCCTCAGGTACTGAGAAGTTACTCTGAGGTCCCCTCTGAGCCTTCTCTTCTCCAGGCTGAACAACCCCAACTCCTTCAGCCTGTCCTCATAGGGCAGTTGCTCCAGCCCTTTGACCATCTTCATGGCCTCCTCTGGACCCGCTCCAACAGCTCAATGTCCTTCTTGTGTTGAGGGCTCCAGAACTGGACACAGTAACTCCAGGTGAGGTCTCACCAGTGTCGATTAGAGGGGCAAAATCACCTCTCTTGGTTGACATGGGCCCACCTCTCAAGCCTGTCAATGTCCCTCTGGATGCCATCCCTTCCTTCAGGTGAATCAATTGCACCACACAGCTTGGTGTCATCTGCAAACTTGCTGAGGGTGCACTCGATCCCACTGTCCATATCTCCTACAAAGATGTTCAATAGCACTGTTGTGCCAGGGGCCCTGCCCAGCAAGAGCTTTCGTGTCAGTGCAAAGCAGGCAGTGCAACTCTAAAGGTCTCTATCTCCTGCTGATCTGCTCCCAGGTTAATAATTGTTTCCTCCTGCTTAAGATTTTGAGCGTGCCCTTCTATACTGCCATCTTCTTCCTCAATCATTTGTGAGAGTAAATAATGAGCAACCCAAGTAAACCAGAGCAATAAAAATGATGGATGAGCTTGGCAGAGGGGTTTGCCCGTACCTCCACATGCTTGGCCCAGACATACAACAAAGTGTTTACATTACTTCTGCCTGAAAGAAACCTGTTGTGAGAATTACAGTTGACTCTTCAAAACTATTTCCACTGCTGTAGAGGTCAAATTTCACGTTCCACTGCTCCTCATCCTGCTTGACTAGTTTTCAAACCTTCCCTGGCCCAATTCATTCCATGGGGATTTCTGCTTTAGTGTTTCCTTAAATTTTTCTGCCTCAAAGTACTTTTTCCTCCATCATCAAAGCACATGGTGCACTTGAGGCTGAGTGGATCATGAGAGGAAAAAAAAAAATCCTAGATGAGGAGGAGAGTGCCATGGGCATGGAATGGTGAGGATGTTTGTCAGTGCAGATTTGTGACACCTGTAACTAGTTTTAAATTATCTTTAATAGTTGTAAGAAATCACTTCAAAGGTGAAACAGGTTTCAGTAGTTTCAAAAATATACACAGGGCTTAGGGATAGCTTTGTTTTTAAAAGTTCACTGCAGTAGCAAAAGTTTAGGAGGTCACCCCCAGATGTTCTCCTCTTTGAAGGTGCAGGTGTGAGATGTCCTCAGGTGCTGGCAGTCAACTTGTGACACTCCTAGGTATCCAGGACTTGGTATCCAAGGGATTCCTTTGGAATCCAGGGGCATTCCCAGCCCCCTTCACACCCATGGTCCTACTGGTCCTCAAGGTTGTGTTGCCTCAGGATCTCAACTTGCAGAAAATTCACTTGACTGCTCTGGAGGATAATTTGTAGCTCTGATGTGCTCTTCTTCTCTGCCTTAGAGCTTTCTGCCTCTTTTGGCTGCTCTTCTGCACTAATGTCATGTGTTCCTATGGTTGCTGGAGACTGAAATCTGTCTGACTGAAATCAGAGAATAGTTTGGGTTGGTACGGACGTTCAAGATCAATGAGTTCCAACCCCTCTGCCATAGGCAGGGACACCTCCCACTACATTAGGCTGCTCAGTGTCTTGTCTATCCTGGCCTTATCACACAGCCTGTCATCTCACACATCTCAGCTGACAGCTGTGCAGGTTTCTTAAAGGATTTTTAAGGATGTAAAGGACAATTTGGGGACTAGATTTGCAACTTGAGAGTTGGATGTTCTAGAGAAGGGCAAGTTTGTGGGTAGAGCAGCAGCTTGCAGTTCTGCACTCTACCCTTTTCCCAGGGTGAATGTTTTAGGTCAAAGCTTTTCTTTCTAAAGGATTTTCCTCAAGTCAACCTCTCTGTGTGACTCTGCAGCCAGACACCCACGGCCAGGCTTGCT
>VZTY01010128.1:0-13927 GCA_013400935.1 Turnix velox
AGGTCTGCCTGAAGCGTCTTACCTAGTATTTGGACCTTTTTCTGAACCATACAAACCATGCAATATTATTATTATTGAATATTGAATGTACAACCCTAAAGGTCTGCCTGAAGCGTCTTACCTAGTATTTGGACCTTTTTCTGAACCAGAAAACCCAAGGCTTCTGTTTGCACATTTATTCCGTTTCTATCGTCTCAAATCTTTCCCTTTTTATACTCCCCTTTCCTTTGATACCAGCTCAGCTCGGAAAGCACTTTGAACATTCTGAGTTTGTGTATAGTACTTGTAGTAAGCACTGAGGGAACTAAATAAGGCATCAGATGAGAGAACCCCCTCAGTAGTAGGCAGCACTATATAAAACCCTCCTTCCTCCTCTCCGCCCACGAGTATGTGAAACATTTTTGCCTCTCCGTTTAAAAACACAAAGCTTGCCTCACATCACAAACGCTCCCTGCAGATTACAAGGAAAACTGAGATTTTAAACCACCAAGTTAACCCAAAGGAGCATGTTTTGCCCCAAAAGTGGGTGAGGAGGGAGCGAGGGAGGGGGTGATTATGGCCAGGCCGCGATGTCGCCCGCCCTTCCTCCTCTCCACAAGGTCTCCGAGCCAAACAGGCGCTGCCTCCCCACTGAATTTCCCTAAAACTTCTTTTTCACCTCAATATTTATCTCATTTCCACCTTCTCCCCCTCAGCCCATCCCGCCCGGCCTTCCCGCCGCAGGCCGCAGCCCGTCGCCATGGCGACTCGCGGGCCTTCCCCTCCCGCCGCGGCGGCGGCGGCTCCTCCCCGGGCCGGGCGGGCCTAAAGCCGGTCCCCGCCCGCTGCTTCTGCTGCTGCCGGGCCCGGTGCCCTTCTCCTTCCCTCCCCTTTCCCCTCGCTTACCCTCTGGCCTTGAAACGGGCGTCGCGATGGCTCCGGCCGCCGACCGGGAGGGTTATTGGGGCCCACCGACCTCCACCTTGGAGTGGTGCGAGGAGAACTATGCCGTCTCTTACTACATCGCCGAGTTCTGTGAGTGTGGCCGCCCTGGTTCTGTCCCCGCGGTGTCCTCTCCAGCCCCTCCGTAACCCCCCCTTTACCCCACCGACCAGGCTCGTTCTCCTCCATGTCACTTCTCTGCTGAGGGGGAGGCAAATGGCGGAGGAACGGGGCCCCAGCCCCTCAGCCAGCCCCGGGCGGGTGGAAATGAGTGTTTTCCTGTCCCCTTCCCCACTAAATCCGTGTCTTAATGAAGGGATGGTGTGGTTTTCTCTCTTCCTCTGCCCCAGAGTGTTGTTTGGGGTTCCCCACATCCCAAATCTGTCCTTTTGGCCTATGAAGTGAGTGGTGATGGGACAGGAGAATGGTGTCCAGTGGATTTGGGTGGCTGAGGTGAGGTGGGATCTTGGGGTTCTTGGTGGTGGAACAGGGTTCTTTAGCCCTATATGGATGGTTGAAGATGGGACTTTTCACTCAAATCACAGTTGGGTTGTCATTCTGTAAAGCAGTGGAGGTCTACAGGTCCTTGAGGGGAGATGGGACCATCCTTCTTAGCCATGGATGGACAAACCAAGCAGAAGTGTTCAGGGAGAAGGTGCCTGTATGGAAGAGACCTTCCTCATCCAGGAGAGATGCCTTTGCCCAAATGGTCTTTGGTGGGTCTTGGCAATCATCAAGTTCCTCTGGTGCCAAGAGGAGCATGAAGGTGCAGGTGCTGGTCATTTAGGGTATCTCAGAACCATAGTGAAGGAGCAGGCCATTGTTTCAACCTAAAAAGTCTGCCAGTTAGTAATTGGGATTTAGGTATATATTTATTTAGATATATTGAAGCACATTTTAGGAGAAGAAGAGGGTGTTCAGACTCCAGCATCACCCAGCAGGTGCTTGAGGACAAGGTATATTGTGATAGCTATTGAAGAATCAAACTCTCTGATGAGAGAAGGTGCAGGTGCTGGTCATTCAGGATATCTCAGAACCATGGTAAGGGAGCAGGCCATCGTTTCAGCCCCAAAAGTCTGCCATTTAGTAATTAGGATTTAGATAAATATTTATGTAGATGTATTGAAGCACATTTTAGGAGAAGAAGAGGGTGTTCAGACTCCCCTATCACCCAGCATGTGCTTGAGGACAAGGTATGTTATGATAGCTATTAAAGAATCAAGCCCTCTGACACTGATATTTTGCTGAAAAATGAAATATTGTTGTATAAAATGTGGTGAGACACTGGAACAGGTTGCCCAAAGGGGTTGTAGATGTCCTTAAAATGGCCTTAAAGTGTTTAAGGCCAGGCTGGATGAGGCATTGAGCAACCTGGTATAGTGGGAGGTGTCTGTGCCCATGGCAAAGGGGGGTTTGATGGATCTAGATGATCTTTAAGGTCCCTTCCACCCCAAAACATCCTATGATTCTATGACTTGATGATTCTATGATTTTATGTCTTTAGAGGGTGTAAGTGGTTGTGTTTACGTGCTACCACTTGATGTGCACCCTGTCCCACAAAATGCTTTCACAAGCATTAGATGGGTGTTTGCTTTTGAGGTGTTTAAACCCCAGGAGAACATTACAAAATCAACTCTCTCATCTCCTCTCAAGTGCTTGGGGTGAGCAATCTTAGGAGGCCGTTCACATAGCTGACATGTTTGAGCAGCTCTTTGGAAGAGCTTGACATGCTGGAGGTGGAAGGCTCTGTGCAATCACTCCAGGCTGTGACTTTTGGTTCCAAACCCAGACCACATGGGTGAAAGATCAAAATGAATAGTTGTGAAAGAGGTTTCAGAGTGTGGGAATGGGAAAAAGAGTACAGGAACTGAATTACAGCAGCATAGGCAACATAGAAACCGAGGGGGAAAAGGAAGTTGGTGTGTACATTTATGCCTGAGAATCAGCAGGCTGGCCGAAGAGGAAACAAAATAAAATACTCTTAAATCTGGAAGTTTTCAAATAGAATGGGCACTTTTGCAGAGTATGTATCTTTGTGTCTTTCTCATGGTAAAAAAGTCATATGTGAGATAACCCTCAGAGGGAAGAGGAAGTTCTCTTCCTCCTGCCCCTTTAAAAATAAATTTGACTAGCATGTAAATTTTTGAAAGAATTCCCACATTGTTGGCCTTGTGAACTGATACTTTTCATCCGCTTCTAGATTACTCACAAGAGGGAAGATGATGGTGAAATTAATGGTGGGAGATGGAAAAGTGAATGTTCTGAAGAAGTAGGGGCTAATTATGGACAGTTTGGTCTCTCCATATGGGTTTACTGTCTGTTGTAGTGGACAAAGTGTGTGTGAGAGAAATAAAACTCCCAGTTTTATTTCCCACAGTGTGTGTAAAGTCTGTGCTGTGAATGAGAGCACTTAAACAGTCCCAAGTTTTAAAAGCAAAACAGTAAATAAGCCCACTTTATTTTAGGGTTGCGTTAATGGTGGATAATTTCAGTAAAGCTATCAAGATGATTTGTATTTATTTCAGCATAAATTCTGTAACTGGTTTTTCAGGGTAAGGAGAAATAATTTCTCAATTTATTTTTTCTTAATTATGTGAACCTAGATCTTAGCCAACAACTCATCTTTCATGAAACAGCTTGAAGGGATCTTTCTTAACTTCCTTTAAAATGCTTAAAGTGAAGTTAATTATTGTGGAAGATCAGAGAGATGTCACCCTGACATCTGGTTGCTTCAGCAGAAGAGCTGAGCATAAATCCAGTATTCTTTATAGTTCAGGGAAGCTTTCATCAGTTGCTGTGCCTTTCTGGCCACCTTTTTCTAGGGAGAGGAAACCCTAGAAAGAAGGAAGAAAGTTTTCTTATCTCTCTGAGTTCTCATTGTGGTCATTTTTGATGTTAAAAATCATTCACAGCTTATATTTCAGGCATTACCTTGGAGAAGAGTGGTTTCTGCCTGCTCACTGTCTTGGTACCACTCAGTTAAGCTGATGGTATTTAAAAATTTTGCATTAAATCTTTCTGGTAAATAATATGTGAGGAAACTTTTGGAGGAAGCTTGAAGGATACTGCCGGAAGCAGATCAAATACTATGTTTTTCCTTAGGTTGCAAGCTGAAGAAGCAAACTGTAAACTTGTTGTGCAAATGAATGTCTTTTTTTGCCATTTAGCAATTTGTTTTTAGTGTGCTAATTTTAGTATAAATTGCTACATTGTGTTCCAGATGCCTACATGCAGTTCCTGGCCATTCACTCCTTAAAAAAAGTCAATTGTGTGTGTATTCAGAGCTGGGAAGGTGAAGTAAGGGGTTTTTGTAGCACTTCATGTGAGCTTTCTCTTGATGTACCCCGAAACGTGCAAAGATTAATTAATTTTAATATTAAGAAAGGCTTTTACTTGCTTTTTTGAATCTGCACCCAGTTTTCTTCCTTTGTGGAGGTGGATGACTAACTGCTCTGCATCCTTCTGTGCAACATCAAACCAATTGAAATGGAAAACCAGCTGAAAAGGATTATTTTGCCAGTTCAACTATGTTAAGCCCTAAAATGACTCTTCTCTCCCTCGCTGATCAAATCTGTTGTACTTTGGTGTTAATTCCTTCCTCAGGGCTTCTCAGAAGTTTAGGATTGACTCCTGTGTGTTAGAGGGCATGCAGTAGAGATGCCTTTTTGTTTTTTAAATACTCTTTTCCAGCTCCACGATGCATTACCCAGCTTTTTACACATCAACATAAGCAAAATAATTATAAATTTTAAAAAGCAGCATCCTCCCACCCAAGCAAACAGAACAAGGTTAGATGTAAGTGCTGTTGTTCAACACTAAGTGCTTGAGTGTTACCATTTACTCCTTATTTTAGCAGAGCTGGTGTTTCACAAGATCACATAGCATTCAGTTTTTGGGGTCTGTTTTGATGTGAATGTCTCTGTGGCAAGTGCTTTGCCCTTCTTGCATTCTCATTTATCCCTGTAAAAAGGCTTTGCCATGTAGAATATAAGGAGTGGATATAACTGATCTTCATAGATTTCCTTTGTTGAAAACATGGTGAGAAGTATCAGTGTAAACAAATCCTTCAAATATCAAAGCCAATCCCCTCTATGGTACTCAAGGGTTTGTAATTCTCAGTCAGGAGAATTTGGGGGTGATTTTGTTGTTATTATCCACTCAGGGCTGTGTTTCAGATTGGATCAACCCTGAGTGATATTTCCAGGTATGTGAAATATTGCCTTGAGCTATTGTTGGCCAAGAGTAATGTGTATCATCTACAGCACAACTGCTTTTGAGACAGTATATCCTTATGCTGGCAGCAACAAGCACTTGGGATTTAGCTTCAGGCAGCTCAAGGAATTGGTGAAATTGTTTTTTTATTGGCCACTGGTCCTGCCTGAATACATTCTTTTACCTTGGTATAAGAAAATATTTTTTTATTACCAGAGTTAAGTCCATTGCTTTTTGTTTTCTTTAGTAATCTGGAAAATAAACAGCTGTGACTGTGCTTTTCTTGAGAGACCCTTACTTAGGAAAAAAAAGCAAACCATAAGAATCTGCACATTTTTGGCCACTTCTTGCTGCTCTTCCTTAACTCCTTCCCATTTTTGCTTCAGATGGGAGATAAGATGGCTGAAGCACCTCCCTTATGAGGACTGGCTGAAGGAGTTGGGGTTGTTCAGCCTGGAGAAGAGAAGGCTCAGAGGGAACCTCAGAGTAGCTTCTCAATACCTGAAGGGGGCTAAAGAAAGGCTGGGGTAGGACTTATGAATAGGGTCCAGGATGGCAGGACTAGGAACAATGGATACAAATTGGAGAGAGTCCATTTAGGATTGATATAAGAAAGAAGTTCTTTAGTGTGAGGGTGGTGAGACACTGGAAGATGTTTCCCAGGGCGGTTGTGGATGCTCCATGATCCCTGGAGGTGTTTAAGGCCAGGCTGGACAAAGCATTGAGCAACCTGGTGTATTGGGAGGTGTCCCTGCTCATGGCAGGGGGGTTGAAACTAGAAGATCTTTAAGGTCCCTTCCAACCCAAATTATTTTATGATTCTGTGACTGTTACCTGTGTTGTTAGAGAGATTACTCATTAACACATAGACAGCTATAGAAGCAATCTTTACATGGTCAATGGTGACACAAAAGTATTGGTTTTTATTTAAGCTTTACTCAAACAAAGGCAGCTGCCAAGGAGGAACAGATCTTTTGTTTTCCATGAGTTTCATTGCTTTGGAACTTAACAACATGCAAAATTTACTTCAAGGTAGACTAATGTCATTAATACTGAATTTCAACTGCCACATGTGTACTGTCACTTGTTTCTCTTGGGCATCCTGCTGTATTTTGCCAGAGGCTTTGGAAAGCAATTGGAGACTGTTGGACTGGGTATTATTTATGTGAATTAAAATACAAGCAAAGGCAACTCTGTTCAAGAGTTGATTCTTTCAAAAATAAATTGGCAGGTGAAAGAAGACTCATTGGGATTATTGGGGTGTGATGTGACAATGCCTGTCTGTGGCTGAATTACTTAAAGACATCATGACACAGATGAGCTCAACAATGGGATTAAAGAGCAGAAGATGTCACAGCCTTTTAAAATTGAAAAGGATTTGGGCATGTAACTTTAATGACCTTAATGCAGAAAGACTCATCACAGGTTTCCCCTTTAAATTTATCAGGGTCCATGAGGATGCTCCCTCAACTTAGAGGGCAGTTCTGAGGAAAAATTAAAGGGAACATTAAACTAATTAATGGTGGCTATAAAGTCAAGTGGAGTGAGCAGACAGTGTTCAGCTGTGGGGTGCTTTTTAAGGTGGAAACTTCCAGCTTGCTCATTGTGATGTGGAAAGAAAGGAGTTGATAGACGGGTTCCTTCCTTCAAAAAATAGGTTAGCAGAAGTAAACTTAGAAGCCAGATTTATGGTCACTGCTGTTATGCTCTGTTATTTCTTTAATGATTTTGGGTGCGTTGTGAGTCACTGGCAGATACCATTGCATTAATTTAATTCCTTTCCCATGCTGTAAATGTGAATAGAATCAGAGTTGAAAGGGACCTTCAAAGGCCATGTAGTCCGACTCTCCTGCAGAGAGCAGGGACATCATGCAGTAGATCAGGTTGCTCAGAGCCTCATCAAACCTGGCTTTGAATGTCTCCAGGGATGGGACCTCCACCACCTCTCTGAGCAACCTCTTCCAGTGTCTCATCACCCTCATGGTGAAGAATTTCTTCCTAATGTCTAATCTAAACCTGCTCTGCTCTGGTTTTAAACCCTGGGCCCTTTTCCTATTGCTCCATGCCCTTCCAAAGAGACCCTCCCCAGCTTTCTTGTAGGACCCTTCAGATACTGGGAGGCTGCTATGAGGTCTCCCTAGAGGCTTCTCTTCTCCAGGCTGAACAGCCTCAACTCTCTCAGTCTGTCCTTGAAGGAGAGCTGCTCCATCTCTTGGACCATCTTTGTGGGCTCCTCTGGACCCCATCCAACAGGTCATGCTTGTGGTGGGGGCACCTGAGCTGGATGTAGGGCAGAGCAGTGGCAGAATCACCTCCCTTGACCTCCTGGCCATTTTTCTTCTGATGGAGCCAGGAGATGTTTGCCCTTTTGTGCTGCTAGCTCACACTGTTGGCTCATGTTCAGCTTTTTGTACACCAATACTTTCAATTCCTTTTCCACAAAGTTGCTCTATATCACATTGAGATATCACCTCTATCAGATATGGTTCACTTAAACCTGAACATAATATTGAGTCACTGTTTTGATTATTGTATTTTTTTCTTAGTTCTTCCTTTTATTTTTTGGTCTCTTTGCCATTTTCTAATCCACAATGCAATGAGAGCTTACATTAATAAGATATGGTGGCAGGACTAGGAATAATGGATGTAAATTGGAAGAGGGGAGATTTAGGCTAGATGGAAGGAAGAAGTTCTTCACTATGAGGGTGGTGAGACATTGAAAGATGCAGCCCAGAGAGGTTGTGGATGCCCCCTCAATCCCTGGAGGTGTTTTAAGGCCAGGCTGGATTGAAGCATTGAGCAACCTGGTCTAGTGGGAGGTGTCCCTGCCCATGGCAGGAGGGCTGGAACTAGATGATCTTTGAGGTCCCTTCCAGCCCAGATTAGTTTATGATTGGACCAACTTCTGTCTTTGTCTTACAATCAACAGTTTTCATTTATCCTCCATCACATTATGGATGTGCTTAAAAACTTGTGTGACTCTGTGGTAATGGGCTACACGTGTGTTTATTTGCTCATTCTTATGTAGTTATTAAGTGACAATAAAATCCTTAAATCTGGTTTAACAGAGCAGTCGATTCCTCTGTAATTAGTGCTTTGTATTCAGTGCTTGTGCAGCTGGTAATTGGGCATCTGCCATTCCAAATGGTAATGGAGCAGTGGCATTTGTACAATTTCATTTTGCTCATGTGCAAACCAAGGCAGGCAGGTTTACAAATGGCAGGATGCAAATTTGCAGACTATATATTTACAGCCAGAAGCAGGAAGGTTAATGTAAAATAAATTATGGTACAGGAACGCTGCTGGCTTTTAAATTCCTTTAAACGAGCCTTTAGTCACAGATAAAAATGACTGTTGTCATAATTTAAAGACAAAATTCTTTCTAGTCTGGGGTTGTTGTGTCTTTTTCTGTGTGTGTAACTGCTATTTTTGTAATATATTTGCTGGAGTCTTTCACAGATCAGTGGGGAGGATGTTTTCTAAACAAAAGAAAGATCCAATAATTACTGCAAAAAGTGTTCAAAGGAACTCTGGGAGGTTTCTCCAGACACAACAGCTCAGCAGGGTATGGTCGTTTTATCTTGAAATGCATGGAAGTGCTCACACAATTGACTGTTTCTCTGTCTCAGAAGCCTAAAGGGAATCTCAGAAAATCCCATTGATTGAGAAAGGTTAGAGCAGGGTAGATTTAGATTAGAAATTAAGAGAAAGTTCTTCCCCATGAGGGTTGTGGGCACTAGAAGAGCTTGCTCAGAGGTGGTGGAGGCCCCATCCCTGGAGACATTCAAGGCCAGACTTGATGAGTCTCTGAGCAACCTCATCTAGTGCAGGATGTCCCTGCTCACTGCAGGGATGTTGGACTAGATAACCTTTGAAGATCCCTTCCAACTCAGCACATTCTATGATAAATACAAAGAATTAATTTCAAATATATGTATAAAAATGAAGTTTGTCATGCTAGAAGGGATCCCACTTAAAAGTGGTTGTCGGCGCCAATCTACCTGCCTTTGATTGCTTTGAGTTCTTTATATTTGGGGCTCTTTATACTTGCCTCATTAATAACAGTTTTCAGTCTGCTAGCAGAGAAGCTGAGCATGAATTAAAGGTGCTTGACTATTCTATGGCTTTGGAAGCACCACAAAAAAGGAAGGAAGGTGTCAGAAAGAGAAGAGTTTCTTAAAATTGTTGCAACCCAAAAAAACCCCCAAAGCAGCCCTGCTGTATTATTGATCTCTTAGTATTAATTAATCTCATTATCTATCCCCATATTAGCACACTCTGGGTAGAGACACAGCAGTTTTGATGGGCTATGATTTAAGGTTTCAGGCACATACCTTTTACAGCACTTGAAAATGCAACTATAAAATATTTGGGGGTTTTGTGCTATCTCCAAAGCCTGAAGTGTCTGACCAAGATGAATCTTTCCACCTGTTTTTAAAAATTAAATTCCTTGAAGAAAGATGCTGCAATCAGTGATTGAAACCTATTAATTTTTAAGTTATCAATGCAGTCTACTCTGCAGCATCGTGATCTCCTTGAAAATAGGATGGATCTCCTTGTGGCAGAGTATATCCTTCAGTGTGTCTTAGTTTGGGAGGCAGAAGTACCCTTTTCTGTCCATCCTGGTGGGGAGATAAGCCCTTTTAGCCTTTTCCCCCAGCCTCATGAGGTTCCTCTCCAGTTCTTTGCCTTTCCAGCAACTGGTGACTCAACCTCCCTTTCCCTTTGCAGGGCTTTCCTGAGGGAAATTCCAAACTCTATTTCAAAGTTCAAATTATCCCAGCTGTGTCCTGGGGCTTTATTTTATTTGGGTTTGTGTTATTCCTTAGTTCCTTTAGACTTTACTTTCTGGATCCAGAGTCCTTGGAGTGACCCTGGAATGATGTATGCAGTGTTTGAGTCTTAAGGATCTCCAGCTGGCTTTTGAAGGAAGGTGTTTTTCCCTCACAGCCTATTTCTGGCAGTGCTGCCCTGGTTCAACTCTGTAACCAGAGAAGCTGGAGAAGGGGACAAGAGGCATGACTTTTTTTTTTGTAGGTTTGAGGGTAAGACAAGGCTTGGTTTTATTTAGGAAGCAAAGCAGACAAGGAGAATTAGAAAAAAGACCTGGTGAGCTGAACATCTGCCTCTATATAACAGCATGAGGTGAGTGAAGCCAGGACTATTTACGTAAACTCATGCTTCTCCCTCAATTTCTTCCTTCACATCTGCTTTTCTGTGAGTCACAGGACACCAGGCTGCATTTTGTATGAATTCCAACTAGTAGGATCTCAAGGTATCAAGTTTATGGTTGTAAAACATCATCCTGGAATCTCCTTGATTTATTTAATGAGCTCATTATTTGCAGCAGAAGCTCAAGATGCTACTCCCCTGTAGGCTGGATTTTTACTAGTTGCTAGTTCCAGTTGGATGAGGCTTTTCATTTGGGTAAGATCCAACATCTAAGGATCAGATGCAGTGTTAGATGAAAGAAATCATCCTGTGGAACTGTGTAGTTGAGTGTTAAAAATAGTCTGGGCACTTAACAATCTCAGGACAATGTTTCTTTACTGGAACTCTCATTTATTCATCAGGTTTTCTTCATCTTTCCTGATCAGCACTTTGTGTTTGTTCAGGCAGAGATGTGCTTCCCAGCTGGAATGCACACTACTGTGATCTCTCCTAATAAGTGTTTTGACCTTACAGTAAGGAAACTCAAGGGAAAAAAATGAAAAAAATTACTCCTGTGTCTTTTAAAAATAAGGTCTGCAGATCTGGTTTTCCCTGAAATAAATTGTATCACTTACAGCAGGGAGCTAAAATGACCCAAAGAACTGATGGTATTGTTGCAGAATGGAATCTGCATTTCTTCTAGGTAAAATTTGGTGTATTTTTCCCTCTAACAAGTACTTAAATTCACTGTGTGAGAAAGAAGGTGTTTGTGAGATTCTCATTATAATCTTGATTGCTCTTGGAGATATTTTCAGTGCTCTCCTCCTGCCAGAGAATGCCAGGGCTAGTGCTTACCCCCATCAACAGCCAGAAAACTTGGGAGCCTGCTCCATGGATTATTACACTCAGGAGGAAAGCTGCAGGCTGTATTTTCACAGATAATCCCTACATTCCTCTCACAGGATACAGTTATGGGGTTTTTTTGTTTAATTTTTTTTTCCATGTTTTAGATGTAGTAGACTTCAGGAAAAAAAAAATCTAATAGACTTAAGGAAAAAAAAAATCACAAAATACGTAAACTCATAGTTGCTCCATGTGGTATTTTCCTCATGAATGAAAATTGATGCCTTTATCCTTTTGTTTGTTTTCTTTTGGATTTTTTTTTTCCATGCCTTTTTCTCAATTGTGGAAATGACTAACGTAAGCAGAGAGAACTAACTGTGTGCAACGTGCTGACCAGCACATGAGTAATCAGCCTGGAAAAGTGGAGAAACAGAGCATTTTTCTTCATTTGTTTCAATTTAATAAGAGAAATTCAGAAGGGAGGTTGGCAGTGCCCTTTTTCTTTGTAGCACACTGTACCTACAGATCTGGCTTCTGCAAATGTGCACAGTTTAGTGCCAATACTATAATAAAACAGCAGCAGTGTGGAAGTTCATGGCTTTCTTTACAAGTAGAAGAGTGAAAACAAGGTGAGCATTTAGTTGATGTTTCTTGTGCCTTTTTCAAGCTGGTGAGTGCAGCCTCTAATAAGAATCAGCTCAACTGAATGAAGAACAGAGCAGAGAAATGCAGCATGGCAGTGAAATCATACAGCAGATGTTGTTTTCCTTCTCTTAAACAAACTGCTAGGGCTTTGTGATCTCTGATATCACAGTTGCTTTTCATTCAAAGCTTTGGGGTCTGGGGGCTGTTAGATCTTTTGAAGCCCAAATCTTATCATCCTGTGAGCCCCCTTGGAATAAAAGTCTTCAATTCCGTGTCAAACATCAGCACAACACTGGAATGTTAAAACTCTTGAGTCAATCCCACTTTGATTTTTCTTGCCCTTTTATTTTTCTATTGTATAGGCAGCAGGGAAATATTTTAAAGCTATTTCCTTTTCTCAGTTCCCTTTCCTGCCTTTAAATTCTTCCATGCTGATTTCCACATGGTTTTTTTGTATCAACCTTTTTTTATTTTCTTCTTTGTGGTACTTTTCCAGCATTTGCCTCAAACCTGTCATCTAAAAATTTCCTCTGACACTCTTTGGTTACAGAATTTGTAGTGGGAAATTGGTTGATTATGTTTTTGATTGTTATTGACTTCTGCCCAAGTGCTTGCCACCCACCTTATGAACTGTTATTGTGTGGGTACTATATTAAATTATATTTACAACGAAAAGCCCTTGTTTAAAGCTTGGATCTTCAATGTGAGGTGTATCTCTTCCTGTACTTGGTTTGGATTGTGCATTGCTTAAGATTTGAACTTTGATCTTACTGTCTTTGTGGAGGAGAAGCTTCTTTTTCCCTCCAGATAAATAGTTTTTGCTGATGTTTGGGGGTGGGCAGGCAACTGCCAGTTTTTTCTTCCCATTTTTCAAGTCAGAACAAGGAAGTTGGGCAGTGACTAAAGAATAAACTTGGAGTTAGAAGTTGTGGACCAGTAGTGACAACCTTCAAATCTGGGGTTAGTGATTTAATTTGGTCCTGTTGAAAGTTCTTGCTGCAGGATATCAACTGTCGGAGATTACAAAGACTTAGAGAGAAAAAAGTGCCTTCACAAAACGGTATTTAGGGTCTGACTCATTTCAGAGATCAGGTGCCTTTTATCATGTTTTTTGAGGTAACCTGAGGATTTTTCACTTAAGGCAGTCCTGCAAAAAAATAAGATGTTCATTACAGATGGGATTTTTCTGTCAGTACTCAGGATAGGAGAAAGAATGTCATTAGTGTTTGAATGGTCACTGTATATCTGAATTGGCCTGTGGTTGCTGACTAGTTTCATTATTTCCACATGCTCTGATTTTCTTTTGTCACATAGCATCTTACCTCTAATTTCATACCATCCAGCTCTTCCTTTGGTGAAAGAAAAGCTGAACTTGAGCCATCAATGTGCACTTGTTGCCCAGAAGACCAGCCATCTCCTAGGCTGCATCAGAAGAGCTGTGGCCAGCAGGTCAACAGAGGTGATTTTGCTTCTCCTCTTCCTCTGATCAGACTCCACCAGGAGAAGTGCATCCAGCTTTGGAGTCCTCAGCACAAGAGGGACAAGGACCTGTTGGAGCAGGACTGTGCAGGACCATAAGGATCATCAGGGGGCTGAAGCACCTCTGCTGTGAGGACAGGCTGGGTGAGTTTGGGCTCTTCAGCCTGGAGAGGAGGAAGAGGAGAGGCTGTGGAAAGACCTCCCAGTGGCCTCCCAGTGCCTTAAGGGGGCTACTGGAAAGCTGGCAGGGACTGTTTGAAGGGACATGGAGCGAAAGGACAAGTGGTAATGGTTTGAAACTAGAGCTGGGCAGGTTTAGATTAGACATTAGGAAGAAGTTCTTCACCATGGGACACTGGAAGAGGTTGCCCAAGAGGTGATGAGGCTCCATCCCTGGGGATGTTCAAGGCCAGGCCTGATGAGGCTCTGAGCAATCTGATATAGTGCAGGATAGTCCTGCTTGCTGATGGGGCTTGGACTAGATGGCCTTTAAAGGTCAACATATTCTATGATTCCATCATGGAATCTAGGGCAAAATGCACAAGGATGGTGTGAGTCACCAGTAGGAAAGAGTAGACACCTAGGGGAAATCTTACACTGATAGCAAGAAAGGGAAGAAAGCAACAGAATATTGATTTTTGAAGAAAGGCTACCATAGAATAATTAGGGTTGGAAG
>VZTY01010137.1:4521-20359 GCA_013400935.1 Turnix velox
TTCTAAACTCACAAATCTCCTCATTCCTTCCTCTCCCCTCTTCTGAGAGAGGAGGGGGCACCATCTGTCATTTCGGGGGGTCCTTTTGGGCCTAAACCAGGACAGAAGGAAGCCAACAAGCCTGTCTCTAGCAGAACTTTGCTTTCAAGGGAACTTAGGAAAAGGGACAAACTTTGTGGTTCTTCCTCACTGTAGATGCATACGGGCAGTACTACACTAAGTCCTACTCTTTAAGGTATAGATTAGCACACAAACATGGATCTACTTTTTGAATTGTTTTGGAATTAAATTTAAACATGCACTGTACTAACATGGCTAGTGTTACTACCACAGCAGTGAATGCTTTATTTCTTACATTTCTGCAATAGAACCTAATTTTAAGTCAGAAGAGCCTCCTGTAGAAGAAATAATCTTGTCAGCTTTCTGAACTGACCTAAATAGTCATGTTTCAGTGCAGCACTACTACTACATCAAGGTGATGTATAGCTGAGCCCGAGGCCTTCACAAGGGGCTGAAATTTTCTTGAGGGTTTTTGGGAAGCCCTTTTCTTGGATGCTGCAAGTCCCTTGGCACCATCGCTGTCAACAGATACACATAAAATCCCCCAATGGTGCACTCTGTAATATGGCAGCAAAATCTAGAGATAACACAGCTTTAGTAGTTGTGCAAGACACCCTGAGTTCCTCATGTAGAACTAGAAAAGGGGAGAAATTGTAAGGGGATAATTTGCAGTGCTTACTTCAGACATCACTTTTTGAAAATAAAGAAAACAAGGGATGTACAGTCCTTAAAATGGTAATTAAATAATGGGTGAAGTAAAAATAAAACAGGAATTTATTTTTTTTATTCCCAAGCTCTAACTAGCTAGCTGACATAGGCCAGTTCCTGAAGAAGCTTTTCTTTGACAGCTGGGCAAAAATCGAAAGATAAATTTCAAAGACATTTCCTTCACTGCTCTCATGACAGACTCTCTTCAGTGTGCAGTAAGACTCCTTTAAAAATGTTACACTTCAGTCTATCTAAATATACCATGTACCTTTTAGGAGAGGCTCAGCCATCCTATAGCCTATAGCCATCATGTTCCACAATATTTTGTCTATCCTAATCTAATATTCAGAATGTCAGCATTCCAATCAGATTTTCAGAGAAATTGCATTATTCATCTTTGCACTTTATAAAGCATTGATTGGTTTTAGCAGCATGAGCCCAGGATCCCATCAAGGACTCCTCCACTTGGATCTATCACAGCCCAGCAACATGACGTCTCCTGAGGAAAAAAATGTCCTTTGTGATTTCCTTTGCCATAAAGGAAGAAGTGGGGGAAAAATGTTATTTGCTATATTGAAAGAAGAGTAAATTTCACTAATCACAGTGGATTCCCTATAACCAAATCTGAAGCAGTTTCAGGCATGCAATCGAGTGCATACACGGCAGCAGGGAGAGGCTGATGCATTCCTGGAGATTTCTCAGTCCTCAGGAATGAGCAGCTCTGATAGCCTGGATTATTCAGCACCTGGAAAATTTTCTTACTTCTTTCCAAAAAGAAATATTAAACCTTGTTCTTTGTGATGAGGTATACAGGAAAGGGAAGTCATGTGGAACAAAGCAGCAGAATGGGCTTTGAGAAATACTCAGAAAACTCCATGATGGGTTTTTAGGCATTTATGAATACACCTGAAGGCTCTGAAAGACCAGGATTTCTGGCACATGAACATGAGAGACTTTCAGAACTCCTCAGCCAGTTATGGTGAGCAAAACAGGCCACACAGGCATGCTGAATGGTCAGGTCGCCTGATCATTATCAAGGGAGGAAACAGATATTTCTGTCATTTTTCCACTGATTAAGTATGATATTCTAAGTGAGATAGAGTGCCTTGATGTTGTTTCACTGCTCACAGATGTTTCCATGCAGTTTTGTTCAAACTTACTGCTATGCCAACAAATGTTCATCGAATGCCTTTCCATGGCTGCTTATTCCTCAGAACTTCTGCCAAACCATAGGATTGATTGTTTTTCAGTGTTTACAGTTTGAGAGTCTATAAACTGCCATTCCTGCAATATATACATTTTTGTACAAAAAAGAAAAGGAAGGAGATGAGTAAAAATGTCTTGCCTGCTTTGTTGACAAAATGATCCATATATTAAGGAATTAAATGTTCTTTTGCTCTTTTCTTTTAACATTCAACAGCTGCCAGGATCCTAATCTCCAGTATTTAAAAAATGCTACAACATAAGAGCAAGGGACTTTGCTGATAAATTGGAGGGCTGTCCATCCAGTTCTGAAGCTGGCTTTTACAATCCAGATTGTAGAGCTTGACCTGTACCTGTCTGTAGAAGCTGTCTGGATGTAATGATCCTTATTACTGTCATCAAGAACCATTTTCATGCTTCAGACTAAATATGGAGATGTTAGTACTAATCAGATTAATACACATGTTAACAGTCACACAAAAGACTTGTCAGTGGAACCTGGGAAAGGAAGTGGGAAGGAAGTGGAGGGAGAAGAGAGTGTTTATTTGTGGAAACCATCTCTTTAGTACCAAGGACATCTCTTGTTGCTATTTCTGAGGTACAAAATCAAAGCAGAAACTTGAGTTAGACCCATTGGCCTGAGGAAAACCAGCACAGCTGCTAAATAACTAGGTCATCTTGAGAAACTCTTTTACTAAGCAATACTCTCCATGATGCTGTTGTTGTCTTCTGCGACTATGACACAGTAAGGTAAGCAGAAGCAATGGGTCACTGAGTGAAAAATCATCGAATCACAGAATTGCCTAGGTTGGAAGGGACCATTCACATCATCGAGTCCAATCATCAAATCTGACAAGGATTATCACTGAACCATGTCTGTAAACTGTATGTCTACCCATCTCTGAAATACCTCCAGGGATGGTGCCCCAACCACTTCCTTGGGCAGCCTGTTCTAATGCTTAATAACTCTTTCTGTAGAAAAATTTTTCCTAATATTAAGTCTGAATCTCCCCTGGTACAACTTGAGGCAGAGAGGGGAGGGGAGAGAAAGAAGAGAGAAATTCTCCAAGAAAAGCGAGAATTTAAAGCTGTTACTCACTGCACAGATGCAAAAATTCTGCTGTAAAAAGCACACAAAGCTCAACTGCTTATCTTCAAAGAACTGGACTGATTAGGATAGTTATTAATAGGAATAAGTGTAGGAGAGTTGTGTGGGGAATACAGCAAAGCAGAGCCATAGAATGCAGACAAAAGGTCTTTTCAAACTTGTGCAGGGAAGAGAGGATATCTGTGCTGGCATGTATTTAACAAAAGATGGTGTGGTGAGCAATAGGAAAATACTATCCAAACAATGCAGTTTCCACTACTGCTAATAAATACTATATAATAATGAAACATCAGTCATTTGATAATTACTGTCTTGATAATTAAAAGGGAATTGTCTCACCCTATGGCTGTAATGTAAATGGAGAACAGCTAACCCAATTGAAATTTGTGCTCATCTCACCCTTCTGTATAGAAATTGCTTATTCTGGAAACAAAGCAAAGCTTTAACTGCATTTGTTCAAAACTCTACAGGCAGCAGAACTAGCCTGTACTTCACTCTGCCTCATGACCTATTAGTAAAGTACAAAGAATCAGCAAATTTACAGGTGCACAAGTTTTAACTGGTGCCAAGGCAAGGGACTGAAGTGATTTGTGGATTGTGAGATGAACGATTAAATTACTAGCTTTAGCATATGTTTCAATTATCTGTTCCACTGGTGAATGTTTACCATTTTACACCAGCATATTTCTGTGAGATGCCCTGAAGATTCTGTCTGTGAAAATTAAGACAACATAGTCAGGCTTTGACATAACATACAACAATACAGATCTAGAGTAACATCAGTATTAAATTTACTTCAGCAGGAAAATAGGAAACCAAGAGCACTTGGAGTTTTCTGCAAAGACCGAGAACAAAAAATGTCAACAGTATCTCTCCCACATTATTTTACATTGGCAGAAGTGATAGGAGAGTGTAGACTGGCTACTAATTCACCAGCCTAAACTTTATCATTGTCTCCACTGAAACTTCCAAATAATTTTTTCTATAACATCATTCCAATGTTTTCAGCTGCTCAGCAAATAGAAAAAACTCTGACAATTGTGCTCATTCTGAATGAGAACAAAATCAACTTTTTAGTTTCTTAAAGAACAAGTTTCTGGAGGAGATGATGGTTCAGGAAATTTGAAATGCATTACCCTATGATAATTACTAGTAAAGAGCTTTGATTTTCAAACATGACAATTTATTCTGAAAAGGATCAAAATTAATCACACTGACATTGTTAAAATGCTTTTCAGTTCTTTTCATCAGAATTTCATGAAAAGCCATGCATTTTTCAGATGATTCAGTTTTTAATGATGCTTCACTTCCCAAAGAAGAAATTTTCCTAAAGTAAATTTCTTACCTTCCTTTATGTACTCTGTTCATCTGAAACTTAGTTATGCAAATCCTGCCAACAGATACTTGTACCACATTCGTGGACACTTTTTCTAGGTATGAGTATCTTACTCCATCTGCCAGTACAAAAGTGCATTACAACACAGACATTTCAGCTCCACATATATGGGATTTATTAGTTTTGAAGATGGTCTAAGGGTTAAATAACAGGACAAAGCCATACCAGCAAACGCTGAAAATCTACAGTCCACACCAGTTTTAAATCTAGTTTTCTATGTTTGAAATGAATGCCAGCTAAATGAGGCCCTTCTGCATTTTTAAGAGGTGATCAGAAAGAAATGGGTAGATTAGGAAAAGAAGCTTAGCAAAAAAAAAAAATTAGGAGGGAGGAATAAGGCTTGAGGTTGCAAAACACAAGACAGTATCTCAATTAAGTGGAAAAAGCTTTCCAAGGAACGGATGTACTTGCAGCATGGTGAAAAAATTAATTGGTTCTCTTTCTTCAGGGTAATAGGGAATTAGAGAGAGGCTGGAGTTGCACTGCTGACCTATTGTGTAATTTCTCTGTCTGCTCTTGCAGATGAAGTGAATGGGGATTTGCTTTAGCTAGACAGCCATTTTTCCAAAGGCAGAGTAAAGAACTAAGAAATAATGGACGTGTTCCTGTGCAGCTTTCTCTAGGTGAGCCTGCTCTGGCTGGGGAGCTGGACTAGGTGATCTCCAGAGGACCCTTCTAACCCTTACCATTCTGTGAATGCCCAGCAACAGACAGAGGCAGGACTTACCAGGGACAAAGGGAGTCAAAGGAAAAGATTTGTGGGTGGGGAAACTCAGAGGTAACCACTGACAAGTATTCGCTGGTCTGGGTTTGCTAAATCCAGACTCAACATCTGTTCTGAAGGACAAGGGAAAAAAAACTAGTGTAAAAACAAATACCAGTACAAGAATCAAGGCTTATGTGTCAGAGATTACGAAAATTTATTAGAGAACACACAAATGGAAAGCTGACCTTTGGCAAGAAGATATGATTACATTGAGCACACACACTGCAGGCAGCACTGCCTTCCCAACAGACAGTGCTACAAGAAGCAGCAGATGAGATGTACCAGAGTTACAAGGTGGGGACTCAGACATTCTGCATACATGTCACCTGCATAGCAAGTATGCACGTTGTCCTTGGAAGAAGGAGAGAGTAAAAACCCTTTTTGCAGCACTGGCTCCTCACTAAATGGTTGAGACGCATGGGAGCTAGCTTTCTGGAAAGCCCAGGATCTCAAGCTTCTGCAGACACATCTTTGCCTTCATGTAAGATGGCCCAGAGCTAGCAGGGTAGTTACAGACAGCAGTGACATTCACTTACTAATGGCTGCTTTAGTGGCTTAAAAATGTGTTAGATATAATTTGCTTCCTTTTTGAGTTCAACTGCCTTTATATTTCTCATTGTTGACAATGTAAAAGCAAGAAGAGATGGTAAATCTTCTTTGCCATAATTGTTCATTTTATTGCCAGATACAAGAACCAAGAAGCATAATGCAGACCATTTCATTGTGAGCTACAAAAGGTGAAAGGGTAGTTTATGGTAACTCGGCTACCAGCTATCTTTAAATTCTGTGTTCCTCTGGTGCCTGTCACCTCACAGGCAGACTCTTTTTTTCTAACTACACCTGCTGAGTGGGGAGGGAGGATGATCAGGACCAGGACATGTACAAAGCTTTTCATAGCGTGAAGCAAGAAGGTTTGTGGGAAGGAAGCTGGCTTAGCAACAACTTGACTGCAGAGGCAGCTGAGCAGAGAGACTTCTCTGGACCTGGGGCTATGAGAATCTCGTTACAGTTAAAGAGACATCACTTGGAATCATTCAAATATTTTTTAAAAAGATATTAAAGAACAAAAATACAGCTGCTGTACATCTCCATAAACTTTCTCATCTGTACAAGTCATTAAATCGGTCATTAAATCCCCTCTCAGTCAAGAAATTATAACTAAGAATATTCACAATGACAAATTAAGTGCTGAGTAAAGACTTAGAGAAAGGATTAAATTTGACACTTGCTTAATTTTTCTGTGCATTTTGTAGTTCTTTTGGTGTATCAGTCACCAAATTTTGTCTTCTGTTCACCAGAAATAAAATTCCTACATAGTTTTTTCAGATAATTCAGACCCTTTCTACCTTGATAAAGAGCATCAGGAGCCATTAGATGTGAGTTACTAAAGATTATCCCATTGAGCACACAGTGCTACTGTGTGAGGAGCATCCAACAAACTGCTGGCAGAGCACATCTTTGTCTTCCTAGGCCGACAGGGAACATGCTCTCTGTGTAAGCACTTTCCCCCTTTCATTTGCGATTTGCATCATTAGCAGGTATATTGCCCATTAGCAGGTATCTTAGGTCATCAGCCTGTTAACTCTTTTAATGCTTTAATCAAATATACCACTAATACCACCAATCCTCATTCACTCCCTAACTCTTCTATGAGAGGAAGGCTTGATGTGGGCAATGCTCTCCATGTAGATGGAGCTTGTATTTTGTGCATTTTATCTGATCTCATTTAAACTGTTCATATCCTCTCAGTTGCAGAAATTTAAATGCAAAATAGAGGGAAAGAAAAAAATGTAAGATGGAAACTAGATGTGACTGGGAGACCTCTTTCTGTGCACTTCAGCTTTCTAAAGACTACACAGTATTGCTGAATGTCATGCAGGCATAGGAGACAGCTTTAAATCTCTTTTTTTGATTAATTAGTAGGCAAGATTCAGAATTTCTAAAACTTTCTCTTTCAGAAAGTTATTGTGAATGACAAAGCAAATAAAAGTTGTTACATTGTTCAAATGACCCTCATGCTCTTTCTCCAGATTACATTTCTGGTTTTTATTCAAATATTAAAATGAGCTAAAATCATATAGAAACCATGTTTATACTTGAAAATAGAAATTAGTGCTTTCTTGACTCTATTTGCTAAACCAGTAGTATGAATTTCCTCTTCCTTTTACATTTAAAAGGAGATCAAGCTGAGCATTCGTCAATGTGATTTTAATGTTTTATGATATTCATCACAGCCATTATTCACAAGCATGTCCAATGGCTTACTTGTTTAGTTCTTAGCAAACACTTCAATGTGAAAATTTAGAAAGATTCTTCCAATATTATAATTCCTTGCAACCAAGTCTGTGAGAGACAGAAGAAGGCACGTTTGCTGAAAATATGCTGTTCAGGCACTGTAATTGGAAGAGACTGGAGAGAATTCCCTAAAGCTTTTGGCTTAACAGTATTAGGCTACAGTGAAAAAAAAAAAAAAGAAAAAAGAAAAAATCTAAATAAAAGGAGGAGCACTCCTTTTGTGGCAGGTTAGAGGTCAGACTGGAGACCTGAAGCTTCGGTTGTTTTGCTCAAAAGGTGGAAACAACTTTGGCTTTGTATGCTTCTTACAACAAAATTGCAACAGATGAGAAGAGAAAGATAACAGATCTCAGAGAGTTAAGATAAGAATAGACTATTTAAAATTGAAATCTGAGAGTCACAGACTATTCAGTGACTCCATAGTGCTGTAGGCAGAGTACTTGCTTCTGAGATCAGAGGACAGCCAGTTGCTGTGTCAAAGCAGCCAAACTGGGACAGGGATATCCCCAGTTCCACACCCTTTGCATGGGATGTTTCTGTCCTGACTTCTCCAATGCAATCTGCAACAGAGGTGAGAGCAGCATCTCCTCAAGCTGTAACCTGAGCTGTACTTGAGCTTCAGATTAAGGGAGTTCAGCAAGCCCAGATGTTCATCTCCACCTTCTCAGGAACACAAGATACATATTTATTTATACTTGCATTGATACTCATGAATGTAAAAACTAATGTGAAGGGAACAAAAGGAAACCATTAAGATAGAAATTAAAATGAGTCTCGTGGGAACTCTGATTTTTAATGAAAAACACTGCACATCTATTATAATTTCAGCTCACAGAGGTTAATAGAAAATGAGATCAAAGGCAGCATGTGTTTACCAATGGTAGATCATGCCAAACTAAGCTTCTTTGATGTGCTAACAGATCTGAATAGGAAATACACATCTCAAATCTCAACTAGAGGAAAACATTTAATGTGCTGCCACTTGGGACAATTTCTGCTAGATGAATGAGAAAGGAATCCATAAAAGAACTGTTAAAGTGCATGATGCTTGTAACTGGGAAAACAACAACCTGAACCTGTTCAAAGGAAAATGGCAATGCTGGCAGGAGGTCAGTAGTAGAGATCCTTGAGGATTTGTGGTAGGTTCAAGTCAGCTTTTATAGCAGTATTTACACAGTTCCTTGCCCTGTAACCCTGTAGATTCCCGAGTGCTTTTTAAACTAGATTCTGCTCAGCAAGTGAACACAATGCTGCCCTAGACTGTTAAAGACAGTGGGTGGGCCATCACTTAGGGACTTGCCATTTAATTCCTGTCACCTTGGCCAGGGATGGTGACAAGCCATTACACTTCTGATTAATTTTCAAGCTGCTGAACACTACAGGCTTTGTGTAGACCACAAGATGGCACAGCTGTAGTAGCTATTCAAAGCTGGATAAGGCATCCTAGCATGAACAGATTAAAAATTAAAGTTAACATACTATTTCAAATCAGGTAGAGTTGGATGAGGGCAAAATATCTCCTATTCTGGTGAAAAAGCTGGGTGGTGTTTTATGAGCCTGTAAACAGCAGACAATGATGAAATACCTAATTTATCAACCACTTGTATAATTACACAAAAAGAAAAAAAAAGCCCTTTAGAAAAAGGAAGCCAGTTTTATCTGAGATGTATTAGAATCTCATGAGCTTAAGGTTTTTTTTGATAAAAATATTTCTATGATTATGGAATAATTGTTTGTGATTTTTTAAAGCCAGAAAATTCTTTAATACCAACAAACTCTATGCCACAGACAATTCTATTTGCAACCACTTTCATTTTCTAAATAGTAGAAGAGTTTGCAATAACAATCTCTAATTAGATGTCAGATACCAATGACCTTTTGAAAACAGACCTTTTAAGATATAGCCCACAAGGCAATGAATGTGCTCTATGAGACTAGAAGGTTATATGGATTTATGGGATTCAGGTTCACTGCTGTGAGTGACCCAGAAAATATTATGGAAATTTAACCCAGTCATTATGCTGGCAGCATATCACAAGGAACTGGACGACATAGATTTGTCTCCAGGATATTTGTTTTTATTATCCTCTAACTACTGAGGAGATGATTTGAGGTAAAAAGATGCATATTGAATACTGTGCTGAGAGTTGAAATTTCATTATGTTTATGTTGTGGGCATTACGTTTAACAAAAATAATGTTATTTGTAGCATTCCCAACTGAGTTTTGCCATTTGTTTTTCAGCTGCTCAGCATCTGGCATAACAGGGTGATGTGATGGTTTGTTATTATGTTTTCCAGGAGTGTCTGCAATAGAAATAATAACTGTTCATCTTTTTATGTACTGCCATATCTATCAATAACTGTCACAAATTCCAGAGGTTTGGAGCAATCCCATTTCATCAGAATCTAAAATCATCTAAATACTGATATACATTAATCAGAAATATCTTTATTTAGTCATCTAATCAATATCCAAACGGGAAGAAAACAATTTTATTAGTAATTCTCCTGTAGAAAATCAGAATTTCTGATTAGCATCCAAATGAAAAATTGGCCTTTCCAGATTTGATACATTTCATTCAGGCAAACTGCTCTTCACCTTGGAGAGTGAGGAGCCTGCATTAAAGTTGAAATTTAATTAGCAAGTTGTACAACTGAGCTTATTGAATTATTTTAGCTGGGAAATGGCTGTGCTACACCTGGTATAATATTTATAAGGAATGCCCTGGTAAGTAAAAAATTTAACTCACTGACATTCACTAATAATCATGGATACCACTGTCAAGCCTGGGGGATCTGAACGCAATGTTCTTCCTCCTCCAGTTCTTCCCACACTGCTGTTGTTACCATCCACTGCAGGATTATGTCTACCTCAGGACTCATTCCTCCCAACACAGAATGCAATTCCAGAACATCTGTAATAATAAGGGAGTGAGTCTTCAGTCTAAGATTAGAATCTTTCCTGGGCCAAGAGTGTGCATTAGGAGCTCAACAGGAAGAAAAAAACCAAACAAACAAACAAGAAAAACCAAAACAACCCAACCAAACTAGGGGAGAAATGGCAACTGATTCCTACAGCACTAATGCTTCTGAAATGGAGTCAATTCCTTATCTCACACTGTTAAATCCACTACACACAACAGCAGCATCAATTCACAGCCCTCTACAGAGCAGACTGACACCAAAAAATACAATTATTCTTTTCTTATATTAATATAAATAATCACAGAAACAGACCAAAGTAGTATAAATTGTCTATCTTTTAACAGAGGGTAATAAAGAGTCTGTCCAATTTCACTGAAAGGATAAGTGTCCTCTATAGAAAACTCAGTCTTGCATTTCTCAATAATTTCAATGTAATTTGTACATTCAGTCCCTCAATACTAAAAATGCTCCTCATGGTGAAAAGCATACAAATGTCCCTGCTATTTTTATTGATGACTAAGTTTGTCTATTTTGGTCCTTGTGGAGAACACACGTGCTAAAAATTTGTTTACAGATCCCTGCTAGTATTGCAGCGAGTGAGTGCATTTTGAGATCGTATCTAACCTGTAGAGGCTTGTTTCCCTACCCCTATGAGTACATAAGGCCCCTCTTGAGCCTTCTCTTCTCCAGGTTAAACAGTGTGTCTCAGCCTTTCCATGACACCCATCACTAGTGGTGCACCTCAAGGGCTGATCCTGGGATCAGTACTGTGCAACTTCTTCATTAATGATAAGGATGATAAGACATGGTACACCCTCAGCAAGTTCACAGATAACACGTGGACCCAGGGATCCATGGGTCTAGTGATGCTAAACAACTTGTCTAGAACGAGACAAAGTCTGCAACAGGGCCAGAAACTGAACCTAGTTGTCTTGGGGCTGGGCTAGCATTGTGGCCTTGAACCAGCCTTTGCAGGACTGACTCTGGGATAACATTAGTTGATTAGTTAGATTACATTAGACTAATTAGTTAGATTGCATTAGTGGGATACATTTGTCCAGATCCCTTACTTATT
This sequence comes from Turnix velox, assembly GCA_013400935.1. Lineage (NCBI taxonomy): Eukaryota > Metazoa > Chordata > Aves > Charadriiformes > Turnicidae > Turnix > Turnix velox. The sequence goes on from VZTY01010137.1 coordinate 16,059, forward strand.
CTTTTAAAATCCTATGAAAGCAAAATAGAGCAGAACATCAGTCAACAAACATCAAAGACCCCTTGGCTTTCCTTTAGGTGGGAAGTACCACAGCATGTGCCACCAGGATATGAGCATGTCCTGTGGCAGGAAGAGAAGTTTGCCCACAGACTCCGTAAGTATGGCTGGAAGTCACTGAGCTGGACTAAGACAGGTGGCCATTGCCAAGAGCAGAATTTCAACAAGTGCTGGAGGTTTTCAAACTGAAAAAACAAAGAAAAGTGTTGCTGTCATCACATCAGGTACATGCATCATGGGAGATCTGTCCCTCAGGAAGAGCCTGAGAATGTGAGAGAAAATTCTTAATTTCAAAAAACTATTGGAATTACACTCTTAAATAAACAAATTTCCTCAAAGCCACCTGTAGAAATTAACTCTTCTGAAATCTGTGATCCTGTCATTTGATTTATATAATTAAACTGCTCTTGCACATGAAGAATGACAGCCTGCAGCTAGAAAAATATTTGGTCACCTAAAGCAGAGGTTAGGCGCAGAAATTCTGTCATGAATCCATGTCAGATCTCAGACTCTACTAGCTACGCTGCTTATTACATGTAAAGTAATGATAAACATGAATAAAAATCAGACAAATCATAGGATATGATGTGGAAACAAGTGTACTGTTCTAATTGCTTAGCTTTCCTTTGTCTCCTGCAGTTTCAGAATTCAGTTGGTTCCTCAGTACCAGTTTTGTCTTCCAAGCAAGCCAAGACAGAAGTTTCTGATATGAAAAGAGACTGACAGGAGGAAATATTTTCTTGTTGTGTATGTATCTTTAGGAGATGTTATGAAATTTTTTTCCTCCTTATATGACTTTTAGCTTTTTCTTCTTTTTTTTCTCTGCAGCTGTACAAAATCACTCCACAGGAAGAAAAAACTGGCACCTGATCAGATAGTATTGCTTGTAGAACACCAACAAAAATTTTCTATGAAAATGTGGAAATCATTTTTTTTAATTAAAAAAGGGCTTAAGATGTAAAGACAAATCATTACAATCCATCCTGCATTAACCTTTGGTGGGATATAGCAGGGCTCCATCCATTCATCACCCAACAGTATCACCCTCATGTTTTGTATTTGGCAAAACAAGAGCACACAAAGTAAACCCCACAATTCATTAGGGGGAGAAAATATACTTTAGGAATTAAGAGGAGATACTGAAGTGGGAAGTCCCCTGAAAAAGACAAATGCATTTTTCTTTGTATGATTAAGCAGAAAAAACCTTGTGATGAGCATTAAGGCAAGAAATAGAAGGCCATCACCCTTCATCCCCCCCCCTCCCCCTAACCAGGCGGGGGGCCAGTAGGCCCCCCGGCCTTTCTCCTCCCACCGTGTCCCCTTGGAAAATGCAACTCACCAGTGGTATCCTGCAGCAGAGACACCAGGAGGAGCATCCCTCGGACCCCATGGAGGGGGCAAATAGTAGCTGCTGCCCTTCCCTGCTCGTGTTAAATAGGAGAGGGGCTGGAGGGGGCTGATTTGGAAGAGCTGGGGAGGGGAGGAATCTCCAGTGGAGCCCAGGTGGGTGGGATTTGGGGTAAATTGGGCTGGAAAAGTGTTGTTGTGGGGCAGAGGCAGGAGATGTGGGGAAAGAGGTGTATGTGGAACCTGCCTAGAGGCAAACTGGGGGGGGAGAGGAAATGGAAGGACTTGAAGTGTTCACTATGAGAGTGGTGAGACACTGGAACAGGTTGCCCAGAGAGGTGGTGGAGGCTTCATCCCTGGACACCAAATGATTTTCTTCTGGCTTTTCTTGTGGGGATGTTGCAAACACAAATAATGAAAGTGCATCTATTTTTTTTACTGTGCTGTTGCACTGTTGTATTTCTGGCTCTCTGTTTTGATCTTTTCCTTTATTCCTTGTCTTAGATCTCATAAGTAAACATCTGACTTAGCCATCCCACTATACTGCAGGCTTTTTCTCAGCAAGAGCTCTGTTCTCTGCTGAATGCCCCGTTACAGTAATTTTTATGACAATGCATGCTTCCAAAATGCTCCTGCTATGCACATAAACAATGTGCATAAGAGAAGTGTCCTGAAGTCTAACAAATTGTCTGGATGTATGTGAAAGAGAGGGTTAAAAAATGTGGTGCATCTTGCAGAGAATTAGTGATCTTCTTTATACAGTGCTGTGCATTTAGTTTAGCCATGGATCTGCACATTCATCATAGAATGTGCTAAGTTGGAAGAGACCTTCAAAAGTCATCTAGTCCAACCCCCTATAGTGAGTTGGGGCATCTTGCACTAGATCAGGTTGCTCAGAGCCTCATCAAGCCTGGCCTGGAATGCCTCTGAGGGTGAGGCTTCCACCACCTCTCTGAGCAACCTGTTCTGGTGCCTCACCACCCTCAAGGTCAAGAACTTCTTCCTAATGTCTAATCTAAACCCGTACTGCTTTAGTTTAAAATCATTGCCTCTCATCCTATTAGTCCCTCCTCAGCCTTCTTGTAGGCCCCCTTCAGGTACTTGTAGGACACTATGAGGTCTCCCCACAGCCTTCTCTTCTCCAGGTTGAACATCCCAAACTCTCCTCGCCTGTTTTCGTAGGATAGATGCCCTAGCCCCCTGATCATCCCTGTGGCCCTCCTCTTGACCATCTCTGATGAGTGCATGTCCTTCTTGTGCTGAGGGCTCCAAAGCAGGGCACAGCACTACAGGTGGGGTTCTCATCGGAGCAGGCACCTTACTTAGTCACTTCTAATGCACTACTGTNTGAGGGTGAGGCTTCCACCACCTCTCTGAGCAACCTGTTCTGGTGCCTCACCACCCTCAAGGTCAAGAACTTCTTCCTAATGTCTAATCTAAACCCGTACTGCTTTAGTTTAAAATCATTGCCTCTCATCCTATTACTACATGCTCAAACAGTCCCTCCTCAGCCTTCTTGTAGGCCCCCTTCAGGTACTTGTAGGACACTATGAGGTCTCCCCACAGCCTTCTCTTCTCCAGGTTGAACATCCCAAACTCTCCTCGCCTGTTTTCGTAGGATAGATGCCCTAGCCCCCTGATCATCCCTGTGGCCCTCCTCTTGACCATCTCTGATGAGTGCATGTCCTTCTTGTGCTGAGGGCTCCAAAGCAGGGCACAGCACTACAGGTGGGGTTCTCATCGGAGCAGGCACTTTACTTAGTCACTTCTAATGCACTACTGTATGTTACTGACTCTTCCATCTTTACTATTTTTTTTCTTTATAATGATAGATGTCCATCCCAGGAGCATTATGAGTCCTTTACAGACAGAAAGGTTAAAGAGAGGCTGGTGTTTATGGCTGCTAATCATGCCTGCCCAAGACACCAGAAGAATCAAGGCTTGGGACTTGACATTTTCTAGCAGCTGGGAAGAATCTGTTAAAAGCACCAACTATTGAAAAGAAGTAGGCTTGGGAACCTACATGAAAACTGAATTGAATGAATGGGACTTCACAGTGACATGCAATTGAACAAAAATAATAAAACCATGTTCTAGTGCAAGTTGTGTTGTTTCCTTCTGCTGGAGCTTTTACCAATACAGACAATAGCATCCCCCCGTATTCCTCATGTGCAATTGTGACTTTACCTTTTTTAAAGTAAAAACTTTATTCTAACATTCACTATGCTCTAGGAGCTTTCCAGGACCTAAAGGGGGGCCTAAATGAAAGATGGGGATTGACTCTTTTTCAGGGAGGGTAGTGATAGGATGAGGAGTAATCGTTTTAAACTGAAAGAGGGGAGATTTAGATATTAGGAAGCATTTGTGAGGGTGGTGAGACGCTGGAACAAGTTGTCCAGAGAAGTTGTGGATAGCCCATTGCTGGAAGTGTTCAAGGTCAGGCTAGGCGGGCCTTTGAGCAACCTGGTCAAGTGGAAAGTGTCCCTAACCATAGGGGTTGAAATTAGATGTTCTTTAAGGTCCCTTTCACCTCTAATCATTCTATGTTTCTGTGATAGCAATAAAATATCTAATGCATAATATATAGCATTAACTGGAAAACATAATGTATCATTGAAATGCCATCTTCAAGTGGTGCATGAAATGAATGAAAACAAAGCTCTCATTATACAATATCCATGACTCCTGAAATAAGACCGGGGGATGGGGAGTGAAGGGAGGAGAGGGGCTTCCCTCACCACTGCTCTTCCCCCTCACCACTGCTCTTCCCCCTCACCCCAGCATCCTACTCCTCAACTGCCCTCACCCCTCTCCTGCCCCATCCCACAGCTCCTCGCTTGCTTTCTCCCAGAAACACTCTTAGGTTCCCACAGGTCATTTTGAGGGGGGAAATTACA
>VZTY01010137.1:20414-79311 GCA_013400935.1 Turnix velox
CCCCCGACCCAGCCGCCGCTGCGGGCATTGTCGGCGGGTGCTGCGGGCGGATGGCGGCGGAGCTGGGAGCGGGGCTGCGCATCTTCCGCGATGTAAGTACGCAGCATCCTTGGCATCAACTCTTCCCTCCAGCACAGGCAACAACTGCAAGGAACTGGGGTGGAGGGCGCCTTTTTTTTTATTTCTTTCTATTTTGCTGGTTTTTCCTGTTTTTTTTTCCTCCACCCCCCTTTATTTTTTTTTCTTTGTTTCTGTATTTTTCTTTAATTCTTTTTTATTTTTTTATTTACCGGAGCCATGATTTCTTCTAAAGAAAAGTCAGGAAGGCTGTGAGTTTTTCCTTTTTTTCTTTTCCTTTTTCCTCTTCCACTATCTTTCCCTTTCCTTTTCCTCTTTTGCTTTGACCTTCCCCTTTCCTTTCTTTTAGATCTGCTTTTACCACTTAAAACGTTGAGGAACAAGTAATTCAATGGTGTGCATATCTGAGGAGAGCATATTAGTAGTTGGGGGTGGTTAAAGGGGTGTTGGTTAAAGGGGCACTTCTCTAAAGACATTGCTTGGATTTCTATTATTTTTATTGCTTTCTGAGCTTCTCAGGCCCTTTTCTTGCCCTGGCAAAGTTTTTTCCTAAAGCGTGCTGACTCCCTCCTACCCCATTAGACCCTGATGTATTTGATATCGATGTGCAGAGCAACCCTAAGTCCCTTTATCCCTTTGGGCAGAAGCCCAGCAAGGTGCCTTCCTGTGCAGCAGGCCCCTCGGGGGGGCTAGTGCTGGAAAGGCTCCATATCTCACAAGATGCATCTAAATTCTTCATCTAAACTTGCCTGGCACAGAATGTTTCTTTGGTCCAAGAGAATTCCTGATAGAAGGCAAACTCCCACACAAAGATCTCCAAAGTATCCCCTATTCTTGATGAGACTTACAAGTCTCCAGACCAGCTCTACTACCAACTCTTACCTACTTCAAACTGACTTTCATATGAGCATTTGTTCACGATATCAGCTGGAAATTACATGCTCTGTATTAAAGAACCCTTTGTGTTTTCTCAAATGTGGTCACGTTAACTTCACCAGCTTTCCCCCAAATTCCTTCAAGGCACCCTCATCTGCTCGTGTCCTGATTTTTCTAGCCTTTATGAGAATTCATTTAAATTAGACTCTCTGTCAGCTTTTATTATTTCCATTGAAGTGTGTAATGAAAATGCAGGTTTTTTGTCTTGGAAATATCACTTGTAAGAGAAACAGGAACATTACAGGAGTATATCACAAAGACAGACAAGAAAGCTAAGTTCCCTGGAAAGAGTTTTTCTGATGAAAATCTGAAAAACCTTTTAGCACACTGGCATTGCCTTCTGTAAACATATAGCAACTAACTCTGGAGCAGCACTAAGTCCTACAAGCAGCATGGAGATACGTCCCTTGACAAGCAGGCTGACACAAAAAGGCAGGAAGGCTGCTTGCCAAAGAGATGGGAGAAATGGTTCCCTGAAAAATCCAGCCAAACCTGACAATAATCTAGAACAGCATTTTGCCTGTTAAGAACCATACAAAGAGTTTTGACTTTATTCTTACAATGCTTTTAATGAGCTTTTCCTTTAATTCTCATGTCGAAATAAATTCCAGTTTATGAGTGAAAATTTAAAACCCCTTTAACAGTACAATCCTCATACTGAAAATTGTGTTGCAATGTCTGATTTATTTGGATATACAGTGAGGGAAGGTGTCATGACGTTCATTTCATACTCTGCATGCTGCAAACTCAATTCAATGTGGTAGTTCAGCTTAGAGACCATCAGCAAAGTCTTGGATGTGGGTCACAATTCTGTCAGCTGCTCACAAAGCCCACCGTACAGAATACAGTCATTAAAGTGCTCTGACTGATCTTGGCACCTGGATCCTTGGGTTTCTCATTTGGTTTCACCTCTGAGACCAGAGCAGTTATGGCATGTGCTGGACAAGTTGTTTAAATACTACTAGCAGTTTATCAAGATCAAGAATGTTTCCATTGCTGTCATCTCTCAAAAATATAAGTGCCCATTTTGAAACTCTTTACTGATATTCATAGCAGCAGTAGAAACTATATTCTGAAGATTTGTTTTCTTCTCTTGACTTAGCTGGTTATAGCGTTGCCCAGACAACTCCCCATAGCAGTGCAGGCTGGAATAGTGATGGCAGCTACCTCTGGAAACATAGAAGGGTGAAAAACAAGAGGAATTCCATGTCTGAAGTGTTACATGATGACACATCCCACAGCAAAACTGCCTTATCTGGAGAGCAAGTGGCAAAGGAACTGCAAGAGAGCCCTTCTGTCACTTCTACTCCCTATCTCTGATCCCATTTTCAGAGCTAATGTGGTGGTATTTGTGGTGACACATGAACAGAGACAGGTGGGCACACTAGTGTGTCACTGTCAGGGCTACTGTACCTTCATACATCCCTGCGTGGCTTGGTGCTGAGTCCCCAGCCATTCACAGAGCTAGCCCTGAGATTCTCTGATGCCTCTTCTTGCAGGATCCACCCTCAGTACACTATTCTCAGACTTTGCAAGCTTTGAAAAGCTTCTCCAGCCAGTGTCAATAATATTAGGGAGAAAGGGCTGAGGGTGAGTTATTGTGGGGAAGTATCATACAATATATGAAGGTAGAAGGATCTAAACCAACTGCACAGTCCCCCATGCTGCCCTTGCCTTCCCACACATGCTTTGCCTTACTCCTTTCTTCTGTGGTGTCTACTCATTATCAGAGCAATCCTCAAATTTACTCCCACACTTCTGATCTCACTGCCTCCCACATCCATTCTGATCCCTCCACCACTCCCAGCTCCTCTCCTGAATTATCCCCTTGCTTCCTCCACCCACACAGACCGTGAGTCTTTCTTACTGTCTTAGATGCTCAGCATATCCTGTCATCTATCATCTTGATGAGGTTTGATGAGGCTCTGAGCAACCTGATATAGTACAGGATGTCCCAGCTTCCTGGGTTGGACTAGATGGCCTTTGAAGGTCCCTTACAACTCTATGATTCTATGATTATATTCTGCTTCTTTAAACTACTTCCTCAACCCCAAATCCAGTATCACAGTAACTATATGGTTTTGTGCCTGAACATTATACTTATAAACCATGTACAAGGTAGAAAATAAAAGTGTTTCTTATTAGTGTCTTGATTTTCAGACCAGGATAGGAGAAGTTAAATAAAGCAATAGCTGGAAGAAAGGGTAGAGGAATTTCAATTTTTTGCAGACTTGTGAAAGTACAGCATAGAGGTCAAACTATAAATGCCCACTAAATATTGCATTGTGTGCTATTAATTCACTCCAAAAAAAAGTGATTCTGTTCTCTCTCTTTTTGTTTAGATACTAAGAAGAGCAGACAAGAATGGTAAGACCTGTCATGTGTCTCATCCCACCCCCCTTGGAAAAAAAATCCATCATTGATTCCGCATTTTAAGTCACAATTTCAACATCCTAACAGCAAAACCATCTGTCCCTCGTGTCATTTAATAGTTTCTACTGATCTGATGCAAAGTATTTTGTCATGCACTGATCCGCCCTACGGCTTCTTTAAGGGCAGATCTTGTGCTTTCACAATTTGATGTGTGTGATTGATAATCACTTTGGGTGCGTGTGGGTGTTTCCTTGGTGGCATTATGTTCACAAGAAGGTTTAAAATACTTGCTTGTAGCTCAGCCTTATTACTTTTTAAAGCCAGCATGGGCTATATCCAGAAATTGGACTTGTTTCCTATATTTGGCAGTTATGTATTTGTTCAACATGTCAGGAGGTAGGATGAAGCCCGGAATTCAACTTACATCTTTATAACACTAAAGTAATGAGTTCTTTATTATGTTCCTTGTCTCAGATTTTGCCCTTGTACTGCTGACTGATTTTCCTTCCACATGTATTTTTTCCTGATCTTGAACCTGTCTTAAACTCCTTTTCCCATCTCAGAACTGCTACACAATTTTGGACCAGTTACATTGACGTTTTCGTGCCTCATACCACAGCAGAGGACAGAAGCCACTGTCATGTCCCCATGTCACACTGAGTGTGAGATTCTGCATGTCTGGGGCTATGAAGAGCTTCTGTAGCTCTGGAGTTACCACACATACAAGGTACTTGCTTAACAGCAAGAAAAATACGTACCCCAAAAGTGGATTTAGCTGATAAATAGTAATATTACAGGGGACAGTGTTCTTACTATTAGTTATGGGACTGTGGGACTTCAGCATAGCATTCTGCAACAAGGAGAGATAAATATTCTTGCAAAGACAATATTAAACAAGAGATCAAAAAGAGAAGAAATCTTGCTGAGCTGCTATTACTCAGAAGTGCTACAATGATTTATGACAGCAGGATGTAACTGAGAAACCCTTTTATCAAACAGTCTTTCACAGATTGGAAAGAAGCCATATAAATGCTGTTTCTTTTGGGGTGATGGTTTCTTTCTTTGCCAGCCCAGGTACATGTATCATTCTGTTACCCTCCCATTTCTGGAAATACTAGCAATGCAGAGCTTCCAGAAGAAGATCAACTTCATAAGCTCTATCTGTGGTTATTTCATGTGTGAGAGCTCTGCTCCACATGGAGCACGTCCACAATCCTTCTGTCACTGAAAAGGTCATATGATTTTCTTAGAAGGAGAACAAGTTATGGGGAAGAAATAACAGATCACTAAGAAATATGTGGTTCATAATAGTGACAGAAGCAACAGAAAGCCCTGAGGGTGGGAAAGGAAAAGAAGCAATTTCATAAAGGTGAGTTGTTGTACATTGACCTTTTTGCAAAGGAGAAGTTTCAAGTTTGCATGTCAAAATGAAATTTCTGTGAGATTTACTTTAGAAAACTCTATGCATTCGAAGGAAAGAATATGGATTGCACACAGAACTCACCTGGGAAAATTCCAGGTAAAAGGAAAGCTCTTCAGTTATTTTATGTCTTTTGCTATTTAAAACAAAATCAAAGTCATTAAATTCATCCCTAGCCTGCAAGGGAAAGAGTAAAGAACTCTGGGAAACTGGAACTGCCAAATACTTTCCTAATCAAGAATATTTTTGCCTCCCTCATCTCACAGGCAACAGTGGTTGCCCCCACACATGTGACTGCAGCACCTCTCAATGTGCTTGTCTGTCTGATGTATTTCTCTTAGATGTACTAAGAGGGACGTGGGGCACCCCATTAGCCTTGAAGTGGTTTGCAATCAAGTGAAATTATATTTTTTGTAGGTAAAGATTAGCCAGGAGGCTCTTCTGACCATGCAGCTTAGACACATGCCCTGTTAGTTCGGACTCATGCTGTAATTCCCTCTTGTTAGCACAGGAGCAGGACTTCAAATATAGCCTATGCTGAAGAAATCCAATCACAAACAGTCTGACTGTCAAAATGGAGAAGAAAAAAGGTGATATTCTACAGAGAATGAAAGCGTCTACAGTCTTGCAAGTGTAACGGTCTGAGGGAAGGTGCTTCCACACTGATGATTCCACTCCGAGCAGAGTTGAGGAGTAACAAAAAAACCCTAGAGAGCGGTGCCTTGCTTTTGCACACATCAAGATGGGGGCCATTTCTTTTCCCAACCATCTAGGGAAGAAGAAGGCTGCTCTTCCAATTTTCAGAGGGTTTCTACTTTGGGATCTGCAGCTTTTTCTTGAAGGGATTCTGGCTGCTGATCTATTCTCTTATGATGGTGGAAACAAATTACTATTAGCCTACATGTCTTGTCTGTGGGCTTGCCTGGCTGTGGGTTGCTGGGTGTATGCATCAGCACAACAGCCATGAAGCAAAAGGCAATGTTTGCTCTTGGATGGTAAGATTTAAGGAAAACAGCTATAGTGCTCAGTCTGGCTGTTGACAGATCACTGATTTTCTGGACTGATGCAAAGCAAATGATCCTGAAAAACAGAGATAAACAAACAGATGTTTCAGGTTTTTCAACACTTACAGACTGTTCTGTAAGTAAACTCATAATGTGTTTATCTAAGAAAAATTGCCAAAAATAGCAAGTTTCTTGAGTATGTGTGAAACTTGCATGCAAATCATCCATCCCAGCAAAGGCTAAAGCTGCAGAGGCAATTTGATTAAGCTATTGATTGCATTTGATTGAACCAAAGGAAGCAAGGCTGTGAAAAGAAGTTAATTTCAACACACTCAATATTTTATATTCCTTCTCTGTAACCAGTGCCAAATGGAAGATGATTTCAGATTCCCAATTAGGTGATCGTGGCAGAAAGTCAACTACCTTCAACATCTTGACTTTTAGCTCTTGTAGATCCTGACATTTTTTGATCATAATAATGATTATTTCTAGCTACAATCTGTCTTTTTGTATTAAACATTTCAAACTGTTTCGTTAGAAACAGAGATTCAATTTGTCCTGTTTTGAAATCTTTTGAAGATTACATGTTTGAAGTCATGCATTTTAGTCAAAGAAATTATGAAGAACTAGTAAAAAACTGAGGAGATTTCTCAGCTCTGCTGTGCAAATCTTTGCTGCAATACAGATTTGCATGTAGTTACAGGATTCAGGTACTGCCTTTATAATATTTTCTTCATTAGGCCACAATATGTTGTAGATTTATCTGATGCTCAGGGAATTGCAGTTTTATCCTCTCAGTTTGTTACTGAAGGAAGAGTCACATGAAGTTAAATTTCGTACTACTCAGAGTTATGAAGGGTTGGGCTTTGCAAATGTTCTCCATGCTTCATGGAGGGTCAGTCAGCTTAGATAAATTATTACATACTACTGTTTCAGCATTCCAATTTCTAAGTAAAAGAAGAAGGTGTCTTATTTTCTTTGGATTTTGCTTGCTGATTATCAGTCTTGCATTTGAAACTCACTCAGCTACACTAGGAAAATATGGACAGTTTTTTTAATGGAATTGCACATTTGCCTTATCGTGACCCATGCCCTTCTGAAGCCAGGCCTGTACAGAAGGGAAAGAGGACACTTGTTCTTTCGGACAGAAGCAAATGTCAGGTGTTGTTGAACTGGATTCCCATTCCATGGAGTCAGACTTCCTTTTATTTCTTTTTTAATTCCACAGTAAGCACACAGCTTTTCGAGAAATATATGCTCTATGAAGAAAGAAGGAATCAAAATCTGCAAACTAGTGCAGTGTATTGGTTAGTGTCTTTAACTAGAGAAGAGAGCTAGGGTCAGATCCCTACTGTTGTTGAATTTTTCACTTGAGACTCAGTCTCCCACATGGGGGGCAGGGAGCAGGAAGGAAGGGAGCAGGGAGAAGGAAGAGGGGGAAAAGGAAAAGAAATGGTTATCTCAAGATAGCTGAAGATGTTTTCATTGACCTAATATATTAATTAAAAAAATTTTTGCTTTTATATTTCCCTGGATTTTCTTGCCCCTCTCAGTCTTAGGATGTCCCTGATCTTTAATGCAGAGGTGAGGATACTGGCAGGGAGCAAGCAGAGGAAGTGAAGGCCATAACAAGGAGAAGCTGCAGTGAATGGGATCGGGGCAAAGACAGGACTGTACTGATGTGTTTGTCAGTAGGGACTTACCAAACCCAACTGCTTGAATGATGGGAAGGAGAAATAACAGGACTACAGGCAAACTAAGAACTCTGATGCAACAGTGATACATTTAACATCTTATTCTTTAGGTGTCTTCATCAAATATGTAAAATTCCTACACTTCATCTGAAGAGCTACACTTTTTTAATACCTTCCTATTTTACTGCATGAAGTAAACAAGCAAAACCATAATGAAACTAAGTCACTTTCTTCATTGTTTCAGATGATGGAAAACTGTCATTTGATGAATTCAAAGCTTACTTTGCTGATGGAGTTCTGAGTGAGGAGGAACTGCATGAACTTTTTCACATGATTGATACACAAAATACTGAGTAAGTGTCCCCTTCTTACTTCTGGAGTGTTACTCTGTACCTGAGAATGGTGGGGGGCAGAATTTAGGTTGATCTTTAGAAAACAAATCCAAGAAGACAGCTGCTTCAGGGAAGCTTGGCTGTGTCAAATGGCTCTAACCTCTACAAGTGATATGTTTGTAAACCTTGTAGAAGTAAGTACACATTCCAATAAATATGATTTGAGAACACAAGGTGGAAACTGGATGCCTCTTATGTTCCTCACTCCTCCTAGCAAAGAAAGGAATTTGTGGCTTCCTTGAGGTATAAATATCGGTTCCTCAGTTCTTGATTCCTCTTCACTGATTCCGTACCTGAGATGAATACTTGGAGGAGATACTGAGCAGGGAAAAAATAATTGAATTGGTCATAGTAAAAAGCAGTAAAAACCATTCTGTCTGATGCTGGCATGGTTACTGTGTTGCTGTTTGGCTTAACAAGGCTGCATGCTTAAAGTCTGAAGGAATTCACTTACGGCTTTCAACACTTTTCTTGAACTAACTTTTCCATATCTACAGTGATGAAGGTGAGTTGAAAACTGGATGAGTGGCCAGGCCCAGAGGGTAGTGATCAGTGACATGAAGTCTAGTTGGAGGCCAGTTACTAGTATTCTACACTATGTTGTACACTGGATCATAAGATTTCTAAGAAAAAATATAGATGCTCTACATAATTTTTAATTTCTTTTGATTTGTAAAACCTTTTTATATTTATTTTTGTTTCCAAATTTGTATTGTTTATAATCCTTTATTTCTGTATTGGAGAGTATCTGGATCTGAAAAATAGGTAGAAAAGTAGAAAAAATGTTTTTCTTCCTAGTAGATTGGCATACCTGACAAATAGATGCAACTTTTGTCAATAACTTTTGCTAATTATTAACTGAGAACAGCTAATGAAAGTGGCACAACAGCCATCTGAGACATCATTCACACTGTACAGGAAAAGATTTGCAAAAAACAGAGTCCAAAACTCACAGACAACAACTGTTAAAGGTCATATTTTCCTGTATTTCAGGGACTTGAACAGGTGGAAGACTAAGAAAGTCTACTAAATTACCTTTTCCAGTCAGAAGAAAGGCTGCTTTCTGATGGCAGGTCAGCATTTCTTACAGAGTAGAACTTAGTAAATAAGAAAACGTGCTTAAAGCTCAGATTTTAAACAGCAACAAGATGCTTTCTGATTTTTTTCTTCATTGTCTTTAATTGATAAAAGTCTTATAGACTGACTTAGCATCTGAAAAGCATTCTATGCTGCTTGATCTTTGTCTTTAACAGAGGCAAATACATTTTAAAAGCTTTCCTTTGGTAACATTGAAAGCTTTTGAGAATACTCCTATCATGCAGGAAGCCAAATAATGGATCTAACAAAAAGACAGCATAGAATCATAGAATAGTTTGGGTTGGAAGGGACCTTAAAGATCATCGAGTTCCAACGCCCCTGCCCCCTGTACACCTCCCACTAGATCAGGCTGCTCAGTGCTGTGTCCAGCCTGGTTTTGAACACCTCCAGAGAGGGGGCGTCCACAACCTCTCTGGGCAACCTTTTCCAGTGTTTCACCACCCTCACTGTAAAGAATTTCTTTCTTATGTCAAGTCTAAATCTACCCCCTTCCAATTTACATCTGTTGTTTCTGGTCCTCCCATCCGATATCATATTAAAAATTCCTTCCCCTGCCTTTCTGTAGGACCCCCTCAGGTACTGATAAGTTACTATAAGGTCCTCCCTGAGCTTTCTCTTCTCCAGGCTGAACAACCCCAACTCCTTCAGTCTGTCTTCATAGGACAGTTGCTCCAGCCCTTTGACCATCTTCGTGGCCCTCCTCTGGACCCACTCCAATAGCTCAATGTGCTTCTTGTGTTGAGGGCTCCAGAACTGGATGCAATACTCCAGGTGGGGTATGGCCAGTATAAAATTAATTCCTTGTTAGTGCAGCTTTCCAGTAAAAATCACATGAAGCAGATATAATAAGGAGGTGAAAATTTTACTCACTGGCATTTGCTGAAAAGGGCAGATTATGTAAAATGCCTCAAATTAACCAGCTGGCTAAGAAAAGCAGCAAAATGTTCACTGAACCTTGGGAAGTTTTGTAATGCAGGCGAATCGTGTACATTGCAAACAATCCCCAGTCCATCTATTTTGCAGTGTTTTCACTTGCAAATTGCCCATGTAAATGAAATTAAAATCAGGATTTTTGTTTATAATTCCTAAGCAGTTTATGCATAGTTTTGAGTGGGGGAGGGTGAGAGATTCCACTCAATTATGTATCCACTAGGAGAAGATTTGCACAGATTATTTTGTCTCTCTTATCCAGTTAAGTACAGACTGTTAAACCCTGGGTAAATCATGTCTCATCTCTCTGCTTCCCTTCAGTATTTACAAAATACAAACTGTAGTTCCCCTATCCCAGAAATACTTCGTAAGCATTAAGATTATGCAGTGATTTACACTAATCATAAATGCCTGGGACAAATGACCCTGGAAGCATGTTATGATCTGATGGATCATTTCTTGGAGTGTCTCAAGATTTCATATCTAGCTTGTCACAAGAGCAGACTTTGGCTAATTTCCACCAGCATTAAATCTTTCAGTTCTGCCAGCATTCAAAACCTCACTGTGTGCATGAGTGTTTGTACTTCAAAGTGTGAAGATTAAAAAAGAGAGGTTGCCATGGGGCAGTATCTGTGGGCCACAAGCTCAGGAAATCTGAATTCCCTTCCCAGCTCTGCTTCGGCAATCTTTCAGAACATGTTCAAAGCACAGACAGCTTACACTGAATTAACAATTTTAAGGGAACTGAATGAACCAGGTACCTGTTACAGGTCCTAATGTCAGTCTTGTTAAAGACAGATTTAGCAGATTATTAACTTTATAAAAGAACATGTCTAGCTAATGTAACATATCTGTAACGGAGAATCTAGGCTTTGGAAGACTGCTAAAATGAGCAATTACCATTCTCATTGTGATAGCAGAGCAAATAATAGAGGCGTTAGCTTCCCAATAACTAAAGTTGTGTCTGCCTAACCCACTGATCTCTGCACCTTGATGTTTTATCTTTTTACAAAGAGAAAGAGTCAATTGGTACTGCAGTGATCAGATTCACCAAGGTGAAAAAAAGAATAGGAATTAGTTACCAGCACATAAATTTTCCAAAAGATAGACAGAATAGAAATTACTTATGCCTCGATGAATTTATATTTATGATTTCTCTAGACCTGAAAGTACAGGTTGTTCATGCAGGGCAGATCATTGCTTTTACTGAATGTTTGCATCAGCGAAGGATCTTTCCTCAGTACATTACTCGGACATACATTTTGCAATTTGTGAATATACTTACGTGTAGACTGGCTGTTTGTTTCTTTCCACTCCATTATTTTTTTTATAAAATCTTAAACATTAAATAGCCATGAGTAAAGATACATCATACAAATTGATTGCTTGATTGTTTTTTCTTCCATTGTTTTTCTTTTGAAACAAATGTATAAATGCATAAATTAATATACATCACATATAAAATAGATTAATAATGATGCTATCACTAAATAGTGTGTCTATGCAAAAGGGAAGTCTTTTTTTCATATATTTTAGTACTGCTACAATATTTTATCTGTCTTGCAGGTGTTTTAGTAATAATTATATAGTTAAGAGCTGGCAATCAAAACAATAAATTCAAATTTTGGAAGAGGTTTTCTGCCCACTGAAAAGATAAGCCAGCATCATAATTAATTCAAAGGCCAACTACTGGATATACAGTGTTACACAGAAATTCATAGAATAATGGAGTGGGAAGGGATCTTCAGAGGTCATCTAGTCCAACCCCCAGTAGTAAATAAGGACATCCTACACTAGACGAGGTTGCTCAGAGCCTGGCCTTGAATGTCTGCAAGGATTGGGCCTACTCCTCCTCTCTGGGCAATCTGTTCCAGAGCATAACCACCCTCATGTTGAAGAGTTTCTTCCTAATATCTAATCTAAACCTGCCCTGCTCTAGTGGGTCCATCTCTCTCCTGTCTCTTATTCAACAAGAATTCAAGAGGTGTGGGCTTTTTGAAAGCATCCTGTGAGCAAAAAGTGGACACTGGACCAATGTGCCACTGCTGTGACCCAGTGAATGCCAGTTTCCTGGTGGAAACAGAGTATTTTATTTACATGCGTCACTGTACTGAATAATTGTACTGAAAGAGGAGAAAAGTATCAGCAGAACAGCTTCTTTTAGACATGAAGAGAAATATGCTGGAAAAGTTTGAAATTTATGACTTATGGGGTAAGTGCTTCCACAGTTCTTTTTCTTGGTAAATATGCCCCTGCTTTATTTTAATGTTAGCTCTGACAAGCCCATGGTTAATAGTCTAATGAACAGCTTTTAACAATCATTGCAAATGTAAACCACCCTTTTATCCTTCACCCTTCCCTGTCTCACTCACAACTTCCATGGAAATTGTTTTTTCATAATGGAATCCTCAGGGAAAATGTGTCAGATGACAATGAGGAGATTTGGCAAAGTTTCAAAGTAAGAGATATGCAGAGAATCTCGAGGGCTTTCGGTCTGCAGCACTGACAGAGAGATAGAGCAATAAATGCTTCACTGATTACTGGGTCATATGAGTCAGTGGGGAATCAGACTTGTTTTCCACACTTTTCTCACTCGGAAAATTAAGTCCTCATCCAGGACCTCAGTTACGTGTAAGAAGGATACTAAAACTATTGAGGTAGACCTGGGTCACCAGCAACCTCCCAAAAGTAGGTATCCCATTAAACTTTTATATGTGCCATGAATTAAAGATAAACTATACTCGAGTTGAAGATGAGTTTGATGAGGACCTGACAGTCTTGACCACCTGCAGCTCTGAGCTTATAGTGACCATATGGGAGAGTCTCTCAAGCTGCATGTACTGGATATGTAGTGATTGGACTCAGCACTATGGGGACATGTCTACTTTTGCATGTGCATGTGTCTTCAAGGTGTCTAAGTCTCCCTTACAGCCATTAAAGTGTCTTAAGAAGTAATATTGCTCGTCCAGGCTTCAGCTCTGTTGCCTGGGCATAAATCCTTTAAGATATTCCCACCTGAAACACCAGCCCAAGGTGGACAGGATGTCACAGTAGAAGCAGTTGGGACATGGATTATAGGAAAAATGCTAGAGCATCTAAAACAACTCTAGATGCCCATGTTACATCAAATTACTCAGCCACTTGCTAGCTGACCCACTGGAAAAAACTATCTTTCTGTTGAATACAGTGGAGCCTATTTACCAGGCAAAGGAGACTGGACTCTGTTGTACACATATGGACATCTACATTGAGGACTCTGAGCCCCAAATTGAATTCATCTCCCTCCCACCTGCCCAGGAGTTTATTAGCAGAGCTCTAGTAACCCCCTTAAGTAAAAAGAGAAGTGCTGAGGTTATCTGCCATGATAGCAAACTTCAAAAGGATGCAAATTTGATGTCCAAGAGCACAAGGTTGGTAATTATCACCCTTGCCACCATGGAAATCCATCCAACTGCAAGAACCTGTAATCCCCTACCATGCACTGAAACTAAAATGTAATTCATGTTGTATGGAATCACGGTGCTTCCTTCAAGACTCAGGTTTTAAAACTAATCATGGCAGATCATCAGTAATTTAACAGAAGACTAGGAGATAGTAATTAACTGTGCCTTGGATTGTTTGCTTTTGTTTCAGTTGAAAGGCATATTTGAGTCTCATGATTTAGACAGGCTCTTTAATTAGATGAAGTGCAAGTGAGTGAAAAGTGTTTCTTCTAAAATTAATTAATGAATGCAAAAAAATTCAGGAGGAAAATAGGTTGGGTTTTGGCCATTTTTAAGAATTAGATCTTTAGATCAAATATGAATTTCAGGTACATGGTACAGCACTGACATCAAAAAAGTATGTTTGCTACTCATTAAAAGGGATAATTACAGGTATTGGCTTTAACTCTAAGTCTTTTCAAGTCGATCCCTACAGAAATTGGTTTGGAAATAAAGCACACAGCAAAAAGTCAAGATATGGGTCAGAATATGCTGATCTTACAGTTTAGTATTTCATGACTGAACAAAGCAAGTTCACTGAGAATGATTTACACAGCCTTGATGCTGATAGATCCTCTGGTCAGACAGACAAGCTGCAACTATAATTGCTTGGAAATTTTCCATCTGAATGATTTTTTTTAATGGGAAATTCAGCTTCCTACAGTAAAATGCAAATCGTTCACACTGGGAAAGTCAAATGGTAATGAGTAGTTTCAATTGCATTGGCCTAAATGGAGCTGACCTAGAAAGTTTCATTTCACTTCAGTTCTTTAGAATCACTGAATCACAGCATGATAGGGGTTGGAAGGGTCTCTGAAAATCATCTAGTCCAATCTAGTCAAAGAAGGTTAACCTAGAGCAGGTTGCACAGGAACACATCTGGGGAAGTTTTTAAATGTCTCCAGAAACAAAGACTCCACCACCTCTCTGGGCAGAAGGTAAGTTTGGCTCCTTAACAGAGAGCTTATTAGTACTCGTTGCAAAGAGCTTACAGATTTTTGGCTGACATTGTCCATGGATGATTATTCAGTGACCTTTGCACAGTCCAGCAATTCATTTCAGTCACAAATTGTGTGCTTCTGCTTAACAGCTGGGGTTTGCCTAGGCTTTCATCCCTAAAACCAAATATAGTAGATGTACAAATGGGACACAGAAAAGAATTGGTTCTCTGAAATAAATCCCTCACATATCTGAAAATGAGTGGAAGAAGGAAGCATTATCTTTCTCGAGCTATGATACTTATGGCAATGAATTTCCTAAATTAAGTTAGCTCATCGAGTCTTTCATAAAGTATTAGATTCCTCAGTAAAGTAATTGCTTTAGATGGCAGTCTGTACCTTAAGTATAGGAACTGCTGTACTGAAGATGTAACCAAAGGACATGGGGCAATGGTTTTAAACTGGAGCAGGTTAGGTTAGTTTAGACAACAGTTCTTCACCATGAGGGTGGTGAGGGACTGGAACAGACTTCCCAGAGAGGTGGTGTAGGCCCCATCCCTGGAGACATTCAAAGTCAGGTTTGATGAGGCTCTGAGCAACCTGATCTAGTGCAGGATGTCCCTGCTTACTGCAGGGGGTCCTTTGAAGGTCCCAATGGTTCTATGATTGCTTCTTCTTATGATCCTGGGAATTTCTGTGGTACCTCTGCTGGTACCCCTGCCTAGAGGTGCCTTTAGTCCCAGAGAGGGGTATGTTTCAGGTCTGTGGATGGAGATGTGGATGGATGGAAAAGCTCAAACCTTCCCTCCTCCATGGCTGCCCCAGTCCACAGCTGACTGTAGTGGGCCGAACTAGAGCAAGGTCACAGCTGCTTTGCATTCCAGCATTTTGGGCATCTTCCAGAAGTACCATAAACTGGCACTTTTTGGCAGACTTCATTCAAGTGAATTAGCTTATATTTCTGTCCCAGAATATCAGCTATGATCAACTTTGCAGTGACCAGGGCTGTCCAGTACAGTATTTGTAACAGCCCTTTAAATAGCTGATGTTATGAGGGAGAGAATATTTAAGATATTAACCCAGACATGTGAAAGGACTGCACTTGGTAGTCTGAAAGCAAACTGAGAAGTTTAAAAAATTATCATGTTGACACGACATGAATGCATTTGACTGCACTCCGTGTTCCAGGTGCTTATTAGCAGTGGAGTGCTGGTGCCTGGATGTAATTCATCCAGCAAATGCTGCACATAACACATTCAGTATTTCCAGATTACAAGGTACTTACAAGGATGCAGAAGCATCCTTGGCAACTGTACCCACTGAAATGATGGACAAGTACCCACTGTCAACTTGAGTACTGACATACAGAAACAGCACTCAAGTGTGCACCTCACTGTTGTATATGCTCCAAACTTCTTTGCTTCTGTGGCATCCAGCAGGGACCTCAGAACTGTTTGTAGAAAGAAAAAGAATCTCTGGGTTTGTTCATGACTGTGTTTGAAGCAACATGTTTTTAGTTCTGAAAGAATTAATTAATCAGTGACACAAAATTATAGTTTCCCTGCCTAGAATAGCATCCCCTTCAAATAGGATGCCAAGAACAATGGAGCCTCAGATGGTATTTATAATAGAGAAAGAAATCCTATAGAATTACAGAATTGTCTTGGTTGGAATTGGACCTTTCAAGTCCAACAATACACCTAATTCTAACAAAAAACATCCCTAAACCATATCTCTAAGCTCCATGTCTACCCTTAGCTTTATGAGCATGCTAGACTGAAATCCATACTGTGTCATTTCTGTGTTCTGTCACAGGCTTCCTAGAAGCTGCTGCACAAATCACTTTGGCCAGTAATTTTCCCATTATTCTGGTGCCCAGTTCAAACTGTAGATTATTTCAGCACCTAAATACTTGTCCATTGTTCCTCACAGTCCATTTGCAGCTGCATCATTTCTATCAATAGGACTAATAGAGATGTTCTGATGGCAGCAATGCTGAAAGGCTGTTTTGGTTTGAGAACCATAGCAATTTATTGTAATTAAGACAATTATCACCCAGTGAACCCTCCTTATTGGGGAATGGAATCTGGGCAAAAACAGACGTAAGGGTTAAAAAATAAGTATATTTAATAGGATAAGACTAAACAACTAACATTAATAATACTAGAGAATTGAATTGATAGCAGCATAAAATTCATGAGGTTTGTACTCAGTCAATTCTATCAGCAGAGAGCTGTGCACTCACAGTCAGCAAAAGCAAATGTCAGATATTGCAGGCTCCATGAGGAAGGGAAGGCCTCAGGGGTTCAACACCAGGGAAGGAAATTTTCTGGAATGCTGCCATCAAGGGATAGAGAGCACTATGCAGCAAACTTTCTAATTTATATTAAATGTGATGTTCATAGTATTAAGTAATCCTCTTGACCTGCCTGAGTCAAGTGCTCACATCTTTGCTCCACTTCCCTGCAACTGGCAAGGCTCAAAAACACCAAGACCTTGAATCCTGCATTGCCTAACTGGCTATAGAGTAAATATTTTCACAAATTCAGACACTAGAGTCTTCTGAAAGTGCAATTTTCCCAAGCATTAGAAGAGAAGTTCATCCTGTATCACTCAAACCAGGACAAAGCCTCTGAGTCACTCCCTTACTGTATCACTGGCAAGCTGCTGAGGGTACTGCAGTTGAGCAGGGGCTGGAATGGATTTTGATATGAGATTTGCCTGGCTAACGATGTGAAAGGCTGTTTTAAATACAATTACCAAGGTGCTGTTTTAAATAGTTACCATTTTTTAATGCAGAAATGTCTTTTACAAAGAAAATGCATTATGGCAGATAACGTGAAGGGGCAGAATATTTAGGAACAGTGATCAAACAGCAAACTCCTGTAGTTTAACATCATTATATTCTGTTGCTGCTTTATGACTTGGATAATTTTCTTGCTTTTATGATTTCAGTGTGCATTTAAAGAGGGAGTATCTTGGGCTGTTCTGCAGAAACGCTTGATCAGGCACATTTGTTGGTTGATGCCATAGTGACCTGTGGTGAACAGCCTTAAGCAGGTGCAGACCTTTTTGCTGTCACATAATTTGTTGATCTAAGAGTTAAGTTTCTCAATTTCAGCGCTGATTCTTATAGACCATGAATTCCATTATACCTGCCACAAAGGCCATTGGAAAAATAGGATGCATGACTCCATGATGCAGCCATCCAACTTGGATTTCTGACTTCAGATATATAAGGTCATCCTTTGTTAATAAAATTGCAGGAAGAATCTCATATATATTATCAATTAAAATAGTTCAAAAGTTTTTATAGCCTGAGTATTCAAGTTTATGACAACGGAGGACATTGTGTCTGTTTCTCTCCATTATCAAATAAAACCCAGATGTATGGAAATTAGGACTGATGATGATTACTTCAGGATAATATTGTGTCATCATTTTATTAAAAGGTCAACAGAAAAAGCCCATTAAAAAGATAAGTGAAAAAAATTCTAAGCAAAATCAGATATTCAGTATTCAGCATTATTCAAAAGGACATTCATGCTTTTATGTTTCTTTAATAATTAGTTTCTTCTCCTTGGAAGAAAGTCAGTATGCTGTGGGTCAGGTGGTTTATTTTTTGCCTATAAAAGTCTCATAGAGAAAATATTGCATAAGAATTTATAGAGTCTGTTGGCTTTCTACAGTGGAATGACTACATCAGTAGATATGGAAAGACCATTGGGTATCATCTATCTGGACTTTTCCAATGCCTTTGATGTGGTTCCCCACAACACTTTCCTCTCTTAATTGCAGAGAGATGGATTTGATGAGTGGGCTCTTTGGTGGATAAGGGACTGGGTGGAGGTCACATCCAGAGAGTAGCAGTCAATGGCTTGCTGTCTGGATGGAGAGGAGTGATGAGTGCTGGCCCTCAGGGATCTGTACTGGAATTGGTGCTGTTTGGTATCTTCATAGATGATATAGACAGTAGAACTGAGAGCACTCTCAGCAAGTTTACTGATGACACCAAGCCAAGTGGTGCAATTGACACACTGGAGGGACAGGATGCCACCCGGAGGAACCTGGACAGGCTGTAGAGGTGGGCCTGTGAAAAACTGATGAAGTTTGACAAGGACAAGTGCATGGTGCTGCGCATGGGCCAGGCTAATCCTCATTACCAATGCAGAATGGGAAGTGATGGGATAGGAAGCAGCTCTGCAGAAGAGGACCTGGAGCTAATGATGGATGCAAAGCCAGACATGAGCCAACAGTGTGCTCTTGCAGCCCAGAAGGTCAACTTTATCCTGGGCTGTATCAGCAAAGCTGTGGCCAGCAGGTCAAGAGAGGTGATTCTGCCCCTTTACTCTTATGAGACTCCACCTGGAGTCTCTGATGCTCTCAGAACAAGAATGACATGGACCTGTAGGAGAGGGTACAGAGGCCAGCTACAGACTTCAGCTTTAGACAAGCCCCCCTAAGGCAGCAGAGCAAGGGAAGCAAGGGCCAGGCTCTCACATCCTCTGGTGCAGCCCAGGCAGGGAGGCTTCATACCCCAGGCAGGCTAAACTTTTGAGTTCTACCATTTACCAGTCCAACTGAGAACATTACTAAGCTCTCTAACCTTCTCTTCTCTTATCTTTCCAGCAATCTTGACACAGAAGAGCTGTGTGGTAAGTTTCTTTTTAGGCAAGAGCATAATCCATGCCTACAGCATCTCTGTGAAAGTGAACATACAATATGGTTTTATTTTTCCCATTTAATTTTCATAGTTCAAGCAGAAAATAATTCCCATTGAAAGAACTTCTGGGAGAATGCAGATGGCTTAAAATCTTTTCCCACTCTTGTCATCCATTATCCACAGAAATTACTTGGAAGTTTTTTTCCTAATCAATAGTTATTCTGAGCTTCAAGTTCTGTTCTGATATAAAGATAGATAACTTTTGTTTTATTGCCCTTTCATGTGAGATTTTTTTTCCTAATTGGTTCATCACTTTCAAAAGTAAGAGTCTTTTGGCAGTTTTGAAAAACATTATCATTTTACTATTCCACTGGAGGAGAAAGTTCTTTAATTTGTTCTAATTTGATCCAGCAAGAACAGAAATTTGACAGATTCTGTCATTCCTCAGGTTTAGCCCAGTTACCTATTTCTGTGTATTGCTGTGAATCATTTGCTCCCCAGCTGGTCTTACAGCACCTGATTTAGGGGTGCTGCTTGCAGCAGAAAATAACAGAAAATTCCTGCAAGACTTTCCACAAAACGTCACCAAAAAAAAGACAAAACCAGTTTATTTCAGAGGAAAAAATGGTATTCTGATAAATTTTCAAATGTTAAAGTTTTGAAGACTTGCAAAAGCTGAAAATACTGTCAAGCTGAAAGCCAGTACACATTCTCAAAGAGTAACCCTACCCATAGTAAACAACCTAATGAGGGGTATATCAGCCTGTGACTTGTTAATATGTGAAGAGACTCAGCTGAAGTGACTTGGTCTGTGATGACTTCTGCTGGTTGAGAATCTGGCTAAAATTATATAAACCTGGCCAAAGAAGATGAGAGGCCTTGTTCCACAAGGGACTTTCTGTGTTGATATTGTGTGGGAGGTTTGCAAATTTGTTTTGCAACTGTCTCCCTGTCTCAGACTGGTCAGAGGACTACGGAGAGTCTTGGCGCTGTTGTTATCTATTCTGATTAAATGTGGGCAGCTTCAGCAGCCTTTTAAATCCTTCACAGGGTAGCACTAAAGTGTTTCTTATCTGTAAATCTGGTACTGAGCTTACTTGGTGCATATTTAAGCTAGAGATTACACAGCTTTTTTCTGACTTATCCAAGTTCTTCACAGACATGAACTTTCACTCCAAGGATACTAATTCACAACTTCTTTTCATTCCAACTGATTCCATTCAACCTCTCAGTAATACCAAGTTACATTGTGGTTTTCCTGCCCTCATGACTCCCCTGAGGAGCTCATGCTTTTCTCCCAGGAACCTCAAATTATTGCTATTTAGTATTTCAAAAAGCTCCTGTTTAATCTTGTTCTTCTTGTCTGTTTTCCATGTTCTGCCTGATGTCTAAATGTCTTATCTAACACAATCTCTGGCTTTAACATAATTGTCTTTCTTTTCCACACATCTTCCTTTCTCTCCTTCCATCTGTTGTATTTTGATGCATTGACCAAATGAGAACTCTGGACATGATTTCCCAAGTTTGATGCCTACTTTCTCTATAATCCCTCTAACTTAATTATGCCTCCTGATTTTACATTAGCTCTTTCTGTTAAAATGTCCTCTACTTTAAGGAGCTATGCAAGAACAGCCTGCCACTTACATTATTGCCATGATTTTTGTTAAAAGCCATTTTGTGCAACATGTTGAAAATCTAATCACAGTATCTAGGACTAGAAGCTCACCTCATGATCTCTTTCTCTCTCAGAGAAACAAATAGTCTCAGCTGACCCCAACTCCCAACAGCCCTCACTTGACCTTATCTCCTCTAAGTGCTTTGCCAGAGTTGTTTCTTTTTGTATCAATATAAAGAGATTAAGTATATATACATAAAAACTTTGTTTCTTACTAGTAGCTGTGGACTGTTGGGTTGAAAAACTAGTTTAGGAAAAGAAAAGTAGGTATTTTGAAAGTATGTCAGTTTCAGCTCTCAGACTGATGTAAGATTTTTGTTAATGTATTTGTTAACTAACTTACTGAAAGAAAATGGTGTTTGAAACAGTTAATTTGATATTTTAAGTACTCCAGGAATGCTTTTTAGTAAAATGATCTATTTTATTGCAACTCTTGTTCAAATTGTACATTTAGGTAGTTAATAGCATCATAGCTAAATTAAAATCTTATAAAACTGATATTTAATGACCTACTACTTTTTTCAGGTCTTGAATAAATGACATGAGCTTTCTTCTTTTAGAGTATTTTTCCCAGCACTTAGGAGAGTATGAAAATGTTCTATCTGTCTTGGAAGACTTAAACATAACCATATTGAAGGCAATGGACAAAACAAAGAAAGTAAGTAAAAACTGCAAAATTTTCTTTACACTGTGTATTTTTTTAAAGTTTATTATGTAGCCAGTATTTTTCTAGTCTAGTAGATAAAGATACTAATTTGCATTTGAGTTGAGTTGTGTTTATAGCAAAAGCTCAGTAGGAAAAGGTTGACAATTATTGCAGTTTGAATATAACCACAAATTTCTTTGTGAATGATACAAAGAATATTCTTCATATTGTTGTCCCTTAAGGGGGTTCCATGTACTGTGAGAAATATGGGTAAGAATTATCACCATAACAACATTTGAAAATAGCCTGAATTTGAAAAAAAACCCACCACATTCCATTATTCAAGTGGGAAACATACTAGTAAAAGATGCTAATGACTTAGAATATATTAATATAACTTACTATCATTAAATTAGTAGAGTCATCTGGAGACACACTGAAGAGTTGTGGTTATGTTACCGTTAATTTTGGATTCCAGTATGATTGGACTAGAGGATCTTTTCCAGCCTCTGAGATTCTGTCATTCTGTGTGAAAAGATTTAGAAGGGCTGTAATATCTCTCCCCCATGTTCCCTGAAGCTGAACCCTAGTACTTTCATGATTATAAAAATATCCTATAAGCAGCAACTATAAGTGTCCCAACTACTTGGTCCCGAAATATAAGTGGCCAGGGAAAATCAGTTGAACATGTTTCTGAGAGTAACAACAGAAGACACATAAATTTGGGTTGAGTAAAACATCCCGACCAATTTTATTTTTTTATCAGACATTTTAAACAAAAGCTGTACTTGCAGTGTCAAGAAAGAGGTGTTAGGACTGTTGCCCATTGGCACAGTTATTGAGCATTCACCCTCAGGAAGGAGATTTTTCTCAGGAGAAGCAGCTCAGTTTCTCCATCTGTCCTTCTCCCCATCTGTGATGGGGGATGTAATTACGTTACAGGTCATGATAGGAGACCAGTTCACTTGACACTCAATTCATCATGATCATACTTGTTCGTGTGTTCAGAACTGTTCATTCATACCACATCCCAGTTCAATGGCTGAAAAAATGTGCATTAAGACACTGCATAATATGCTATCTTTCCCTGATTAAGGAATTAAATATTTTGTGCAAGGTGTAATAACTTCAAAAGATGAGAGAAAGCATAAATCAGGGAAAGGATCCTCCAAACCCCAGGCCCACACCTCAAGGACATTCACTGTAGGGAGAGCAGTCAACAACAGAAATTTCAGCCAAAATTTTTCATTGATATCCCATGAAGGGGAAAAAAAATCCACAATTTTTTTTTGTCAATCAAGCTGTGCTTCTCCAACAGACCTGTTATCTTTGGCAGTCAGGTGCTTGCAAGAGTGGAGTCGTCATGCATTTTACATGAACTGACAAAATGAAAACCTGAAAGTTTAGGTGATTTCCTTAGAGCTTGAGCCAGGAAGCTGAATGTCTCTCTGTTCATTCTGTGCATCTTCCATTCCTCATGAAGTGAATCTACACTGACTCACTGTCTCATTGGGCTAGACTGAAAACCAACAGATTACTTTATTCTAGCTATATATAATTTAAAAAATAATTAAAAAAACATATGTAGAAACTATAGAATACAGTACATAGAACACAGCATTTAAGAATTCAGAAGTTTGTTGCAGAGGAGGAGTCCCAGCAGACTCTTAAGATTTCAAGTCAGTAAACATTGGTCTTACTTGAAGATGGATAAGAAAACTTTCCTGACTGCATATTCATCTTAAAGCCCAAACTTTTATTAAAGTCTAATATCTGGAATATATCCACCTAAAAGCAGAGCTGGAGGAGCAGTGTATCAAGTGGAAGACAGCAAGCCCTCCTTGGTGAAGTAATGGTTCATGCTCCATTGCTTGACAGGAAGATGCAAAGCTAAAAATACTAAAAATAGGCATAGAAAGAAATATCCTTTATCAGGAAAAAGACGGAGTCACATTTGCAATAAACGTATATTAATACAAAAAGCATCCTATCAGAGCATCCTGGGTTTGGTTTTGGGCTTTTTTTTTTTTGTTTTGGTGCTGGTCTCTTGTGTTTTATTTATATTTATACAAGGAAGGAAACACCCTGAAAGTGATTTTTAGAGGGACTTGTCACATTTGATCATTTCTTTCTTCAGGGTGGAGAGTCTGGATGATGCTTAACCAGTCCCTGGGCAGCCTGTTCCAAAGCTTGATAACCTTTCAGTGTAAATTTTTTTCTTAATTTCTAGTCTAAACCACCTCTGCCACAACTTATGGCTATTTCATCCTGTCATCTGTTACTCGAGCATTCAAGAAGCTTGCCATTAGTGCAGTCAGTTCAAACACAGATAAATTCAAAAAGCAGCAAGTGATGAATTCTGAGCAGTCATGCAAGGATACAGATCAACCCTTAAGTCTCCTTCAAGCTCCTTATCAGAGTAATGAAAACTCCTGGGACTAATTGAGTTATCCATTAAATGTCCCTGTCTTTAAACATAAAAGTAACTTCGCTGTGGAAAAAGAAGCATTTAAACAGCCATTCTCCTATTGATACATATCAAAACCACCAAGATCTTTCATGTTTTGCTTTCTCTCAGGAGCAATGGCATTACACCTGTCCCTCTTACCTGCTGATATAAAACACAGCCAAGCCACAGTTTCTTGTCGCTAAGCTACACGATGCATTTAAGAGCAACTAAATAGGAGTTACTTTCAATCCATGCATGAATTCATCTGTGCTGTTCTGATGGATGCCATTACAAATGTGTCTCCGTGTTCTCCTATAATCACCCATCATGACTATTCTATTTCATTGCTTTTATGTCAGCATTGCAAGTGGTTGTTAGGGACTGCCACTGCTCCAGTTCTCTAGGCAGAATTTAAACAACAGAATTTACAACAAGGAGGCTGTAAAAGCTGCATTTGTGTAAAGTCAACACAATGAGAACTTCAGCATCTGTTGAAATTATAATTTTATTCTGATTCTGTCCTGATTCTACCCTGCTCAATTAGATCTTAGTGATTTAAATGAAAAAAGCTTGAATTATTTTTCATTTTAGTTCAG
Source organism: Turnix velox (assembly GCA_013400935.1). Taxonomy (NCBI): domain Eukaryota; kingdom Metazoa; phylum Chordata; class Aves; order Charadriiformes; family Turnicidae; genus Turnix; species Turnix velox. Next base: position 44,789 of record VZTY01010137.1, read on the forward strand.
TTATTCTGAATAATTTTGTAAGCTGTAACCCAGGGTGTTATCCACTAATGTAGCATCCCACTGGGAAGGAAATGTTCCATAATCAAGGGAAATTTAAACAGATTATTCCTTACTGAGTTTTATGCAATGGTAACTAGTTTTCAGTTGCCTTGGGGATGCCATCTGTAAAGATAAGCATAAATAACCTCTATGAAATTCTTTTGATACAACATATAAAATGCAAAGTGATATGACAGTAATAAATAATGATTATAAGTAATATTACAAATAGAATAAAATACAGTATGTGCTATAGAATGTTACATAGCATGAACAACTACATAGGAAAATGTCAATATAGAAAGGAAAGGCCAAGAGGAGTAGGTTTGTTCACTCTGGAGAAGAGTCTCTGGGAAGATGTGATTCTATTTTAAAAAGGGTTACAGAGAAGACAAAAAAACTTGGTCTTTTTCAGGAGAGCAGAGCAAAAGCACAAGAGTCAGTGGCTACCACTTGTGAAAGGGAAAATGCTGACTAGAAATACTTTGGACAGAAAGGATGATGCAGAGGCTGACCAGAAAGATAGTATAAATCTCCACCCCATGCTCAGTTGGCCATGTCATGAACAGGGAGTTGGACTAGAAGACAACCAGACACCTTTTTGGGGAGATCTTGCATCACCTTCCATCCCTTCTGAGTTAATTTTTGGCACAGCCAGGTTTAGTTCATGAGCTCCAGATAAGCAAGCATAGGTATCTCCCTCCTCAGCTCAAAGCAACTCGAAGACCTGCTCTACTGTTAACTGGATCAGCCTGGTGTCAGATCACCTGGGAGGGGAAGGATTGCGGAGACAATCCAAAGAGTTGCTGGGATTCATAACCCCTGGATGTGAACTCTTTTCAGAGATAACCTAAACCTCGCCTCCTTTGCTTTTATGAAAGGAGAATCTCTCCTACACCTTCTAAGACAGCTGTCAGCATGTTTTAAAGACCACAGTGGCTGTTTCCACAGGGAAATTACTAATTATGGGTATTTTCAGTTGCATTAATGGAAACTCAAATCTGAGCTGCATACAAAGGTTGCACTTGTCTCTTGATGAGGAAGATGTGGAAAATTACCCTCATTCACTCACAACCAGTAGAACTAACAAGCAGAACGATACATTAACACAGATTTATTTCATCTGGACTGCCCAAACTGCTGTGCAGTATAATGTATATGCTAATGAATGGTAATTAACAGCTAATGAAATTCAAGAAACAGGCCAATTTTTCTAGTTTACATACAGACACCATCAGTGGGTCCCATAATTCCACTGGTGGTGCAGTGTACTGACAATAGAAATGCTGTGCATGCCAGTTAAGTTGATTCTACAATAACACAGGTTTAATAAGCTGATACACATTTTTCTTAATTTAGAATTATCACTGTCTTTCTTCTAGAGAAATCTTGTATTAATGTGCCTTTATTAAAATGCAAATGAGGGCTCTTTTCAATAGGAAGTGTGGTGAAATGGTAACAAAGCATGTCTGGTAATTTTTAATTACTAAGAACCTGAGTTAAGTTTTAAGTTGAATTGGAACAGATAATATTTTTCAAATTATAATAATTCTGTAAATATATATATGCCAAATTCCTTCTTCTATAACAAAATTCAGAAGGATGGGTAGGATTAATGACCTTTTAGTTGGAAGGAGCTGAAGTTATCTAACATTTCTGTGAGCTCATAATTGCTGGTGTCAGAGCCTTAATTTAAATAAAAATATTGAATTGGCATTTGCCCAACTGGGTGCATTAAGTGAGTTAAATAGTTATATATGGAAGAGTCTTAAACACCAATATTTGCATAAAATATACATAAGGAAAGTCTGCTAATTCTGATCTTCCACAGATGATCTTAGCATCTTGCCTGCCTCACCCATCTTTACAAAAAAGCTGTGTGTACCAGATAAGTAACTATGCAAGTGTTTGAAGATTACAATGACCTTTTCTGCAGAGAAGCCTTTAAATATAGAACTTACTGTGAAACAGAACAGGAGAAAAAAAGACTAAATTTTTGGTGCAATGGACAAGCCTCTAGTAATTCTGATGAGAAGAAAATTTAATAAATCTCAGATGCAGGAAGGTAATGCTGCAGGAGTCAAAAAGCAGCCTCAGGGTAGCAGATATTCCACAGCTCATGTTTACACTATCATCCTGGCAGCAAGGACCCACTTGACCAGTTTGTAAAAGGAAATAATATCAATGTACATTTAAAGTTGTAATTTAGCATGCTAGTATCAGATTTACCCTGCCATGAGCAGGAAGTTATATGTAGGTAACCATAGCCTTTGCTTTTTGAATGGCCAGAATCGAAAAAAAACCCTTTTGATTATCCTCTCTTGTGGGATTGCTTTCCTGTTGTATAAGATTTATTCAGGGTAAGTGTTTCTACAAAAGTTACTTGTAGGACTGCTGTGAATTTTAGGTATTCACTCAAAAGGCAGACAAACAATCTCTCATGAATATTTCAAAAAGTTTGCAAATAAGAAATTATTTGTAGGAGAGTGACAGACACCTTATTAATCTTAAGACAGATGTAATTATAGAAGACTGTGAAGCTCTTGGCTACATAAGGAACTGATGATTCACAGGTAGTTTAATATTGGTAGCAGAAATCTTCCAACAAGAACCACCTTAATAACATATATTGTGAATAGACAGTTCTCATTTGAGAGCAAAATGCTTTTAAGGCTATTATCTCACGATCTTGTATTTTACATTTAAATTTCAAAACATTTTAGATTTCTGTTCTGATTGCAAACACATATGTGAAGAGAGAAGTCTAAAAGTCAGAAAAGCATTTCAGATGAAAATCACATTGGGAACAACAGGGAAGAGCTTAAAAAAAAAATCTGTAAGTATTGCCAAAAATAATCAGCCAGAGTAGGAGGTATCATGATTTCAATAACAAGGTTTTTTTAAAGCTCAGAGATAACAGATCATCATCTATCTTCAGATGCAGTGACAAGATCAAACCTTCCATTCAATGCACCTCATATTTTATGAAACAATTTTAGATTAACTTGTACAAAAAAAGCTTTTTNTCAAAACGGATCTCAGCCAGAGTAGGAGGTATCATGATTTCAATAACAAGGTTTTTTTTAAAGCTCAGAGATAACAGATCATCATCTATCTTCAGATGCAGTGACAAGATCAAACCTTCCATTCAATGCACCTCATATTTTATGAAACAATTTTAGATTAACTTGTACAAAAAAAGCTTTTTTAAGACCACATGAATAGATTTTTTTTGTACTCAAAAAGGGCATACAGAAAATGTACATCAGCCTGCTTGCATGAAGTAGAAGCCAACAAATTGATTATGAGTTTCGGAGATGGAAACTCATTTTCCTTCTCTGGCATGGGCAGTCCTTCAGCTAAACTACCAGTGGAGTACTCCAAGAAAGTTTTTCCTACTGTTACACAACCAGTGTCAGAGAGAAGCCAGTGGCCAATATAAATATCTTTTCACTGCTGTAGTTGCCAGTCATATCCAGTCTTTCCCATACTTAAAAAGTAAGGTGGTACTGCCATCAACCAGAGTTAGAAAATGCAAGGAAAAGGGGTGTTTGGAGTAGAAACTATGTTGCAAAACTGTGTACCCAAGCCTTTGACAACTTAATCAGGATCGGTGCCTTTACTTGGAAATTCAGAGCATATATAGAATCTGTCCAGAAAGATGCAGGTAGTTTCTGTGGTTTGTATGTAAAAGAACTGAAACATTCAAGCTGCTTCCTTTCTAAATTAAATATGAATTTTCCCTTGCATATTTCTAAAGAGTAGGCAAATCCTTATCTCTTTCTTTTTTTCTTAATATAATTTTTAGGACTATCAGGAAGCTTCTAATTTGGAGCAGTTTGTGACTCGCTTCCTTTTGAAGGAAACGCTGAACCAACTTCAATCCCTGCAGAGCTCCCTGGAGTGTGCCATGGAGACCACAGAGGAGCAGACTCGACAGGAGAGGTGAGCAGGACTTCTGCTCAGCTGTGGTGAAAGGGGTGAGGAGTAGGCTCACCTTCAAGACCATCTTCCATTTTGCCCAGAAACCTGGTGTAAGGAATACAGGGGGGAAAAGAGTAAAGTTTTTATTCTGTATATGAATTCACTAATAGTTTTCTTGCAATTGAATACAAGCAGCTTCTAATCTGCTCCTGTTGTGTGTGGAAGGAGCACTGAGATGCTACAAAGATTTTGAATGAAGAAACTGGGAATGGTTCCTAAGGTCATGTCAGAACCATGTCATGGAGAAGCAGTAACCTCGAGCTTTCTCTCCCTAGGAAATACATTTACACCAGTTTAACCCTCCTTTTGTTTTAATTCTTTAATGATTAGCCACTTTAACACAAGTAGTGAAAATCTGGAAAATTATTCAGTGGTCTTCATAGGTATTTCTCTGGTTTTGATTCAAAATGTAACATTCAAACACATTTTGAGAGCAGAGAGAAGAGAGCCCTCTCATGTGCTTTACCTTATAAGTCTCCTGTGTTTCTGTGCAGACAAGGCCCAATAAAACCAGAAGTGCTCTCAGTTCAATGGCCAGGAAAACGCACAGCTCGAAGGCTTCAGAAGAACAGCCTGCTGCCAAGTACCCCTCATTTTAACACAGGTATGTTATTCTACATTTTAAGTATATTTAAAATACAAGCATACAGAAAAACATGTGCCTCTCAAAATTTTAATTTCTATTTGGTGACTAACTCAGATTTTTTAGTGACAGAAATAAATCTTTAGTTTTATATAAAGGTGTTACCTCAACCCATCAAAACAATAAATTTCTACCCATAAATCTCCAGAGTGAAATGCAGAAGACACAGCATAAGGTTCCTTGATGGGATGTATTTGAAAGGAACCTTGGAGAAGGGCTTGCTGTGCAGAAGAGCTCATGCTTACTTTTATAGAGACTTTCATGTAAAGAAGATTAAGAAATGGCAAACTAAGAAAAATACTAAGAAAGCTTTCACCTACACAACCCACCATGATGATTTTGTAGGAGGTGCTCATAACCTGAGTTCCATCTGCAGAGAAGAACATTTGTTTTTTCAGGTTATCAGCCTGATTTCAAAAGCACTGGCATTAATACAAAGCATAGTCTTCATTCTTTATTGGATTTTTCATTGTATCTTGAAAATAAATAATTCATATAGTCAAAATCATGCTTTCCTTCAGTTACACCTAAATGACCAAGTTGCAGTACAATCTTCATGAAACAAAATATGTAAGTTTCAAGTTAGTATAATATAAGCTCTAAAATCCAGCATTTAGTAACATTTTATAAGTAGTCATTATTTATATTATCCAAAGGTTGGACTGAGGAAGACAGCCAGTGGATGACCCAGATAAATAGACTCCAAAAGTTGATTGACAAGCTGGAAAAGAAGGTATGTGTTTCTTTTCACTTGTTTCCTTACTTTCAGGAGCAGTCCTTAAGCCACAGATGCTTCCAGTGTCCCCGTTGTAGTCTTTCCAACTATAATGACAGTTCAATATCACCTGAGAGAGCTAACATTCATTAAATGTCTACATCTTCCTTCCAGCCTCTTCTTTCCAATTCCTTGAGAACATGGTATGGTTTTCCCTTCCCATCACTACAGATCTAACTTTTCATAAATAACTGAAAAGTAACATTGCTCTGTGACTGGAGGATGTTACTGTATTTAGTTATGCTTGTTTTGGGCAACAAGGGACAAGGCTCTCATTTTAGGACCCTTTTTTTTTTTTCACTTCCTTTCCAAACTTTCCCACTAAAGCTTGACAGGAAGTTTTACTTCTTCTGTCCCTATCAAAGAACAATTTATAGAGATTAAAACACAGTTCAACCAAAGCTGATGCAAAACCCACCATCCCATCTGGGAATCATGGGAGCCACCCCAGCTCCAGGGCCACACTGGCCCCATGAGCCCTGAGACCGCCTGTAGTTCCTACGCCAAAGCACAGCCCTGGGAGCCTGACAAATGACCTGTTGAATCCAACAGTACCAAGGCTTCCCAAGGGTTGTGAAAAATGGAGTAATGTATGTTTGTACAGAAAATGTCTATTTAATTTGTTCTTAAAGTTGATTTATGTGATTTATGTCTGTGTCTGCTTTTTTTTGAGGAGGAGAAAAAGTGAGGTCAGAAATCCCTCTCATTCTCATTAGAGTGGTGCTAAGGGAATATTGGCTGTGTTCTGTGGATATTAGGACCTGAGGTATTTCCTTCTTCTGTTCTATGAGAGTCCAGGTTTTTGGTTGAAGGGCTCTCAAACCCACTGATGCTAAGTCCTGGTGAAGCTGATGCTGACCATCCCTGAAGGTCAGTGATTACTAGTGGCAAGACTCTGTGGTACTCCAGAGACATTGATCCATGCAGACCAGCACAAGTGCCTTCACCAGCAACTCCAAATAGACAGGCATGAGCACGCAACATTCTGATCCTATTCCTTCTTTTCAGCTGATTAGGAGAGACATATGGAGAAGAGAAGGCTCCAGGGATACCTCATAGTGGCCTATCAGTACCTGCAGGGCGCCTACAGGAAAGCTGGGAAGGGACTGTTTGCCAGGGCGTGCAGCAATACACTGGGGAGTAGTGGTTTTAAACTAGAGCAGGGTAGTTGCAGATGAGACATTAAGAAGTTCTTCACCATGAGAGTGGTGAGGCACTGGAACAGGTTGCCCAGAGAGATGGTGGAGTCCCAATCGCTGGAGACATTCAAGGCCAGGCTTGACGAAGCTCTGAGCAACCTGATCTAGTGCAAGATGTCAGTGTTCACTGTAGGGTATTGAACTAGATGACCTCTGAAAATCCCTTACAACTTGGCACATTCTATGATTCTATGACATTTTCCCCATGAGTGTTATCATGGGATCATGGGCTTCAAGTCCATCTAGAATTTGTGAGTGGATCCACACACCCCTTACCGCAGCATCATCTCAGCCCTTGGGTCTTCACAGACAAGTGTCTCCTCCCACTGACCCGCTAGTCTAACTTGACCTATAAGACAGCTAAGTAAGGGATTTAACAAGAAAATGAGATGATCAGTAGTGATACAACACAAGGCTCAGCAAGACAAGCATGCTGACCTTTCTCTGATACTGGTCCCTTCCAAATAAACAAACTGCCCCTAACTACCTTTTCCCTTTCAGTCCCAGTTTGAGACCAAAAATTGGTATTTCTGTTATCTCAGCCTTCTCATTAGTTATCTGCACTACTGATAGAGTCAGCCCCAGTACTGTTTGCTTTGCAAGACTCTGCTCATGAAAAGGAGCCCACTAGTCCCTTTGGTTATCCCCAAGGTCTGACAGTCTCTTACATCACTTCTACTTGCTCAGCTGTGAAATGAGGCCATTCCTTGTGGCACAGTCTGTAACTTCTGTCACTGTGTTTCCTCAGCAGATCTGCTCAGTCCATTAAGTGTCTGGCCAGGGCATACTCATCTGCCTGAACATACCAGCTCCCAGAGGTCATTTCTGCATGAGAAAAGCAATTACACTGCAGTTATTACGTTAATGACATTTTAGTAGCAAACTTGATTTTTATGAATAGCTATAAATTGGATTTTGAAATGTCAGAGTCCATCTTGAAATGTAACTCTTGCTTTTGGCACAGCTTTACTTCTAGCTTTGCTTTGGAAGCAGCAGCTCTCTGGCCTGCCATGGTGATCTCCTCACACAGACTGAGGCCAAAAAGAGTTTAAGGAGTGGATGTTACTGAAAAAAAGCAAAAGAAACCTGACATACGGCAAAAATGCAATGCAAGCATCACAAAAAGTCACTAACTATGCTGAATTTAACAAACTTACAGCAAGGATGTTATAAAATGAGCCAATCTGCCACAGAGAAGTGACAGAGAAACTTGGTTTGAGAAGGAGCTCAGTGCCAAAGGGAAACAGTGGCGGGGCTTGATTAAAACACAGCAATCAGACAAACCTACTTTTGCTAATAGATAGACTTTATCCACCTTTGCCTAACTTTGCGTCAGATTGACTGTATCTCATGGATAAATCAAAGTGTGAGAGATCAGAAGTTCACTATTTCTGCAGCTTCTCTAGTGCCACTCCTTTGATTGTTTTTCTATTGGCACTTTGTGTCCTCTGTGAATTGAAAAAAAACAACTTACTAGGTATACAACTTATTAGGCATGCAACTTAGAAACCATAAAACTTCCGTCACTGCCAAGTATCCTAAGGTGTATTAAAAAGACTGTGACAATTCTTTTGGAGAATTCTTTTGTATTAGCAGCATTCTCTGTTGCCAACACCTGATGAGATCTTACACTTCATTACAGTAGGAGGAGCTCCCTGTGATCTATGTTTAAAAACCTATCAAAACAGTGGATCATGACTGGGAGAGGCACAAACTGCAAAGACAATGTTGCTGCTTCTTTGCAGTAGGAGACTGTCAGTCCATCTACTCTGTTCCAAAGCCAAGTCACGAAATGGCTGATTCTTTAATGCCTTGCTCTGCCACATCCTGCTACTGGAGGTCTCCCATTCATTTTAATTCTTCCTGCACACCTCTTTTGGCTGTTCCACCTGAAAGTGACTTTTTTAAGGACTTTTTTACACTAGACTTGTTTGCAATTAGAAGCAAGGTACTGTTAACAGTAAGTGTCTTTTGTTCCAGCTACTCAGTGTAAATCATTCTGTAGCTTTTTTCCAAGCATATGGATTTTTTTCAGGCATCTGTCTGAAAAAAACAGGTGGATTTTTTTCAGAATGTCCACACGGCAATGAGCTAGAGGCACATGTGTATGCCTACCATGTTGGTGATGATTTTATGTGTGTTACTAGATGGCATTTGCCCGAATCATTGATTCCCAAAGTGCACATCCAGTTTATGTGGTAAGAAAGGATGGAACTTCTTCAGTGCTAGAAAACAGTCCCTTGCTACGACACGCTCTCCCTCCAGAAGTTACTTCTGTATAAAGTTTTACAATAGTTCCTGTCAAATGATTACTCTTGCTCATCTCCTTAGTGCATTTAGATGATTCAAGATGGTATCCACCCTTTCTAAATCAATTCCAACAGGCATTTGTGAGCAACCAGAAAAATTACCTCCTCAGATTTATCAGTAAAAATTGACAGAATGGCCTAGGTTGGGCCTAACCACCAAAGCATGCAAGATTCTGCAAACAATGCTTAGATTTGACTTACAGCTAATAAAAAAGGGAATTATAACATCTGGAAGTATAGCAGCATCTAGCTATCGGAAAAGCTTGTTAAAGAGGGGAGGCCAGAGTACAGCTGTAGTATTGCCTCTTATGTTTCTATTTTCTTTTCACCTGCCTGGAAGGACATAAAGCTTGAGCCTTTTGAAGAGGAAGTTTTGGAGGAAAATGCAAAATCTGTAAGTGCTTTTCATGATAATCACTTTTGACACTTGATTTTCCACGCCAGCTACTGAGACAGCAATCTCTCTTGATCTCTTTTGTCAAAAACTAAAACCAAAATCATGACCATCCTCTCCTTTACCAGTGGAAAGAATCCACTGTATTCAGCAGAATGCAGCTTGAAAGATGTAACATACCAACACCTCGAACGTGCGGGAGAAACTTTTATATTCATTTTTGCATTGTTTTCAAGGGATGGCTTCTCAGCTTCTGATCACCTAATGCTTTATGAATGCTTCATGTCATGATTGTGCAGCCTAGCCTCCTTCCCTCCCTCTCAAAATTGCTATCCCTACTAGAAGAGACAGTGGAGCATCTACTCTTCAGCAATAATCAATATTACAACTTAGAAAACCAAAATCATAACCACAAATAAACATAAGTCCATGTCCCAGGATGGGTTTTCAAATATACTAGCATGTCTAAGTTCTGGGCCTGGAATCTAAAAAAATGCAAATCAAATACATGGGAAAAAAATAACAAAAATAGATGACTGATCATCATCTTGATCAACATCTATTTATCACATCATCATCAGATGACTGGAGTTGTATTAGGATCATCTTTTTTTTTTTTTTGTAAATGAGCGTGTACAATATTAGACAGGCTGTATGTACAGGAGAGAAAATATAAGATGTAATAGCATCAGTAACTGAGACAAAAATAAGCCAAAAATCCATACAAGAGAAAGAGTATTAATTATGAAACACTTGGCGTTTCTTTACATATTTCATTGGTAAAGTTGAGAAGCTTAATGGCTGAATCAATATGTAAACTACTTACATTAGCTAAATTATAACCACAAGAATTCAAGATAAACAGGGCTTCTGTACTTCCACGTGTTTCCATAGTCCTGTTTACAAAGATTGTTCATTTTTTTGCAGAAGAGTTAAAAAAACCTCTATCCATCATTTAACGTGTGCTACCATAAGCATCTCATTGAGGTGTGAGTCAGAGCTTGGACAGGTAAAAAACTACAAGAGCACTATAATGAATGGAATTCTGCATCCAAAGCAGATTGTGAAAATATGTTCTTATATCAAAATTTCATCCCAACTTACATAAGGACTAATCCAAGCAATTATGCTGACTTTATTGTTGGATAGTTTAAATACGATATTTTACTATGCAATCTCCTGAAAAGGTTTTGGACAACTCTCAATTTCTTTAAGGTCGATGCTGATTTGGGGTGTTCCCATTCTGTTTCTCAGCCTGCCAAGATATAAAAGCTACAACCAAGTGTTTCTGCTTTCCCCACTCCAAAGTATTAGAACAGGGACCACAAACTTCAAAGAAGTATTGGGCGGAGGGGTTGATTATTGTGGGTTTTACTGCTTTTTGGAGTTTAAAGAATAAGGCAGTAATGTTATAATGGTTTTCTATCAGCATATAATGATTGTTCAACGTCAAATGTCTGTGATAGAAGAAGAAATGGAGGAATTCCGGCTTGCGCTAAAGCAGTACGTGGAATCTGCTTCTTCTCAGGGTGGCTGCTTGCAGTAAGTACAATGTTATTGCCCCTGGGCTGAAGGAAGGAATGTAGTCTGATCTCAGCCTCTCAGGAAGGCTGGATTGTTTATAAAGAGAGAACGTGTAACATCTTCTTTCCTGTCTGATTCTTTATGTGAATAAGACAAAGCTTTTCAAAGACAACTAAGATCAGAAAGAGATGCCAAAGTATAAATGCAGGCTTTAAGTAGTGTCACAAAATGAGCACACAGGCTATCCCATAGATGCTAAACAATCTTTTAAGACTTCTCAACTCTGCAGGTCCATCTATTGATGACTTCTGAAAGCCCAGAGGCTGGCTGATGCTCTTTGTGGGAAAAACAATTTGCCAGCCTTCATTTGGGCTCACTTGCCAAGGGAGTAACTTACCTACTTGTTTGCCAGTTGTCTGGAAGATTTCAAAATCCACTTCAGAGGGTGTCACACTGAAATTTTCATTCATAATAGAAAGATGGGAAGAAAAATGTAAAAAGCAAAAACTTTACTTAAATGTGTATTTCTGCTTTGCTCCTTTTAGAATGAAAGAAAACATTACGACTTGGTTAAGAATAAATTTTAGTGACTCACCATTATAGTGAATTTATTTTAACATGCTTGAAAAAGCTACTACCATACACACTACAGACAATTATGAAATAAATATTTTTATGAGATGTACACAATACAGGATCTTCCTGCATCTCCAAAGGCTGTCTATCACATTCCTAATTTATAAGCCTTGTCACTATAAGATCATCACATCTCATGGTAATCGTATTTGTAGTGTACACACAGGCCAGAAAAAGTAAATTAAGCTGGAAGATGAGTAACCTTTTCTCAGTAGTTCATCTATTAAGGCAGACTGGCAAGGAGAATAAAATTCTCTTGTTGGCCAGGAGAAAAACAAAGAGAACCAGCCCAACGGCCCCCTCCAAAAAGTAACACCCAAACAAACACTGTAGTGATCACAAAATGTGGGGGGGGATCTTACATGACTTCAAGATGAAATTTAACAAACGATGGGAAAAGATTACTTTCCGACGGTTACAGGCATTTGGTGAGTCTGTAATGCCACCTACCGGCTGCTTTTCAGTGCAGCGCTGGTTATGACAGACGTCTTCTTTTCCAACAGTTCTTGATTGATAATACAGTGTAAGATGTCCCTGCTCACTGCAGGGGGTGGGGTCGCACTAGATGGCCTCTGAAGGGCCCTTCTTACTCAACACGTTCTATACTTTCGCTGTTGCACAGTCCAGATTTGCATAGAGATGGAGAAAACCATATGAAATTTCTTATTACAGTACAAAATATAATCTGAGAACAGTCTGCAAATAAATCAGTAGTAAAATCAGCAGTTTTTCACTTGAGCATGCAGAGAAATACACATACATTTTTTGTGCTTTACATCTGAACACCAATTTAGGTGCCCAGATGCCTTAGTACCCTACAGGCCAGAAAGCTGTTAAGCTGTTAAGCTCAGGATAATAGATGAGATGATTCTGTGTAGAGCATCAGCAGATATTCTGGACATCATTATTCACCCATGAGAAACTGTTAGCTGAATGATGTAAAGATCAAAATAATACCAAAAGGTATTATTTTAAAAGTATATCTGCAGCAGACATCAGCTTGTCTATCTTTACACTCCATCATTAATTGCTTCCAAAGCACCTTAACTCCATGCCACTTCGATGCACCTCTCGTAAAAAAAGATTTCTCAGTGTAATTCTTCTATGAATGAGCACAAAGTACTCTACAGACTTTCTTGACTTGTTCTCTATGTGCCATACATTGTTATTAGCTGATTTTCCCTGAACCACTGTAGTTTGATTAATTTTTTGATTAGCATTTTAGACAAATTACACTGTTGGAGCAATATGAAAAACTATTTTCTCAGGAGGCAGTCCACTGTAAATGTACCAAGATAAAATATTAATAAGTGAAATGCTATGAAAATGCTCCATTAAAAATAAACAAAATTAAAAACCCAAAACCATCAACTAACAAGCAAAAAACCCACAAAACCCACTCTGGATAATCCAAAGTATATTTTCCCAAATGACTTACTTGTTAAATTTATTATATAAAGATTTTAACTTTTCTCCAAAAATCAATGAATTTGGTTCATACCGATAAGCAATTTGTAATAAGATATGCATGCCAAATAAATTTGTCACATTGATTAAATGAGTTCTATCCTACAATTCTTAGTCTTTCCATCCAGAAGATTCCAAGTGATTCCCGCTTCATTGTTTACGAGTTCTGGGAGAACAACAATGCCTGGAATAGGTAAGTTTGGTTGTGGGGTTTTTTTGCAGGGGACTGGGAGGCTTTTTGGTACAGCAGAAAGTTATGAAGGTTAAAGGGCAGTTGCACAGAAGTACCCAATATCAACTACTTTAGATATTACTAATTGACCTCTTACTAAATATGTAACAACATCTCAGAACAAAATTGCAATTGCTAAGGATTAAAATATACAGAAAGATATAAATAACAGTGTCAGAAAGATGGCTAGTTTGAACAAAGATGTTTAAAGCAAACACAGAGAGGTCCAGCATCAGATGTACAGTAGTTGATCAGAGACAGGGCAACAGCAGTATTACTGTAGTTCCCTGAAGACAATGAAAGAAATGAATGAGATGGCAGGCATGTCATCCAGCAACATACTCAAGGCAACAAGAAGTAATGGGAAGCTGTCCCAAACCTTCCCAAATCCACATTGCAAAATCCCATCTGACAGATTCCCAGAATGTCTGGTTTGCTCTGAGAATAGAAACTATAGTAATTAAAAGTATTAAAATTTTCTCAGTTTCAAAGCACATCTCTACCACAGCATTAACTGTACAATTCCTGATGGTCATTAGGATTTTTAGCCCCTTTAAAAACCTTCATTCTTCTTCTTGTTTTTCACAACTCTTTAGACACCTTCAAATGAATTACAGCAAGACATTCCAAAGAAGCAATGTGGACTTCTTGGAAACTCCAGAGCTCATCACAACAATGCTAGTCCCTGGTAGTTATCGAATTTTCACTTTTTTTTTGGTTATTGCATCTGAAGAGTTCTTCTGTATTAGTGTGTTCCATATGCAGGACAACTGCATAGTATCACTCTTTCTCAGATTTTCTTTGGCAAAGTATGAAGGAGAAAGGGACTTCAAACGTTTTTATTTTAAGCACAGAAATGTAAAATGCATCAGCAAGAACAAACTCCACAATGCTTTACTTTATATAGTGGCAAATTAGGCTAGCATACTCTATTTAAGAAAATACCTCAAATAAGCAATAGTATTTGTGATTAGCAAAATAGACTCTGCTTAAGATTTTCAGGCAAAAAATTGCTTGCTTCTGAAGATTTCAACTTAATCATACTTACATTGACTGAGCTAAGCCTTAACTACTAATTATTTCTGTTTATCAAACAATTTATTGTACATGCTTCCTGCTGTGCTAAAACAGTGAAAAAATCCAAACTACCTTGAAAAGCAAAGTGTTAATCATTCCAGATTGCTATTTCTAATACAAACCAGTGAGCATGTAACATCTTCTTCAGAGAAATGACAGTTAAAAGGAACAGTGATGAAGCAAAGCATCAGTTCTGCATTTCCAGAGAGAGGAAAGCAGAATATCTCATCTTTTACAAATTAATTTCCCCTATGTCTGTGTATGGACTACATTTAAAATATGAAAACATCATCTACAAGAGAAAAAATACGTAGTCCTGTTCCTGGTGTTCCTCTTTAAAACAAACCAGGTGAGATGTTTTCAAACCTTGTGAGTATGATCTGAACACACAATTATATGTCAGAGATTCCTGCAGTATCAAGAGATTGCACCTAATGAAGCAGGAATCCCTTCAAAACTTGTCTTTTACTGGGGAACTGCTGGATTTAATACAAACTCTAATGTAGAAAACAATGCAGCTTTTCCACAAACTTCTTTTTGTCCAAGAGCTAAGCTGGGTATGATACAGGAGGGAGGGAGCCAGAAGTGGTCACAGCTAAAGTACAATTAATGCACAATTAGATGTGAACATCATTTACAAATGCCTAAATACAGAAGAGTCTGAAATCGGGTTCAAAATGCTCACTGAAGGATCCCCTGCCTGCTAAGAAGGATTTCAGTCTGCAGCACTCCATCCTGGGCAGGCAGTTGCCATGGAAACAGCATTTCTCCCTGCACACTCCTTGCTGTGGGGGCTGGGGAAGAGAGGGGGAATGGGAAATAGTGTATTTAGTTATTTCGATAATTTTATAGATTACATGTTATTTAGAAATATGTGCAGACAATTTAACTTTTGTTGTATGCGAAGTAGTTGGTGTATTTGATCTATATTTATATTTGAAAGGCATAAAATGTTCATGAAGTAAACAACAGCTGTGATACTACTGCTACACTTTATGAATTTTAGGCACTGAGAAAATGATACCACTGTAAAATCAGGAAAAAACTCAACCTGTCTGCAACTAGCACAGTCAGATCCTGGGGTTTGTTTTTTTTTTTTTACACATGGAGTTAGCTAACAATTGAAAAAATTCTAAACTCTAATGTGAACCTGCCTCAAAGACTGGAACCCAAGAGCCTTCACTCAGATGACTAATTAGTAAGGATGCATTTACCTGGCTGAGAATGATTCAGGAAGACATGATATTTCAAGATCCAGTATTATCCTAAAGAGCTATCATTAATTATCGGTCAACAGCAACCAAAACTTACTATTACCACTTAGACACATTAACCCACCAAGTTACTTCTGGACAATTTACCAGTGTGGCATCACTCACTTCACCTTCAGTGAATAATTTTTATAGAAGATCTGGACCTGAGGACAACTGAGAACTTCTTGGTGAAGAAAACAAATGCTAGGGCAAGACCAATAAAGATTTACAACTCTGTAATCTGCAAAATAGACTCTCAGAGCGGCATTTTTTTGGGGGCAAAATTCATTGATCCACTGATGAGTGAGGCAGGATTCTTGATTATTTTCTCAACATTCTTCTTCAGGAATAATATATTGCAGAAAACTTCCATGAATCAGAGGATCTATGGACGCGTTCACAGAAACAAGCAGTTTTAATGAATTTAATCCCCAAACTGTGTAGCACAAAACCTACTGAACCTAGAATACCCTTCCTCTAAGGGACCTTGCCATCTCCACTAGTTCCTTCCCTTCTTCCTGTCTCTCCATAAATTTTATGATTCCTCTCTCTGCATAAGGTTCAATGGCAAAAAGGCAGCGGGGAGGGACTGTGGGAAAGGACTACAACTGCTTTCCACTCCAGCCCTGATTATAATCTGCTGATGACAGATCTTCTGTTACAGAAGTAACATTTCAGAAGTCCATCAATTCTTTTACTTCTCTTATTAAACACTCTTAACTCCTTGAGCTGTGTAAAAATAACAGCACCAGGTTTGAGTAATGTCACCATTACAGGCAGCACAGCCCCTCAGGGGACATGGCACTCACCAAAAAAGCCTTATACGAACCACAGAACAGGAGTGAGGATTTATGTGATTGACTCTCTGGGATTTGGGCACTTAACTCTGTGCAATCACACCTATTATACATTGATGCTTCTTTAGATGTTATCAGAGAGAGGTAAATTCTTGTGCTAAAGCCATCTCTCCACACACTTAGTTTCAGCTCTCCTAGTATTTTATTTCTCCCGTTGGAGAGGTTTTGTCCTTCAGGGTATGCAGTTTTCTAATAAAATGTTACTAGCTTCAAATATAAAAGAGCATGTCGTTATATATGAATATACAGAGACATATGCTTTATATATATTTCTTCATGTCCCTAAAGATATGTGATAGAAGCTATTTTATTTAGGCTTTTTACAAGAGGTAGAGAAAGAGATACTGTTCTTACTAACAAAGAAATAAATAAATTCTCCTCTCTTTCAGCATCGTGGTGGGTCCTCAACAACAACTAGAAGCTGTGATTACAAGTAATGTTAATGTTGCATTGTTTTTCATTACAATAACATTTGTATAACAGTGCACAGGAGTGCTGGGTTATGATGTGATACTGTTTGCCATCATGGCTGGGATATTTTTCATTTTAAAAACAGAAAACTACACATTTATTATATTTTCTGTATTATGTATCCTAAAAGGTGAAATAAGACAACTATGCTAAACTGTTTGTTGTGTATGCTCAGTTCAAACTGTCACAGAAAAGTTCACTTGGATGAGTACTAATAAACTATCATAACTTAATGCTGCTGCTTTTTCTTTTTACAGAAGAAATGGGTGTGACCACGGACACATATTTTCATAGATGCCTTGCACCTCAATTAAGTTTTAAGTCATTGATTAGGAGAATAGGTTCACATTTTATGTGTCACTGTAAACATACCTGGGTGCAGGAAATTTTCTGTTTGCAACAAGGCAGTGCCATTGTCCCTTCATAGCCTCTGGCCCCTGCCCTGGCAAGACGAAACAGGCCAGCCTCTCTCCCAAGCTGCTCTGGATCCACAAACGTCACATTTCATAACCACCTTACTTTGAATCCTGTTCCTAAACACTCAGAAAGTATTTTACTTAGATCCCTAAAAACTCTTTAAGAAAACAACCATCAGAACATAAAGAGCCATAAACCTGGAAGGAGAAATATTTTCTTCACTAAGAAGTCTGAGCAGGAGGTGTGTCCACCAGCCCAAGAATAAAAGGCAAATAACTATTCTAACACTTCCACAACAGACTGACCAGCTTGACACATTAAATGACCATGCTCTCCACTCAGCTGTCCAAAGTTACAAACAGTACCCAAAACATACCTGGGGAAGAGTGGCTGGAGAGCTGCCAGACAGAAAAGCAGTGCTGCTCAACTCCCAGCTGACAATGAGTCAGCAGTGTGCCCAGGTGGCCCAGAAGGCCACAGCATCCTGGCCTGTGTGGACAGTGTGGCGAGTAAAATTAGGGAAATGATCATCCCTTTTGATGTACTTGGTACAGGCAACACTCCATGTTGAGTGCTGTGTCCAGTTTTTAATCCCTTATCATAAAATAGAACCAAGACACTGGAGTTTGCCCATACAAGGGGAACAGAGCTGGCAAAGGGTCTGGAGAGTAAGACTTAGGAGGAGCAGGTGAGGGAGCTGGGATTGTTCAGCTGCGAGGAAAGGAGGCTGAGGGGACACCTCATTGCTCTCTATAAGTACCTGAAAGGACAGTATAGAGGTGGGGGTCAGCCTCTTCTCCCATCTCAAAGATGAGAGGACAAGAGGAAATGGCCACAAGTTGCACCAGGGGAAGGTTACACTCAATGTTAGGAAAAATGTTTACAACTAAAGGGTTATTGCACATTGGAACAGGATGCCCAGGGAAGAGGTTGAGGCACCATCCCTGAAGTATTTGTGAGTGGACACAGTACTTAAGGACGTAGTTTAGTGACGGTTATTGTCAGAGTTAGCATGATTTTATCCTTAAGCAAACATCGATGTCTGAAAATGTTACCTTCACACCTAAATTCAGATGCCACGTTAGAGATGAATTTCACCATTAGATCTTCTTAGAGGAACTCAGCAAAAGTGAATGCTTCTAGTGCTGAAGCCCAA
Organism: Turnix velox; assembly: GCA_013400935.1. Classification (NCBI taxonomy): domain Eukaryota; kingdom Metazoa; phylum Chordata; class Aves; order Charadriiformes; family Turnicidae; genus Turnix; species Turnix velox. Next base: position 63,222 of record VZTY01010137.1, read on the forward strand.
AGTGTTCCATCATGACATGATCCAACTACAGACATGTTTATTCTTAACAAGGCACACAAATAAACATACTACTCATATTGCACTCACAAAGGTCAGATCAGTGGAAGTTCAAAGCCTTCTCATCTTTAGCAACGTAATATCAATATCATTCATATTTCTGAAGATCCAGATGGCTTTTTTCCTATGCCAAAATGTCAGTCTAGTGTACATGTTTTGCTGCTACTGATCTTAGAATCATATAATGGTTTATATTGGAAGGGACCTTAAAGATCTTCTAGTTCCAAACCCCCTGCCATGGGCAGAGACACCTCCCACTAGACCAGGTTGCTCAATGCCTCATCCAGCCTGGCCTTGGATATCTCCAGACATTGATGGAGCCACCAACACCTCTCTAGGCAACCTGTTCCAGTGTCTCATGGTGAAAACTCAAGTCCTTCTATTTTTCCCCCCAGTTTGCCTCTAGGCAGGTTCCACATACCCCTCTTTTCCTCCATCTCTTGCCTCTGCCTCACACCAACCCCTTCCCAGCCTAACAGTTACCTGCCTTTGTATATTTACCAGTAAACCCCCCCCAATTTGATGAACTGGACACAGGAACCAGGTTTGAGAAACTTCACTGAAGAACTTTGAGACCTACACACAGAAGTTGTCTTTAACACGTACAGAGCTAAAGGATACATAGGACTCACTCAAAAAGACTCCCAGTGGTTATAAAGCAAACAAAAAATTTCAGTTCTTTGTAACATTCCTTGTAAAACGTGTGCAAATAGAATACACTTGACTTAATTGACTAAATCAATTAATTAATTGCTGCTAAAAAGAAACTGAATTCAAATAAGTTTATTTGCATAGTTCAGGGAAAGAAATTTAGTGTCTATCAAATGAAACTTGAAAGTTTTGTGCAGTACTGTGGTTACTATGCAACACATTGAGCTTCCATTATCACTTGTGACAGAGGTTAAAAACCTGCCAGTGCCCAAATGACATTACTGTCATCCCAAGTGACATACATTCCCATACATTAACCCAGTTTGAATACTGGGTTAAAGGTAATTATATCCATGCAAAATAGCTATTATTGATGCTTGTCAACTGAAGGATATTTTCAGGAAATATTCAAACTACTACTTTCCACTTCACTATTATATATTACTCTAGTTTAAGGAAAAAAAGCTATAGAATTACTGGTATAATACTAGTATATCTGTTTATTCATAGAAGATGTGATTAAAACCTGTCTTGTTCCTCAATTTTGTCCATCCCAAACACATTTCAAAGAAAAAACTACCAAACAATTATTTACAAAGAACTTAGAGGAGGACTAGAATGCATAGACAACTTTCTTGGTCTGATCCATGGTGACAGAAGATTTTTCATTTTAGTCAAACTGTTAGTATTAAGAAAATAAGGTGTGTATCTACAAAATACTAAGGAGTCTCTTGTCTCAAGATGAAGATTTTAAATGAAGGAAGCAAGAGAAGGTTCAGTTCTTTGGATTGTGAGCTGCTGCTTTTTGAAGAAGGGGGCAGAACACTACTTACCATAAGGCAGCTGAGACTTGACACAGCAAGTATTTGCTGTTCCATTGTTACTGCTAAAGTAGGAGGCAGAAGCAAGCATGAAGACCCAGTCTGCTGGTTTAGAATTCAGTGTCAAACTATATGGCTATATAACACAAACAATTCAAGGACAAAATTCTGCCACAGTAAAATGTAAATTATTTATTTTCACTGTAACTGTATTACCATCTCAGGCATCACAAATTAAAGTTTTGACTTTTTAAAGTATTCAGGGTACTGCCATAAGAAACAGGCATTTCCACAGGTTTCATAGGGTCCTACGTCCATCTGTAGGCACCCAAGTACCTTCAAAAATTGTAAAGGTCTAAATCAAAGATAGCTCCTTCATTGATGGATTCATCTTCTTCCAAACAACCTGTCACTTCTTGCACAAGTCAATGAAAAAGTTGCTCTTTTCCTGTAAGTCAAACAAATCCTCAAATTATTTCAGTTTTAAGAGTTTATTTAAAATAAATTTTCATGGGTGTGTTTATAACTCTTCTGCTCCATTTGACACGACTGTTATCACCATATTGCATCAGAAGGAGCCCCAAATCACTTTCTTTTCTGGAAAAATAACTTCTGATGTTTTCCTTCAGTTTTTCTTTGATCCCAGGTGCCTTCTCAGATTACATGATCAAGAATTATTAAATGTTTTTCCTCTAATCTATATAACTGAAGTAATCTATATAATTGAAGTAGTATTCAAAAAATAGACTCAGTCCTTTTCTGGGATACTGGGCACAGATAATTCTCAATTGAGACAAACCTTCCGCTAGAAAAAAAAGGTGATTCAGTGTCAATGTTATAAAAGAGCTACATACCAACAAGCCACTCATTCTGAACAGACAGGGGCCTCTCCTACTTCCACACAGTCCTGTATTTCATTGGATTCTTAACTAGTAATGTTTCAAGAGATGCAGCTAACTCGGAAGAGGAAATAACCCATGTCTTTATCACACAAAATACATGAAATTAATGGGGTTTCTTTTCCTTCTAATTTTTTAGTGGTTTTTATCACTCATTCTTGAAATTCAACATTAGATTCTACCCAGTAATATGGGACACCTGAGAGCAATATCAATGAGCAAACAGGCCAAGTAAAGTCTAAAACATTCCTGGGTAAGATTCAGCTTTTATTCACAGATTCTCACATTTGGATCACCATACAGAAAAACACAATATCCCAGTTGTTTTAATCTCTTCAAAGAAAGTGATAGGGTACATCTGTTGCCCCCAAATAACATTTTTATTTCAGTATATGGCAATGGTATTTCTAATGAGGTTCCCATATTTTAACTGAAATGGTCTTGGAGACATCGGTGATTTTTTCCTCTTCCTTGACAGTACGAAAACTACTGAGTGAAAAGGTGTATCCACGTTGTCATCTTAAGACAATCCACATCCAAAGAATTTGTATGTTTAAGTCATGTTCATATGCCTCCAGACAAATTCCTAAACTACTAAAAATTCAATGTCCACAACAGTGGACAGTTCTACCCAATATTAACACCAAAACATTTATTCCAGTGAATTCTGAAGAAAAAATACAGATTGAGTAACTTACATTCTTATAATATAGAACTAGCTTCTGAAGTATGACATGCAAGCTAATCATATCACCTTTACATGCTAATAAGAACAGTATATTTGAAATGCCACATTCAACACTGTCTTCAAAATCACACAGCAAATTTGCTAGCTTTTGCTTTCTTCTAATGAGAACAGTATTTTTTGACTTTAGCCTACTCAACCAACCATACTGTGGGCTTAAGACACCTACAATGATAGCAAAGGGATATACTCGATGCTATTCTAATACAATCTTATTTTCTATATAGCTGCAAAAGGGGATGAGTAATCAGAAAATTCACTGCTTTTTGAACTTACATGAGAAACTAGCATGTGCAGGTAGGGACGTACATACATATAACTAATACAAAGCAGAGAAAAATTTAGGATCAAACCTCACAATTAGTGGGAAACTCTTATTTCCAAAGATAAGGCTATATGTACTGGATACACTTAAAACATCAGACAAGATCCTCCAGCCCCAAACCAGTTTAATAAAACAAATGCAATCCATCTTGACTTGCAGCAGTTTTTACTAAATTTCTTTCCCTCTAGTAAAATTATTTACAATTTAGCCACATCATAAGCTATTTTAAAGTTCATTTATTCAATGATTCCATTTTGTAGGGCGGTAGGGGCGGAGGAAGGAAGGGGGTCCTTCTTTACCTATGAACCATGTTAAAGTACATACTCTGTCAAAATTTGCCTTCTTCAGAAACTCAAGCAACAGAAAGTTTTGGTAGGGGGTGGGAGGGGAATGTCAGGAAACTCAGCAGATGCAACATTGTTATCCACAGGTAGGTTTTCAAAAAAAAAAACCTTTCATCCTGAGGATGAACAAAATGTGAAAAGGAAGATTAGGGAAAGCTGATCACTGATATATATTAGATTAGCTTTATTTTTCCAGAGAATAGAAACTTTAAAAGTATAAAACTGCCTCTAATTATGTCCAACACAACAACCATCTGGACATAAAGCAGGCCGTAGCAAGGTGGTTGTTGGTGTCTTCTCTGAGCTAACAGGAATCAGAACAGCAGAAATGGCCTCAAGTTGCACCGAAGGTTAAGAATGGGTATCAGGAAAAATTTCCTCACTGAGTTATGAAACATTAGAACAAGTTGTCCACCATCCCAGGAGGCTTTTAAAGGATGGGTAGACATGGTACTGAGAGATGTGATTTAGTACTGGTTTTGGCAGTGTTACGTTAATAGTTGGACTCTATGATTTTAAAGGTCCATTTCAGCCTAGACAATGATTCTGTACTTCTCCAGAACAGGAATCTGATTTCTAGAAGAACTACACCTTGATGGCCTCCTCAAAGTCCTATATGTAGCCTGGCTTTATGTTTTAATTTATGTTTTATATTTATTTTCACACCAAAGAATATTTTTCCATGGTTGTTGTGTGGAATGCAAATGTTTTTTCTCCTAGCATACAAAGTATTCCAAGACTTTTTCACATCAAAGGCTAAAGTGGCACTCCTGGATATCCTTCATATTCATCATTCATTTCTATTAATTTCTCGCAACAGCACAGACCAGAAAGAATGACAAACTGCACTAAGCTCATTAATAGTTTTGTAGTGGTCACTAATACAAAGACATCTTAACCGCTGGAATCAGACTTTTGCCAACCCAGAACTTTATGGAGATTGTTCTCTTATTTTCAAATTACAGAGTCAGAATTTGCAAAGAATACTCATGCTATGTACTGTGATTTCATAGCAGAAAGCTTTAATACATTTTCATAATGACTTCAATTTTGGAAACATACCTGATCTTTTTCCTGAAATCAGAGAAAATACCCTTTCCCTTTGTATAGTACCTGCCATGGTCAGATGCCCAATACGGACTGGGGAAGTACAAAAGTAACAGAGACAAACTGCTCAATCTGTCTTATGAAGGCAGGTTAATCTGAATAAAAATGTCTCCTATCAAATGGGTTGTCAAAACTCCATGACTGTTTTTACAGCTTCACTTAATATGAAAAATACACTTACTGGCTTTTCAAGTACAACTGGATGATCAGGAAGAAACTCTGGCTTCTTCAGAGACAGAGAAACACCTGAAAGTTTCAGAAGGAAGTCTCTGCTGTACTTGATCCTTTCTGTGAATATACAAAATTACTAACTTAAATGTTGTTGTTTAAGGCATTAAGATCGGGAATTCAGAGGACTGGTCTGGTTTCTTAGAGAAGGGTGAAAATGCTGCACGTGGAATATAAAAATCAGTATTAAAACCAGTGGTAATTTTTTGTTGACCTTGGATAACTTGCAGCAAATTACACAGCATTTCACTTTATCCAATTTATTTAGTAAATATTGAGGACTATTCCAACCTGATTACTGTTTGTTACTTTAATACCAAAGAACACAAAAAAGTGAATCTAACTGTATACTACAGACAGACCGCCTAGATCTTGTTCTAATTAGCAGAAACATCACAAATTGATCTTGAAGCCCTAGGAGAAAATCTATTTACATTCCACACCAAAGTGGCACATGGTTCAATGGGACAGATAACAAAAATGAAGTGTTCTTAAATTGGTTGCATGCAACAGCATTAAAGATAGCAGTATGCTATGCCTGCAACAGGCTAAAGGATGCAACTCAAACCCATACTTCTACACACAAAAGGAATTCACATAAAACAATGTCTTTGAGTGTGAAGAATTTTTTTATGCTTGTAGGGCTTTTTACTTGGTTTTTGTTGGTTTTTTTTGTTTTGTTGGTTGGTTGTTTTTTAAAAAAACAAACAAAAAACCCAAACCCAAACAAACAAACAAACAAAAAAAGCAAGTTGATTATAGGCCAAGTTGTATACTTTCTCTAGTGGAAAACAGAAAAGTTTCATATTGCTCTCACATTGTGGTACAGAAGGAAGCCAAACTCTCAAATAACTTGTAAATAAAAAAAATTTAAAAATACAGTCCATATCCCTCCAAAGTTTCACTGTGTTCCAACCAGAAAATACAAAATGCAGGATTTTACCTTTTTTTCCTTCTAATTCATGTTGTTTTGTTTGACAGGGCACCGTAGTTTGAGTTAAAATCTTCACTTCAGTCATTTCATATACCTAAAATAGGAAGAAAAGAGCTAAACATTTTTTCATGTGTTTCACAAAACTAAATAATGAAGCTTGTATCGTTTAACTGTATTAAAAGCAGGATCTAAATTTCTGTTTCTTAGCTAAAAATAACAATTGTAGCACACTTTCAGTAATCAGTTTTGCTTTCACCAGCAATTCACTAAGATTTCAGATAAACTAGCATTTTCTACGCATGAAGAACATAGGATTCTGTTTAATTTTTCTACTCCTTGTAATTGAATCGCTATCTTCTTTACAATTTAAGAACAGTTTGAAAAGACACCCTCTTGCACAAACTGAACAGTAGTCAGAATTGCAGCTAATTCCAGAAAAATGGGAATACTAGTAATGTAAAACACCCGAGTTTAATCTGAGCTTGGAGAATTCTTATTAGATACTACAAAGGAATGACCTATAAAACAGAGTAAGTAAGCATGTTTGAGACACCAATTTTTTGTATGGCATTTTAAAGTGGCGTTTCAAGTTTTAAAAACAAATATACTCTCCTCCCTTTCTCACATCTCATCCAGAACACATCCAGAAGCTGTTTCATTGGGCAACAATAAAAGCAGACTTTCCTTAGGATCAAAAAAGAGACTTGGATTCTGACACTTAGCAAAAGATTTCATAAGCACCAAAACCCAACATTCACAGTATGAAGCTGTAGTACAACTCAGCATTCCTTTCAGCTGCCAAAACCTTGAAGTGAATGTTTTGGAAAGTAGGAAATAAGTTTATCCTACAACAGTTTGTCTTGGCACCCTAAAGGCTACACAGATTTGGCTGTATTTTAATCTCTTTCTGAAACACATTTGAGGAGGTGGGAGCAGAACTGAAACTTTAGGGAAGCATTTGTCAAGAGTGGAAGAGAGAGATGTTGGTTCATACTTTGCAGTGAAACTGCACTACCAGCTTCCATGGTGCGCTAAAATTGCGGAATGGCAAAATACCTCCCTACTTGTACTTCCATTTTCTGTGGTTGAAATTTAGTTGCCTCTTCCTTATTTGCCTAAAACTTATAGGGGGGAAAAATAAATCTGAAAAATCTAGAGATATCAGAGAAAACAGCCATACTTCCAATTCTAACTGCTTTGTGATGCTCAACTAGACTTTTCAAGTCTCAGCTATTCGAAGGCTTTTCCAAGTATAAACAAGAATGTAACACATTCTGAAGTCTGCAAGAAAAAGGCATGGATGATAAAGCAAAATTTACAGTCATGTGTCAGACAATGTTACCACGACATTTTTACATTTTTTCCTGAATCAGTTCCCATGTCATCATATTGCCAGCTGCTCTGTAATATTAAAACATGTATTATGGTTGGGTTTTGCTCCAAAACATAACATTTGAGTAAGACTAGTCACAACAATGCACAATACATTTTCCTAACTGATATCCGTCTACAAAGAATGGAATTCATCTACAAAGAATATCGCTAGAGCATGGCATGTATTTCTGAAGCTCAATGTAATTTTGAAATGGTCGTTAAGAAGGAGTAAATTAAAACAAATACTCATTGATGGAGACTTATCAAGCCTCTCTCTGCCATAAATAGATGAAGTAGTGGACTCCACAGATCTTCTAAAAATTCTCTGCATACCATGAAGGAATAAAACTTATTCTTTGCTTTAAACTAGTCAGTTAGGGCACAGTGAGTATTCAGGTACTTTCACTCTGACCACCAGCAGTTTGCTGGAAATTTCCTGGAAATAAGGCAAACACAGTTACAAGCACTCACTGTACTCAGCATTATCACCGGCCTCTTTCCACTTCCTCTAAGACTTAAGATTAGAAGTTTCAGACTAAGTTATTCAGACAGTAGTTTTAATATTATAATTCCTTGTTCTCTAGATTACTCAGAATTTAATTTAAGACTGAATAGCATTCTGTCTTGATGGGCCACAATGGTGATTCTCTCTTCTGGAAGAAGTCTAAGCAGCTTTAAATATCCCAGAGTAAAGCAGTTTGGAGAATTTGGTTGACAGACTGTTCTTCAGTTCTTTCATTGTTTTAACAACATGGTTTGTGATATTTGGCTTTTTTGTTCTTGTTTGTTTCTGAAACAAAATATTTTTTTAAATCTTCACTGTTAACCAAGCTTTCCAAAAAGTTACCTGCATTCCTAATCCTACCCTTTAGCAACATGAATATATATTTTGTCCTTAAAATGAAATCAACTATCTAGCTACAGGTAGTTAAATATTGAATAAACTGAGTACTACAACATTGCTGACCACTGGCCTATTCCAAAAAGGAACTGTCTGTTCTTCTGAATACATATTGCTCAAAAGAGAAGTATAGCTGCTCATTTCCCTATATCAAAGATCAAGAATAGGCAGCCAACATGTTGATTTTTGAAAAACTCAAAGGTAGCTTCCAGATGATTCATACAATAAATTTAGGACTTGATTATTATTACATCTCTTATAAAATAAAAAATTAAGGGAAACTGGTAAAAAAAAATAATTAAAACCTCCAATACACCCTGGAGAACATTCAAATCAATATCAACAGAAAACCAAATTCAGGCTATGAAACATTAAAAATTTCAGTAGAACACTACACACCGCATTTTGCGACAAAAAGCTACAACCAACTTGAAGTTTTAAAGACACACTGTACTATAACTTCAGCATTTCTGTCAATAAAGCACTAGAATGCTGCTGTTTTTTTGAATGCTAAGGCCTGTTTATTGCCCAATCCAGCAGAGTTAATGAAAAAGAACTATAGAATACACATGGAACTAATTGTCTCTTTTTCTAACATTTACGGTTCAAAAAATATTAAACTATTTCTAATGTTATTCCTTATGTATAATAAGCAAAGACTGAGTATGTGTATGTTACATTTAAAATAGCTGTCTTCAATTCAATGAAAACTAAAGAGATGCCACATGAACTTTCATAAGACTCCTGAGTAACTCGTCAGATGTATTTTTCAGCTACTAGAGGATGCAAATATTAGGGGAAAGGCATTCCTGACACTCCCAATGTGTTTTTAACACTTCTAACACTGCTGAATTACACAGATTCAAGGACACTCCTAGATGAAAATAGGTTATTTTTCATTTGGTCAAGTAAGAGATCAGCCGACCTCCATTTCACGGCATTCTAGAACACACTCCACCAACTTTGCCATCTGTGATTTACTCAATACTCACCCAGTCAACCTTACTCTGCAAATGTACTTCAGTGTTGCTAGGTAATTCAGTCTGAAAGTTTAACAAAATGTCTGATGCCAGTGAAGAGAAAAAATTAAGAAAAAAAATTTTAAATATGTAGAATCCACATTTCTATTTTGTGATACTTGCCACAAGAACATTACTAACATTACTGGGATGATATAGGCATTTTTTAGCAATTTTAAAGCTCTAAATCACCACAGTACTAGACCTTTATATTTCATTGATGAATTTTAAGCAAAGAAAAAAATTATCATGTCCCTCAGCTTCTGTTCACATCATCACTGCTGTCATAGTTTATCTGGCCACCAAAATTTTCTAATTTAACAAAAATAGCTGTAACACTGCAGTATGCAGAAGGCATACAGAGATTTATGTTTTTAAGCTTTCTGTTTGTTCCAAACTTGTATGAAGGCAAGGTAAGAATCATATGATGCAGCATAGTGTATTTGCAGTAAAACATAAACAACACCCTATTTGTTAAATTACAGATGTTTTATGCTTTCAATCAATATCAGGAGTCAACTAACCAATGACATCCAAATTCAACAAAGAAGGCTGATTCACCAAAAAGAGTTCTGTGCAAGTCTAATAAAGGTTAAATTCATATTTTATCACAGAAATTATCAACATAAAGCAAGCCTGCAAAAAAGTAATTAAAAAGAAAATCCATCACTTCACACATCCCTGCTATTTGCATAAAAGCAAGTGAAGCTTTGGTAAAGTGCACTGTATCTTAGCCATGCTACTCACCTTGTTTAAGAGGCAGATGACGCACAGGTCTTGCTGGCTGAAGGGATTTACCAATAAACCTTTTAGTTCCTTTAGCATTTTGAAGCATCACACTTCAAAAAAAGCAGTAGGAATCAATACAAAGCATTCAGTTTCATATACAGATGTTAAGAGAAGAGCAGTTTGTCTCCACATTTGACAAGATGATATACTATTTTTAATATCTGGGCAGGAAAAGGAAGAAAGGCCTAACGCAGAAGTTTTCTTACATGACACAATATGCTGGATATAATTTGCATAAAGACAGAATCAGACTTTCCTCATTTGTCCTAATCAAGCTACCCTAGCTTATTCTGAAAAAGATTTTTTTCCTATGTCTGTACCCTTGGAGAAAGGAGGTGGGGACTCATGATGGACATGAAGTCATCTAATAGTTATTTTAATTCAACAGGGTTTGAATCAGAATCATAATAGTTGGGTGAGACCTTTCACATCAACCGTTAACCTAGCACTGCTGAGACCACCACTAAACCATGTCCTTCAGCACCACATACACACACCCCTTTTATAACTCTAGGGATGGTGACTCCACCATTTCCCTGAGCAGCCCATTCCAATCTGTAACAATCCTTTCAGTGAAGGTATTTTTCTAATATCCAGCCTAAACCTCCCCTAGCACACTTGAAGTCACTTTACCAAGATTAGGAACCCTTGTTCCAGCCATATTTATACTAAATTTCCACAGAAAGTAAAGCAGTAATGATATCTGCATCAGAAAACATTGTTTCCCTCTATGCCCTGACTGCAGATGATATACAATTCTTAAAAACAGGGCATTTTGAGAGGCTGTCTAGGTTCTAGAACGTAGCTAGTCTGTATTTTTTTCAATCTCACTCCTGTCAATAGAAGTATGGCAACTCAAAGGGACAGCAAAACAACAAACATATCAGCCCTCCCATCTCATTCAACTTCTAGGAGGAGGGTATCTAAAAACACAAACTCCCAAAGAAAGCCAAACAGACAAGAATATGAGAGGTAGAGGGGAGCAGGGTAGGCAAAAAATCAAGTACAGTGGTCAAACAGCTCTATTTCCACCTTTAAATTCAAGAAAGATGCCAGAGTAGATCTCAGCAAGTTAGCCAACTCAAACTTCTGGATTAATACCGTGTTCTGACTAAGATCGGTAAGAGGGGAATAAAAGTAGTTTTAATAGCTGAAAAACAAACGACTACCAGATTATCTGCTGCACTCCAAGACTTTCTCTGCCCCTTAGAAAGGCTGCATCGCTTCTCAGAAATTACTGCAGTTTGTGACCTGCTCACCAGAGAGCAAGCCCTCTGCAGTACCAACCAGGCCCAGCAGGACTTTCGCATGACTTTTTGTTTGAGTATCTTAACACGTTGGGACCTTCACAGCAAACAACTCATGAGGATTTATAAGAAACGTTCTTTGGAAAACTCTTCCTTGAAACATACTTTTTCGTGAAAAAAGCCTCGAGCCCAGCAGGCCCACGAGCAACCCGAAACTGACCACCTCCCCTCGCCCAAGTGGCACGGTGCCGTTTCACAGCCACCGCCGCCATACCACCACCCGCAAGGACACAAAGCTGCCTGAGGAAAGCCCTGCCCCACGGTACCTCAAGTAGCCCCCAGCGGCTCTCCCCGGCCTGTCCCCTCGCCGCTCTTCAGCCCCTTCAGCCCCTCCCGCCCCGCTCGGGCTGAGGGATACCACGGGCCGCCGCAGCCCACCGCTAACCGCTTCCCAGGGCCGCTGGCTCGGCCACCCCGTTCTCCCTCAACACCGGGCGAGGCGGGTCCGGCCTTCGCGCGAATGGCACAGGCCCACAGCCGCGTGCCGACAGCCGTTTAACGGTCCCGCTGCCAACAGGCGGAGGCTGTGTCGTCCCGGGTTTCCCTTCGGGCTGCTCCGGCGCTTTCTCTCGCCGCTGCCTCACAGGCAAGGGGTGCAGACTTCACCATTCACGGCGTCCTGCGAGGCGTGGCGTGTTTTGGCCTACCCTGCCCGGCGAGATGGCGAGGCAAGGTGAGGCGCTGCTGCCAGCGCCCTGTCGCGTTAGAGCTGAGAGAGACTGCGAATAAAGGGGGTGTAGTTTGTAAAGGAAGCTTTCAATCTTTTTTCCCTTTGCCTGGGAAGTTTTGCCGTTTCACGTCACCGAGTGTGTTGTGTTTATGCGTGTTTTTTTTTTTTCAAAAAGTTTTCATTTGTATGGAGTGTAAGTTTTTAAATTTTGTTTTAAAAGGTAAATGTTACCTTTTAATATTAGTATAGCAGCTAGTGCACCATCAGTCTGAAAAGAGCAGGAAACCCAGGGTCTGAGGGAGAGGGATTGAAGCTTTTCCTTTTACAGCTTTCACTCTTACCCTGAGGCCTGTAATCTGAGGTAACCTCAGCGTGATATCTGCTCCCCATCACTGCAACACCCATAAAAAGTGCATTTTAGGAATCAGTGATTTACTATCTGAAAGGAAAGCACTTCTCCATATACTCAACCTCCCTACCATTGTTGGTAATGAGATTTCCCTGCTCTTTCAAAAACTGTCCATTTATCCTTAGAACTGTTCTTCTGTCTCACAAAATGTAGTCATATTTCATACAATCATAGAATAGCTTGGGTTAGAAGGGACCTTAAAGACTATCTTTATATAACCCATCTGCCATAGGCAGGGACACCTCCCACTAGATCGAGTTGCTCAGTGCTTTGTCCAGCCTGGCCTTAAACTCCTCCAGAGGGGGAGCATCGATAACCACTTTGTTCCATTGTTTCACTACCCTCACCATAAGGAACTACTTTTTTATATCTAGCCTGAATCTACCCTCTTCCAATTTACATCCATTATTTCTAGTCCTTCTATCACATATCCTATTAAAAAGTATATAGTTCTTACAGTGCAGGACTTTCAAATACAGCCATGAGGTCTCTAAAACTAGACTCATCCAGAAAATAAAAGAAAATCCACGGGCTTGGTGAACGTGTAAAGTGTGGTTTAGTGAATCAGAAAACGGCTCTTGCCAACCTGCCCAGTTTTACCAAGCAGTTACAGAGGTATGATAGGCCCTAGAATGGACACAGGCTTTTTATTTATGTATATATTGGCATCCTGCATGTTTTGGAAATTTAAATGTATTTTATTCTTACAATGTGCAATCAACAATAATGATAGAGAAGTCCTGCTGATTCCCAAAGGAGAAGACCAAAAATTCCCTAATTTGCTAGATCCCACATTATTCAGGTATAGTACACAGAATAAATGAAAAGTCCTTTTTGAGAAAAGTCAGATAAATTTTGGTGGTGAAGGAAGTAATTTGTTTATTTAATCTTGTTTCATAACTCCTATGAACTCCACAGGTTCAGAATAGGTAACATCAAATGCGTACCTTATTTCTCTAAATAGCAAGGTCTTAAATAATCCTGGTTTGTTCCACCTAGAAACTTTTTTGTTCCACCAACCATTGTTGTTCTTTACTGCAATCGCAGAATGTTTGTTTTTTTTTAAGATGCAGAATTTAATACTCTCCCAGAAGTAAAGGCTAAACATAGAGATTCCATGCCCCTATAGTCTTCTCTCATAGCACATCATCTTCTAGCTGAATTGATGGTGCATGGAGCACCATAACATTTCTTTATGCAGACATAGATGCAGTAAATCTGATTACCCACTAACCCACTTGCTGCCATTTAAAGGCTGGTATGAAGTAATTTCTCCCAAGTGGATTGGTTTATTCTCAGATATACCATGTTTTGTCTGACCCGTCATCTATTCTCACAAGAGAAGGATGTAAAACAGTTACTCCCTTGCTCATGTCAACCATTTCCCTTAGCTAAATCAGCACTAATTATCAATTATTGATATGTAAGTGCACATAAATATTAAATGCCTGCTATCACTCCAGAACAGTAACTGTCAGGAAAGTCAGTGGTGCACCCTAGATAAAAGTAATGCTTTTTCATGGGGCTGTTGTGGTTTTTGAAAGAGGCATTCCAGGTGCTGCAAACCAGTTTTGCACAAAATTAACACCGACCTTTTTTGTGGTGGGACATGGTGAAATTATATGCTAAGGATGAATTAAAGAGCAAAAAACCTCGCTTTTAAATCTCATTGTGGCTGCAGGCTGGGCACCTACTTTTAATATGCAAGGCAGGATGAGGAGGCAAGAGCAAAAACAAGGCAGGAAGAAAGAAATAGAGCGTGCCAGGTATTTTGAATGCTTGTTGCTCTTGGGCCTGCTGGGAAGATGGGAATATTAGCACTGGTAATGGCTGGGTTTTGAGGCACTGACTGTCCCAGCAGGAGTAGTTGTCACCTCTCAAGTTCCCTGCCATGACTTGGCAGTACCAGCATCAGCAGTGAGGCTAGATTTCCTACAGTCTGGCATAGGCTGAAGGAGCAATGGAATGCAACCATTTCACAGATTTCAGCAACCTCCTGTCTTAAGCAATTTTGCCTGTGCTTAGGGAGAATCCTGCTATCAATTGTGGAAAATTAAAACATAAGCTGGTATTTTTTTCTAACTTATCAATGGTGTCTCAATTTGCCTGGTACTGGTTATTACCCTACTGGAAATTTCTACCTCATTTGATACTGTTGATGTCCTCACATTACCTATCTCAAATATGTGATGTATGCAGTAATTAATTTAAAGAGCTAATGACAGGTCTAACCAAGAAACATCTATTATATATAGCAAAATATAAATATTACAATTTTATTGCTGTGTGAACAAAATGCATTTATGTAGAAAAAAACCCTCCCAAAACAACTGGATTTTTCTAACAAACTAATGAGAGACGTTACTACCTTTCTTATTACTGAGCTGCTTGTGCTCCTGAAGGCTGCAGATTGCATAAATCCACTCAGTCACACTTACTTTCTTTACTAGATATAGTTCAGGAAATCATAAAAAATTCATGAAAATATGTCAATATTGCACACGTTAAAATGAGCAATTGCACATTCAAATGAGCGTGTAATTGTAATTGCACATGATTCTAGTTTTGTAATGGAGAGTACTTAATAGCAAAATAATGGCTTTGTGCTGAAATAAAAGGACTCTTGGGTCAGCCTGGGGGCAGTCTTGTAGCTACAAGTTTAAGAAGCCATTTTCAGTGTAATTTGTCATTCAGTTGTGTAGCCAAATGTAATCAGCCTGTTTGCATATGTAATTGTGATTTATTTATCATCACTTTTTTGGAAGACTTTTTTTTTCCTAAAACTGCTTTCAAACTAATTTCATTACAAAAGAAAAAGCATAATTTACAGTGCTATATGCTTTATTAATCAATAGATGTCAATAGACAAGACATATATGCAAATGTATATGTGTGCACACAGAATATTTTGTTTGCATGTTTGCAAAATGGTGAGTTTGCCTCAACTAATTACTTGTTCTGTAGTGGCAGAGCAGGGAAGGAATGCAAAAGCTTTTTTACCACCTGCCTGTTTCTGAAGTTGAACTATTTACTGATGCTGTTCTTCCATCAGAGTTGAGAATTCAGAAATTTAATACTGAGTTTTAATATTGTTGAATATAAATACTTAATAGATTTAATATATTTAATATTGACTAGGGAAACCATTGAATTAAAAGTGGAAGATATTGCTGTATTTAGTGTTTACCAAGTGTAACAAGAAAGAGGTTTGAATGCTTAGGATCAGCATATAATACAATGTACATTCCCATATGCAAAAACTTATACAAAACTTCTTTCACTTCTGCCAGGTTTCTATGAGGGGAAGGATTTTCTTTATGATTCATTTTCTGGAATCATTGATTATAACAGATGCTCACTGTGTTTTTTCCAGATATTTTATTTCTGGAATGTGGATAAAAACTTGGCAGCAGTGATCAAAGGCACCATACAAGTAACAAAAAAATCACGAAATTGAAAATAAAATTAATGGTGTAAATATTTAAAGGAAATCGCCGAGCAGACGAGCTC
>VZTY01010141.1:0-11222 GCA_013400935.1 Turnix velox
GCTTTATTAAATAGGACATCACCCAGTGATGTGTTTTCTCACTCATGGGAGGTGTGGAGCTCCCACTTTGGTGTGGCTCCATCCCCATCACATACTGCCACCTGACACATCACACTTCTGAGCAGATCAGTTCCCAGCTTCTGTGGAGTGACTGCAAAGGGTGCTTTGTTACAGCCAGGGTCTTCAAAGAAGATGTGGAGGTGGTGGCAGGTGTGCCATGTAGATAATCTGTTATGGTTCTCAGTGCTGCACAGCCTCATGGGACTGAGGAACCTTGGAGATGTGACATAGTCAGGTCATCCCACCTTGTTTGTGCTGCCTGCACTCTGGTTATCTGGCAGAAAAAAAGTTATTTATGGAATTTTTCTCCTGTAGTTTGGCCCTGCAAGGGTTTGGGAAAGGAGAAAGGAGCAGCACTCCTCCTTTCCATAATGTTGTGGTTCTGTGAGCTTTTTGGGAGATCACCAGCAGCTGCTGACAGAGCTTTTCCCCAGCAGCTGGTGGTGGTGGGACATACTTAGTCCTATTGTGTCTGGAGTAAGCTGGAGAGGACTTTGCTTATGGTGTGGTTACTCCATAATTGATGCTCTCCAAAGTGTTAGCCCAGAGCTTGCTTCTAGTGAGGTTTTGAGGGAAAATAACACTGTGGGGGGGGGGGTGTTGCTTCTCTTTGTGCTAACAGAGGAAGAAGAAGAGCAGCTTCTGGTGTTCCAATTTTCATGAGCTCTCTGCCTCCTCTTGCAGCCATTGCCTTGATGACCACAGCAGTCATTTCTACCTGTGACCATGGTGTTGTGGCCAAGATCAAGAGGGTGATCATGGAGAGAGACACTTACCCTCGCAAATGGGGGCTTGGTCCCAAGGTGAGCAGTGGGGGGGTGAAGCCAATCCTGTGGCTGTGTCTTCTCCAGGACCTTGGTGTATGTATAATTCTGTTGTGCTCTGCTGGATCCATGATGGTGGCATCTCCCAATGGGGGAGAGGCTTTCCCCTCCCATTGGAGCATGGGCAGCTCTACCCAAGGTCCAGTTAGGGCTGGCAGTGGTGTTGAGATGTGGGTTTTCTTTGGTAGAGCACCAGCTCTCCTCCAGCAAAGAGCCAAATGATGCAAATCAAGTGGCATTAGCACTCTGTGCAAAGATGACCTTCATCTATCACCCTATACTGATGGCTCTGGAGGAGCTGGACTAATAAATTGCTCTTCTTCTGGTGCTGCTTTGATTAGTGACAAAATACAAATGATTTTTTGAGGCTTTGTACTGTGTCTGAAGGATGGGAGCTGTGGGATCAGCTGTTGTTGGGTTTTTCTCCCATTTCCATGCAGTAGACTTTGAAATCAGCTTGACTGGAGCCAGGCTGGGATTTCACTGTGGCAAATGGTGCAATTTGGACTTAAAACTCAATCTCTTGCTGTGGCTCATGTAGAAAGTCATGGGAATGCATGTACATCCTCCTCACAGCATGTGTGAGGTGTTGCAGCCCAGTTCAAGCATCTTGGTGTCTTCAGACAAGCTTTGTACCTGCAGCTGGATGGATTCAATTGAATTGAATAGGACAAGGGGCAAGGTGGAAAATAGGAGGTTCCACAGAAATAGAAGAAGAAACTTCACAAGTGAGGGTGACATAGCAGTGGTACAGGCTGCCCAGAGAGAGGGTGTGGGATCTCCTTCTCTGGAGACATTCAAACCCCACCTGGACACCTTCCTGTGTGACCTGATCTGGGTGTTCCTTCTCTGGCAGAGGGATTGGACTAGGTNCTGGCAGAGGGATTGGACTAGGTGATCTCTTGAGGTCCCTTCTAATCCCTGATATTCTGTGCAATTGCAGCAGGTCGTGAAGGCAGAAAAATGCAGTCAAAAAATGTGAGCTCCATGATGTGCTGATTTATCTTCTGCTGGTGGTACTTCCCCCACAAATTAGCCCTATTTACTGATGAAGGTAGCTCCTGCAAGAGATTTCTGGGCTGCTGTGTTGTATGATTTGTTAGAAAGTCTTTGGAGAGGTGTTAAATCCCTTGGTTTGTCACTGGATTACGTCCTGTTAGGCTGAGTGTCTGAAGTCCTGAGGGAAGGAGTGGGGTTTCTCCTCCCCAGAGGCTGCAGCCTGACTTGTTGCATGTTGCTCTCAGGCCAGTCAGAAGAAGATGATGATCCAGAAAGGTCTGCTGGACAAGCATGGGAAGCCCAATGAGAGCACACCTGATGCCTGGAGGAAGGAGTACGTGGATTACAGGTGTGTGTGGGCTCTGTGACTCCCCCATGGTGAGGAGGGGAGGACTGGGCTGGGTCCTGCCACTTGTACTGGCCCAAGGCTGTCACCTCTGCAGTCCCAGAGGCATTTTTTACAGTCCTAGGGGACATCCCAGTGGGCAGTGTCCAAGTGAGCAGACGGTTATCCCTTTCTAGCCTGTGTTTGTGGTTTTAGAGGGAGTCAAGTCTGCTAAATCAAACTGGGGAGGATCTTGCTGGTGTCCAGCCCAGCTGCCCCTGGTGCAGGCTGCAGGTCCTACCCCACACCAGCTTCCCCAGCAAGTTATGGAGCCCTTGTAGAAGAAGGAGAGGGCTTTGTACTTGCACAGAGCAGCAGGAGGCAGTGGCTGTTTTGCTCAGCCTGGGGATCTTCTCTTTCAGGGATGCTTCCAAGAAAGAGGCAGCTGCTGCTCCCCAAGCTGTTTCAGAGGTGGAAAGGGCTTCAAAAGTGAGTATTCTTGGTGCTGTCTGGCTGGAAGGCTGAAGGAGTTGGGAGGTGTTCAGCCTGGAGAAGGCTCAGGGGGGACTTTATAGTGACTTATCAATACCTGAGGGGGCTTCAGAAAGGCTGGAGTAGGACTTTTTAATAGGATATGTGATGACAGGACTAGAAGTAATGGATGAAAATTGGAAGAGGGAAGATTAAGGCTGGAAATAAGAAAACCCTATCATCCAAGGCCAGGCTTGCTGAAGCTCTGAGCAACCTCATCTAGTGCAGGATGTCTCTGCTCACTGCAGGGGGTGGGACTAGATGTCCTTTGAAGGTCCTTTCCAGCCCTATGATCTGGGATTCTATGTTGCCTGGAGCCACAGAGAACAGGTTTATGCCAGAGAACCTTTTGTTTTTTAGCAAAGATTTGCATCTAAAGTTCCCTGATTCAGGGCTTTTGCTGTCATCTGAGTTGTAGCATGTGCTTTTCCAGGTGTGTGCACTGCAGTTTTTCCAACTCTGGAGCGTTTGGGGTAGAGGAAACACAGGGTGTAGAGAAATACAGGGTGTAATTCTGGTAGAATCAAATCCGAGATACTTTTGTGTGCTGGTGGGGACAACTCTGTAGCTCCAATCACTGTGTTATCTTATGTAATAAGTTTGAATAGGATAAAATAAATGTAATGGGCTTGCAGACACTTCTCCCATCTCTGAAGACTTCTTTATAAGGTGTGTCTGACATCATGTTTCCCTTCACAGAGAAAACGAGAGTCAGAGAGTGAAAGTGATGAGGCTGTGACCCCCCCAGCCACCCCACCCCCAGAGGAGGTGAGCAAAAAGGAAAAGAAAAAGAAGAAGAAAGAGAAGAAGGCCAGAGAGGCAGCTGAGAGTGGAGGAGAACAAGTAGAAGTGGTAAGTAACTGGGGGATGGTGATGAGGGAGGATTGTGGCTGTGGGGAGCCTTCACTGAATTGGGAATGGGGCTTATTAGCTGGGGTGGGGATTCGTTTTTGATTCCTTCCTGATCTCTCCAAACTCTTCACAGGCCAGTGAGACGCCCAGCACCAAGAAGAAGAAGAAAAAGAAACAGAAGGAGGTAGAAGAGAGCTCAGAGTAAAGCAAGAATGGATCCAGCCAAAGCAGGCAACCTCTTCGGGAGGGAGTGAGGGAGGAGCCTGAGGCTTTGAGAGACAGAGGACTGGCTGCATGGCAGAAGGGCCAGTGACCTCCAGGCTCCTTCCCTGCTGTGAATACAAGTGAGTGGGTGTGTTTGCCCAGGATACACCCTGCTCAGGTTCCCCTCCTCATCCTGTTTTAAGGGTCGCCAGAGGAGCGGGGTCCCTGACAGCCCCTGCACTGGATTGCTCTCTAAAGCTGAACACTGTGGTGTCTGGAGGGAAGCTGTAGCTCCTGGTGTCTCTGTTTTCACCTCCAGAGGGAGGAATACTGTTTCTCCCCCTCTTGTCCTGCCTTTTTCTTCCTTTTCTTCCAAGATGAGAGCTGTTACCTGACACTTGTGGAATGTGTGGATACCTGGAGGACTGGCTTTGTCACAGCCCACCTGGGGGCAGCCACATGAATTATTTGAAGGGCTCTGGTTTGTTTGAACTTGACCATGAGCCAGATGAGATGCACCCAGATGTTCTTAGTACTTTACTAAACTTTATCATGAAAGGATTAGATAATTTAATTCCTCCTTTTTGCTTTATAGCATGGGGACCTGCTTTTAGTCATCACCTGATCCCCACTCCCAGTGACTTGTCACGTGTCCCCTTCTTTCTCAGTGCTCTCATTTGCCTTCCCTGTCTTCATAACTGATGTGCTGTGGGAGTGGGGATGCTGCTGGAGGGGCCAGAAGGTGGCTGCTCAGTCCTTTTCCAAAGGTCTGTGGGGACCTGAATCCTTATGAGGAAAATCTTGGCCAGAAGCAGCTTTCCAAGGGGCACTTGGTTTAGGGTTGAGCAGTTTCAGGAAGGATTTAATCCTCATTTCCTTATCTGAGGTCTCTCCTCTGCCACAGAGCAGTGCTGAGCCAGAATTTTAACCCTTTTTAAAATAAGAAAATATTCAGGCAGCTTTAATCTGAATTTTATCCCTTCACAGCTTCTGTGATGTTCATCTTGACCTCATGAATTGGTTTTTTTTGTCTAACTTTTCTCCTCTCCAATGCTGGAGGTCCACACAGGCAGTGGTGGCTGGTGGTGGCTGTCAGAACCTGAGCAGGCAAAAAAAAAAGTCCATTTTTATGTACTTTTTTTTTTTTTACATAAAAATAAAATCCCTATTTTTGAATGGGTGATTTTTTTCTTGCTCCTCTGGCTCCTACAAGATGTCAGGGGTGGTGGGGAAGGAACTTAAGGTGAAGAATTGTCCTGAAGAAGCTGTGTTGATGTGGATCATCACTGGAGTTGCTGGTCAGGATTTCATAGATGCTTTTGGGGCCAACATTTACTTTGGTAGAACATAATGGGATGTGTCTATAAGCTCTGTCTTCTCTTTTCTCCAGGAATCTGATGGAAAAAGGGTTTTATTTGGTTCTAGGCTTCCCAACCTTGAGTGTGTTGAGGTCTGGGAGGTGGGATGAGACTTCCAATCAAGCTTAAAGGAGGTAAAACACCACTCATGGCCATGTCTCAGCACACATTTATTGCTGCTCATTGTTTCCCTGCAGTGGAAGGTCCCTATTGCACATCAACAGATTTTATTTTTGGCATCCTTTAAAAAAAAAAATAGAAAAAAAAAAGAGAATTGCACAAGACTTGTTATTATTCCCTTTCCCCTGGCTGCATGCTGAGCACACACATGAGACTCTTGTCACCTAAATGATGGCTATGGTTTTGCTCAGGAGCTGTGGTGATGCTTCCTGAAGGTGGTGAGGGTAGGGTTTTGTGTGTCAGCACACTCCTGCAGGTGAAGGAACCCCTTTAGATGAGTGTTTTTGATGTTTGCATACAGTATGTGAAACACCCTAGCCTGGAAAACATGCCTGGATGGTCTTTTGTCAAAGAGACACTTGATTCTACTGCATGCAACAAACACTGGGGTGGGGGGACTGGAGCTAATCCCATTGAAGTGTCCCTCTGCTGTTTGGTCCTTGGGACTTCCTCAGCTGCTGGGGAGGTTCTCTGGCCAGGCAAAAACAATCCAAGCTGCACGGTGAGAATTTAAATAACCCTTTTGTGTTTTTTTCCAACTGTAGTTGCAGAGGGTGGATTGGAAAAAGTCCAACTTCAGGACACAGGCTGAGACCTGATTTTAGGGCCACCCCATTAAATTCTCTGCTTTTCCTGTTGTAGAGGGGGGGAAACTCTTGGCTGTAGGAGCTCTGAGGTGGTCTGTGAAGCCCTGTGGCCATCACCCAGGCTTTGGAGGCGTTTGTGATTCCTGCAGAAGACTCTTAAGAAGCTCCTGCTCTGCTGGGGCTGATGCAGAGAAGCTTGGCCAAGTGCTACAGCAGGATGGTGCTTTCCCTTGCCTGGTGAGGTGTGGAACTGTGCTCTGAGATAAGGGATTTGTGCTGTAGCCACTGACTTGGTGACCAGCCCCTACCCTCTGTTACCCCAGGAGAGGAGATCCAGAGACTCCCCCCCCCTTGTGTGCCTGTGAACCAACTGAGAGACTATGTCCATGGAGCAGCAGAGGAAGTGAGTTGTGCTTGACTTTTGTGTGGATCAGGGGAAGCTGAGGAGGTTTCTCCACATGGCTGCAGGATGGTTGATGGGAAGCTGCTGGGCTGAGATGCCCCTTTCAATAGACCCAAGAGACTGGCACCCACTGTGGAGAGCTGCAGGCCTGGTCAAAGGCTTCCTGCAGCAGCTGGAGGCTTTCTTCCACCCCATTGTTGACCAGTGAGAGGTCAAAGTAGTGTGCATATCTGCTCCTGATGCTCTCTGAATCCTTCCTCAGCTGCTGCAGAGCTTCTGTCTGCAAGAGATCAAGAGAGAGTGCTCAGGAAGCTTGGGGAGAAGAGGAATTTTCACAGCCCATCCCAAAACTCCCTCCCAAATGGGTGCTAAATATCTGGAGCTTGTGTGATGAACTACTGTGGGTCTCAGGAGGCATCTTGCTGGACTTCTCTGCACTGCTGTGACCACTGTGTTACCTGCTCAGCCTCACATTTATCTTTACAATGCTTTGTTGGCAGCTCTCTGGAAGGTCCACTGAGCAGCAACCAGCTCAAGGGTTAGGGCTGGTAGAATAGAATCCCCTGCAGGATGCTCCCTCCTCCCTGGTGTTGGCTGGCACAGCCTCCCTCTACTGGTTTTGGCTAGAATAGAATTCCATTTCTTAGTTAAAAAACAAACCTTCCTGTTTTCTGCTGCTGCTGTAGCTAAGCCTGAACATTTCCCAGCTAGGAGGGACATCCTAGGAGCATGTCCCTGCCAGCAACCATGCCCTCCCCAGCCAAATCCAGCCTCATTTCCACACATCTCCCTAATTCTGTCTGAAGCAGAAGCTTCTGGATTTGGGGAGGAATGAGCTGGGGGGGGGGCTTTGCTCATTGCATCTCTTTTAGGGTGAGGGAAAGGGGACAGCAACAAGCATCTGTGCTCTGCTTGGGGGTGGGGGTCACTGCAGCTCCTTTAGGGTGAGGGAAAGGGGACAGCAACAAGCTGGGGGGAGGTCACAGGTTGTTTTTTAGCTCTGCTGCATCCCCATCCAGCAGGCAGGTATCTGGGCTGCAGCAGCCAGCTCTATATTTTAGTGCCTGCACCAGCGGGGCTGGCCCTGCCCACTGCGGCAGGAGATCAGTCCTGGGGCTGGTGGCTGCAGCAGGTGACAGGGCAGAGAGGTTGGGGACAACAGGCTGTCTCTATACACTTTCTTTCCCCTTCATCCTTTCCCTCCCCCCTCCTGCTGCAGCTACCTTTAAAATCCCCTGCAGGTTAACTGCTTGAATCTCCTCCCTGCAAACTCTGTATTTTTAGGCTTTACAAACACCAAAGGTTGGGGAATAGGGGCTCTGGCTGGCCCCAAATCCAGCAGGGAGGCTTTTGGGGTCACCCTGTTCAGGCCTCACTTCTCATTCCCTCTGGGGCAAAGCCAGACTTGCATTGCTCAGCCACAGAGGAGTTAACCAGGGCTGCCTACATCCTAATTTTGGAGGGATGAGCATCTTAATGAGGCAAAGAATAAAAGGAGCTGCTGTTTGCATGTTCCATTTGCATCGCTGATGGCAGGGTGAGCGTTCTGCAGCTGGAGAAGGCTCCAGGAGCTGGGCTGTCACCCCACCACCATCTTTTAGGGGCTGGTTGTGCTGCAGGGATGATGGCTACTGGGGGGAATGAGGGGGTGGGCGATGTGGGAGAGAGTTTACAGCCGCAGGAATCACTGATTCCCTTTTTCAGGCAAGAAGAAGCTGATGTGGAGCAAGGAGAGGGCCCTGAGCTTGTGGTGGGCTCCTCACATCCCCTCTCCCCCTCCCCTTTGGCTGGAGAGGGACTTCCTTAGTGTCACCCACCTCCTCTGCCTTGTCTGTGGGGGCAATGAAGACGATGAAGGGGGAGAGCTCGGCTGTACGGACAATCTTCAAGGTCTGTGGAGAGAAGGGTGTAGTTATCAGCATGGCTCTTGTTCCTCAGGGTAGGTAGGACCTGTCCCTCACCACCTCCAGCCAGGATGTGATGGTGTCTGGGATGCTGTGGTGGGCTACAGGGACCTCCCTCTGAGGGTAGTTGGGTGATGCAGGGGAGAAGTTGGATGAAGCTGGAGCAGAGAGCCCTAAGGGATCTCCAAAGAGGAGGTTTTCCCTGCTCCTGAACCTCATGGAGGAGGACCCAAGGGCATCCCTGGCCTTGTTAATGGACACAACTGCCACTTCCCAAAGCAGCAGCCACACATTTGGTGTTGGAGGGGGTAAAGAACCCCTTGGAGGGGGCAAAGAGTCCCTGGGAAGGGGCTGTCCCTGCCCCAACTCCCACATCAGCCTTGGTGTCACAGCCAGGAGATGGGAAAAGGAGAAGGGAAAACCATCACTGTACCCTTGTTTTGGGAATAGGAATGCCACCCCAGCACTCCTTGGGGTTTTCTTTTGGGACAGGAAGGTGGGGAGTGCATGCAAGGGACAGTAGCTCAGTCTGTGGGACCCCTCTGTCCTGCCCACCCCTTCCCCTCCTCCCTACCTGTGGCTCAATGTCCAAAATGGCAACTTTGTCCTGCTGGTGGATCTTGTGCACCGTTTCGAACTTGGTGCCAAACATATTTCCCTGGTAGCTTCCAAATTCCAGGAACTCATTGGCTGAGATGTCCCTGGTCATCTCCTCGGTGGAAACAAAGTAGTAGTCCTTTCCATCCACCTCATTCTTCTTCTGAGGGCGTGTGGTGTCTGGCAAAGGAAGAAAGGAGATGGTGAGGATTGAGGAACAGAGAGGAGCAAGGAGCTTTTGATCTGGGTGATCTGGGTGTCCTGCCTTCCCTTAACCATGGGACTAGAGCATGGAGAACCTTTGTAGCTCAACTCTAGGCCATCCTACCTTCCTTTCAACTCCTTCCTGCTTGGGTCAAACAGGCAACTTGGGCAGCCAGAGGAGAGACACTGGGATCATAGAATCAGTTGAGTTGGAAAGGACCTTCAAAGGTCATCTAGTCCAATCCTCTTGTCAAGTGAGCCATGGAGGAAACCACCACCATGGAGGACCACCACCATGGTCCAAGTAGTAGCAACCCTGAACCATCTGTGGGTAGGTTCAGCCCATGGGATGGAAAGCAGGGAGGCCCCATAGTGCCCTATGAGGTGGGCTCTGATGCTTGGGGGACACGGTGGCACTGGAGGAACATCTCCCCACCTCTCATCTTCTGTCAGAAGGTCCTGACTCAAGCAGCTGAAATGAAATGAGCCCTCTCCCCTGGCTGGGTACTTACATGGGGGTGGGTACATGAACTTGTCCGGGTTGTTGCTGAGCAGAGCATTCTTGATGTGGCTACGGCCCACACCACTGGCCCCTGCAGAGAAAGAGGGATAGAGGGATGGATGGATGGATGGATGGAGGGAGGGATGGTGATGGGCTCAGAGAAGCCTGGTAAGAGATGCTGAAGTCCCTCTGCACTAATATATCTGAGGAAAGGTGCAGAGCTCCTGGGATCTGCTTTCTGAGCTGGTTCATGGTGCCCTAGAGGAGCTTCTCCCCTCCTGCTCTGGAGACAGAACAGGTTCCTGCTGAGCAGCAGCCAGCATGGCTGGGCTGTGTGGACTCCCCATGTCCATGGCACCCACAACGTGCTCAGCACCCACAGCAAGGAAGTGCTTGCTTTGTGTAGACCAGAGCTGCTTTTAATAATAAAAATAATCATCCATTCATACTCAAAAGTTGGAAACTCCTGCATTAACTCTACCTCAGCATCATAGTGAAGGTACTAAACCATGCATGGTGGCACATGGAGAAAGCCAGCCTGCTTGGTGACCACTTCAGGGAGAAGCAATGCTCTCTAGAGCTCACCAGGGTTTAAAAGACAGCAGTGCCCCAGCCCCTGTCTACTCCTGATGTCCCTCTGGGATCCACCACAACAACACCATGGGCAGGACCTACCAATGAGCACCAGAGTCTTCCTCTTGAAGGCAGGCAGCCTCACCACCTCCTCATAGGAAACCACATCCAGCTGGTCAAAAACTGGGGCAGAGAAGAAGAAACAAGAGAGTGAGTGGTCAGAGATGGCATGGCCACAACCACCAGGACTATGTGTTTGCATCACACCAAAGCCACATCCTCAGGAAAAATAGAGGGAGTCCCCAGGACTCCCTGTTTGGCTGCTTGGGGGCAGCAGCCTCAGCAACATGTAAGGTGTGGAGGGGCAGCTGGACCAGCAGCTACTCTTACCCAGGACAGTAGGAGCTAGGTTGGGAGGCAGGAGGACACTGCAGGCAGCTTGTTGCTGGGGGAAACTTTGTTTATCTTGCTGATTTACAGCCTTGTTTATTGCTGCTTGGAGCTGCAGCCTGGGCCAGGAGCCAGCATGTCCTCAGGCACCCGTCTCTGCTGGCCCAGGGCATGTGGAGCAGGGGGTGGCTGAGGGGCAGGCTCCCTGCCACACCAGGGACATGGCTTTTGGTGGCTCTGGGGACCAGTCTGGGCTGCTCACTAATTGCTAAGCAGCAGCAATGCCATCACCTGCTCTGCAACCAGCAGCCTGCAAAGTTTGAGGGACAAGGAGCCCACCAAACCTTGGGAGTGCCAGAGATTGTCACCCCCAGGAAACCCTGCCCTCACACACTTTGTAGCCACCCAAAAGAGATGAGGACTTTGGAGAAAGGACTCAAAAAAAGCTGAGAGCAGTGGGGTATCCTCCTCTGGTCCCACTGCCAACAGCCAGGCTATTTTTTATGGCTGCCATGGAGGACAAACCCTGCCCAGAGGCCAGGGATGAGGATGGAGCTCATTGCTCTGCTCACACTTACTTGAGCTGTGCTTGGCCAGGTATTTATCTTTGCACTTCTTCTTCTTCCCAAAGGGGCTACAGCTTGGGGACTCACTCTGACTGGACTGGGTGACACTCGCCACACGCCTGCAAAGAGAGGAGGAGACCACCATGGTCCAGATGTCACCCCA
>VZTY01010149.1:17622-44403 GCA_013400935.1 Turnix velox
AAGTCCTTTCAGCAGAGTTCCCAACTCCTGCCTTACAAAGTGCTTTCTTACCTGCTTAATTCCTTGTGAAAGGTTCTGGGAAACATGAGCATAAAACAGAACATGAAGTTAAGTAAAATCTGAATATTGTGACATCTTTGCTGAGGTAAGTGACAGGAGAGAGACAGCTGACAACCAGAGCCTATTCAGGCAAGCTAAATTCTCCCTGGTTCCTTGTCAAGTGATTCTCCCTTTCTGGCTGGTGGCAGTTCCTCATGGAAGGGCTGTTCAGGTCCTTAGTCTGTCTTCAGGGACCCCATGTTGTGCCTTGAGGAGGCAAAAAACAGTCTGAATCTGTGCAGGATGGCAAAGCTTCAACAGAATGTGTCCCTCCCCCACCTAGGTAGGACCAGGAGGCACATGGCAGGGGTCTCATATTTAAATTATCTCCTCCACATGAAAGGTGATGGAATCTCCATCCCTGGAGAGATCCCAAACCCTCCTGGAGGTGTTCCTGTGGTGCAGGTGATCCTACTCTGGCTGGGAATTGGACTGGATGAACTCCACAGTGCCCTTCCCAACCCCTTTTGCCTTGCTCTCTGGCTGTGTCACAAGCTGCTGACTAACTCAATGTGTTTTTAATTTCAGAGACCTTTCATGACTTGACTTTTGCTGCTGGGGTCAGTCGCATCAGCGAGGGTGAGGAGGAGACCAGACATGTGATCTGTTTGCCCTCACCAGAGGATCTGTAAGTTCAGCCCAGGTCTGCAACACTTGGGGAAGGCTGGTGTGAAGGGTTGGAAAATAAATGCTCATTTTTCTTCCTTCTAGCCCACCCGTGCCACGGGGGTGGAAAGTGGAATCCCCATTAAGAAAACCAAGCTCCAAGCAGGTCCCTCTCAGGAGGTCCTTGAGGAAATCTCAATCAAAATCAGAGGACTGATCCCTTTCCTTGGACTTTATGTACAGAAACATCATGTTGCCTCAAATCTGTCCTTTGCTTTGGCTTTTTTAAATCACTGTGGGCACACATCCTTCCTTATCTATTCCTGTTTGGTTTGTACATGTCATGATCTAGAACGTGGGCATACAGAGCTTGTATTAACCTATGTATAAAGCTTGCTGGAGTGCTAGAAAGCTGATGTATAAAGGAAGATTTTATTTTCACTCACAGGTTCTATCATTTGTCCACTTGGAAGCCTAAAAACATGATGTCCAGCCACGGGGTGAGGGATCTGGAGCTCAAATGCTGTGAGGAGCAGCTGGGGATGCTCACCTGGAGAGAAGGAGGTTGAGGGAAAACCTTCTTTCTCTCTGCAGGAGGAGGGTGTTTATGGGTGGGGGTCTTCTCCCAGGGATCAAGCCATGGATTATGAGCCTCAAAATGCTAGTAAAGAGAGGAACAGCCTCCTTAAAAGAAATACAGGAGGCAGATGATGCTGTGACACTGCCTCTGATGTGGGAGGTGGAGGGATTTTAGATCAGGATCTCACAGTGTGTTAGGTGTGAGCCTCCTCAGTGGAAGGTGGGCTGAAAGCTTGGATGCTGGGAAGTTTTTTTTCCTCTTCTGAAGTAAAAAAAAAAAAATGGGAATGGAAACTCTAATTCTGTTAAAAACACCTCTGCTCTACCAACTGGTATTTCCTTTAGCGCTGAAGCAGCTGTGATGTGAATGGAGACATGGATCAGTAGTCAAGAGAGATTTCTGAAGGGGTTTAAACATTCCTTATTGCTCCAGGAGAAGATGCAGCATGATCAGAATGGAATCAAGGACTTGTTTGCCATGGACAAGAGGCTGGCAGCTGTGCTGGAGTGCTCTGGGATATATCTCATCAGCTTATTATGCACATTGAGGTTCTTCAGGTGGTCCTAAACCTTGTCTTCTCTTACAGCAGGAGGGACTTAGTCCCCCAGGTTTGTCCTGTGGTCCTTCAACTCAGGAAGAGTAAGGAGTGAAGCTGCCAGTGAAGACTGAGGTGAAAGCCCTGATGTCTTGTTGCACAGCCTTGGCCCCTGGAGCTGCTACAGCTTCTCCTGGCTTTGAAAAGCCCCCCAAAAATGAGCCCCTTGACAGCCCTTTTGGCTGAGATTCCCTTCCCCAGATGGTTTGTCTTATTCAAACATGAACAATGGAAGCAGAGGCAGCTTTTCTTCACCAGTGGAAACAAAAAGGCTGAGTCTGCTTTAACCACAGCCCTTCCAAGGGCACTTACTTCCTGCACTTTGCTTTGTTTATGAACTTTTAAAGATCAGAGAGACCTTCAAGTGAGGTTAAGCTTTATTCTCAAAGTCAAAACCTGGGAACCTCTTTAGAAAAGAACCAGAGAGGTCTAAACTGATCAACAGTACCTTGGACTTTCTGTAGCCTTCAGCCCAACAGGAGAAAAATGAATGCTCTGACACAAAGAGGCTTTCCCTTATTTCACTGAACTGAAAACAGAAGCCTCCAGTAATACAGCTGTTCAAAACCACAACCAAACAAACAAAAAAAAACCCTACAAGAATGCTTCAGAGCTTGGTATTTATGTAAAACATTCTTGGCAGAGTTAAAGGTAATACATTAGTACAAACCTGAATATTATTCACAACAATACAATGAATTCCATCTATCAGAACTCATGAGCTGAATCGAGGGGATCATTTTCCCCTTTCCCTCCCCTTTTCTGGTTAGAAATGCCACTGTCACATTTTAGAACTGGGGGAAAAAAAATGAAAAATGTGGATTCTTGCTGGCTTTTCATATCAAAGGCTGGCTTTGGCTGCTGGTGGGGCTGTAGATTGTGCTCTAAGAGCTACTACCCTGGTTCAAAACTTACTTGTCTCTCCCTTCTTGCAGGTATCCTAAAAGCAATATGGGGAAGAAGTTTGGGATAACACAGAAGGTGCAAAGGAATGTGAGGCTTATTATGGTCACAACCATCAGAAGCAGCCAGTGAAGAACCTTGAGAAGGTAAGACATGAAATAGTGGTAGTGATGTCCAGGTTACACAGGGAACATGAGGTTATTGCTGCCCCCTCCTTAGTTTGACTCTCATTAGGGCAAGGAGAAGTGGTAAAACCTTTGTTTGGACAAAAAAAATGCAGCAATGGCATTTGAGGGAGTTGAGGGAGGCCTTGAGGGGAAAAAAAAGCAGAGTAATGGTAGAAGACTTAAAAAAAAATAATAATAACACTGACAATCCAAATCATCAAGTATCCAAAATACTGTATACAGGAAAAGTTAAGACAACTCAATTCATATTGGAAGTACAAGAACACTAAATTATGCTACATTTAGAAAAAAAAAAATAATCATAATAATAATAATTCCTTAAACCACAGCACAGTCCTAGTGTTGCATCCACATCTTGCAGTCTTAAATTACCCAGTGCTGTCCAACCTGTTTCCATTTCTTCTCTCTAAAGCCAAGGGAACTAGGTTCATCCTCTTCTTGTTTTTTTTTAGAGAAAAAAGTTGCAGCTGGCACCACAGAAGTGCTTTTTTATTTTTCTTTTTTTTTTTAATGAGCTCCAGAAAGAGCTGCCTTGGCCACGTGCATTGCAGTTTGCAATCTGTAAAGTTGTTAGTGCTTGAGGGAAACTTGCAGAGGGGCAGCAAACATCCAAGTCACTCTGTCACCTTGCTGGAAATGAATCCAAAAAAAGCCATCCCTGGGCTTGCAACATCATGAAAAAAAAATTGAACAAAGTGTTGGTCACTGGCAAGAAGGGTTTTTTTTTTTAATATATATAAAAAAAGTTGATAGCTCCTGCCAGAAAGTTAGAAAAACTATCCCTGAGTGACTCTGTTCTGTGTCTGGTAAGACCTCTTGTAACAAGGAAATGGCTTCAGAGGGAGGAGATGCTGTTCCACCAGCAGTTTGGTTAATACTGATATGCTCTGATTTGAGCTCCTCTCTGTAGCTTCACAAGTTTAAAAAAAAAATAAAATATAGCAACGTTGCCTAAACCCTGCTGGCATCACGTATTTACACTTGAAAATAGAAAGGTTACCTTTTCTCAAGTAATCAAAATAGATCTTTTGCAAAAAATTTAGAAGGTGGCATCTTAAAAAACTAATGGAGAAGGTTTAAAAAAAAGCTTTTTGTGGCAAGCTTAGCCTGTCAAAGTATTTGGCTTTTGTTTTCCTGAAAGGGATGTCTGAGCTCTAGGTTTTCTGCTTCCACTCTGAGCCTCCTGAAGAGCCCAAAAGATGCAGGAGGTGAGGCTGCAGGTTAGAAGAAGGGGGTTCCCTGCATGCCATGAGCTTTTTCTCACCAAGCAGGGGCAGAAGCAATCCTTCTGGTTTGATGCTGCCCACGTTTTCATGTTAAAAGGAGTCAGGAGGAGTGGGTGTCAGTTTGCAAAAGGGCTGAGAAACATCAGTTGCATTCACTGCCTGGGTATCTGTCATGGTGGGCTACTCAGGATACCCCTTTCTGCACTTGAGTAGAGTCTAAAGCACAAAAAAATCACCAACATCAGCCAGAACTGGGCAACAAGCTGCTGAGAGGCAAACTCCCCCCCCCTTGCATGGGTAAATCTTACCCTTTTGAAGTCCATCTATTGCTGTTTCAGCACTAATTTCTTTTTCTCTACTGCTACACGTTTCTCTAACACTGTTCCCCTGCTTGGTTTGCACGTGGTGGCCGTGTCCCTGCAGCACAAATAGAAGGCAATTCCACCAACTGCCACAGCCCAGTCTCTTGGGAAGGATTTAAAAATAAAAAAAAAAGGTTTTCCTTAGTCCAAGCAAGGCTGGGTTTTAGGTGATCCTCGTTGTTGCTACCTCCAGAGGCAGGGGAGAGGCGAGTTGGGCAGTGAGGAGTTACTGGAAAACTTTGGCAAAGAAAAATAAAGATAGAGAGAGATAGCGAGCTATCAAGTTCTTGTGTGTTCCAAACTCTTCCAAAAGCGCACTTTGAATTCATCTTTTGCTCTCTTGAGTTCCTGGAGGAGGTATTTTCACACTTGGCTTTTTTTTTTTTTATCCTTTTTTTGTTGTTGTTGTTGCTGTTGCAACATCCTTTCAGCGTCTTAGATGACAAATGAAGACTTGTGTCTGAAGTCACCCTGCAACAAAACAGCTCTGGATGTATCAAGGACTTTCCAGGCACCTCTCTGCCCCCTCCCCAACCTGTTCTTCAAAGGTTTGAGTGATGTTTTTAGCTCCTAGGGTTTGATCCAGGCTTGGTAAAGGGGAGGGATGTATCAAGGACTTTCCAGGCACCTCTCTGCCCCCTCCCCAACCTGTCCCTCAAAGGTTTGAGTGATGTTTTTAGCTTCTAGGGTTTGATCCAGGTTTGGTAAAGGGGAGGGTTATATCAAGAACTTTCCAGGCACCTCTCTGCCCCCTCCCCAACCTGTCCCTCAAAGGTTTGAGTGATGTTTTTAGCTTCTAGGGTTTGGTAAAGGGGAGGGATGTATCAAGGACTTTCCAGGCACCTCTCTGCCCCCTCCCCAACCTGTCCCTCAAAGGTTTGAGTGATGTTTTTAGCTTCTAGGGTTTGATCCAGGCTTGGTAAAGGGGAGGGATGTATCAAGGACCAAGTGGTTTTCCAGACACCTCTCTGCCCCTTCCCCAACCTGTTCTTCAAAGGTTTGAGTGATGTTTTTAGCTCCTAGGGTTTGATCCAGGCTTGGTAAAGGGGAGGGATGTATCAAGAACTTTCCAGGCTCCTCTCTGCCCCCTCCCCAACTTGTCCCTCAAAGGATTGAGTGATGTTTTTAGCTCCTAGGGTTTGATCCAGGCTTGGTAAAGGGGAGGGAGACTGCAGTGCTGTCAGGGGACTTTTTCTCTCCCTCCCCACTGTCCCTGCTAATAGGGAGAGGCTTTTTTCTGATCTTAAGCTCAGTGATCTATTCAAATCCCAAAACACAAATTCTCTTGTAAAAGCATCTCGGGGCCGTCCCACTTTAATCCAATGAAACTCATCCTAAGGGGGTCAAGCCATAAGATAAGAGAGAGACAGAGAGAGAGCAGAGCTGCTTTTGATAGCTCTTGGCATCACTTGCTTTAAGGCAACTTGAAACTCTTCATCATTTCTGAGGAAATGACTCAGCCTTCACCCTTCTGTTTTCTCTCTCTTCTGCATCTTTGCTTCTCAGTGGTGCTCACTCTGATAGGCTCCAGGCCCTAAAAAAGCTGGCAGTCCTCTGCCCACCCCCTTACCCCCTCCTAAACAGGGAGATTTTTCACTGCAAACTGTTTGTTACCTCATCATCTGTCCGGATGTAGTTGACGCCATCGGGTTTTGCTGGAGCCTTGTAGCTGAAATAAAAGAAGAGCAGAGCTCATTTCTGGGACAGGAAGACTGTAGGGTTTTGGAAGGGAGGTGCTGAGAAAGGTGAAAATGAGGAAGAGAATTTATATTCTGCTCTCAGGTCCAGTGTATGCATTAAAATAGGATATTTGGAGCTTTTTTTCTGGAAAAACAAACCAAAGGGGATGAAAAAAAAAGAACAAGACACGACTCTTGGAACAAATCTCACTGCTGAGAATCTGAGTTTTACATATATTATCTCTTCTACAGATCCTGTAAGGACATCAAGGCTTGTTGCTGTGAGGCTAATGCTGTTGTTTTTAACTTTTAAATGCACGTTGTGAAATGGCTGGGTTTAAATCCCACGTTTGGGTTCCCACAACTAGTTAGGTTTCCTGTAGAGAGCCTCCTCTTCTGCATAGATTTATTTCCTAGAAGATGAACTAATTTTGCAGGGAATTCTTTTCATTCATTTGTAAACCTCATTATGCCAACAGCATGAAACCTATGGGATAGACACCTCTAGGTATTAATTGTGCTGGTCCCTGCTCACCTTTGGTAGGGAGGTAGGAAGGATTATGTGCAAGTCTAGCACTGAAATAGATTTTTACCACCAATTTCTGGCACCCCTGAGGTTTGCTGTGGGTAAAGGGATGTTCACAAAGCACTTTTAAGCTCAGCTCTTACCTTTCCCCACTCTCTTTGCTGTTTGCAAAGTAACCCCTCCTGTAGGCGCAGCAGATGCCAAGGGTGATGAGCACCAAGACTGCCAGGACCACCAGGACTCCACCAATGATCCCACCAATATTGAGGTCATCTGGCAAAGAAAGAAGCCATCATCCACTGCTTCTTCAAGGTAAATAGCTTTAAATAAAATATTTTAAGCAAATCCCAGTAATTCATAGGGAAGTGGGTGCCAAGACTAAAAGTGTTGATGAATCTATACAATGTGTTAATGTTTCCTTGAATTCTTAGGTATTTTTTTTTCCTTCCTCTGAGAAGGAAGGGGCTGTGAGAAAGCAGGAAAGGCTTAATGTCCCCCCTTCTTTCCCTAGGGTGATGAAGGCAGAGCTACTCACAGACTTCCATCTCCTGCTCCTCACACTTGGCAAAGCCAGCATCGTTGGTGGCAATGCAGGAGTACCGCCCTGTGTCACCTTTGTGCACAGCATGGAAAACCTGAGGGGGTGAAGAGGGAGAGGATGTGAGAGGGAGAAGGTGCTTTGAGGCCATCAACATCTACAGGGAACATTTCCAAGCTTCACAGTGGGCTGGGAGACATCTTCCATCTTTCTATCAAGGCAAGTGGCATTGGTGGTGGTCATCAATCTTCCCTTTCCCTAGAGCACCTAATCTCCAAATTATCCTTTCCTTAAAAGCCCTAGAATCAGAATATAATCATAGAATGGTTTGAGTTGGAAGGAACTTTAAAGATCATCTAGTTCCAACCCCCCTGCCATGAGCAGAGACACCTCCCACTAGACCTTGTTGCTCAATGCTTCATCCAGCCTGGCATTAAAACACCTCCAGGGATTGAGGGAGCATCCACAACCTCTCTGGGCAACCTCTTCCAGTGTCTTTTATCTTGTAAAAACCAGCAAAACAAGGCTTGATTGTGTCTGTAAGGGCATTACCAGAGTGCCTGTGGCTGGGTTCACAGTGTAGGAAGAATTGTGGAATTTGGCATTGGATTTGCTGTCTGGTGACAAATGTTCACTGTTGCGGTACCAGCTGTAGGTGGACTTGGGGTAACCTTCATTCTCGTGGCAGTGAAGGGAGGCTGACTTGCCAACAGGTACAGCTTTAGGCACAGTGCATCTGGGAGTCATGGGTTTCACTGTGGGAAAAGACCAAAAATCATATCAACAAAACCCTCTCTGCTATTCCCATCTGCCATGGGAATGTTTTAAACAACTTCTAGAAAGCCACTGTTTCCATCCTGGGGAGATCTACAGAATCTTCTCTTGATTCCAAAGGGTTTGAAGAAATACCTTGGACTGTGAGCTGGATGTTGATCTCATCTATGGTTTTGGTATCAGAAGGTGCTGCCACCTCGCAGCGGTACGTGGCGGTGTCCATCCTGGTGGTGTTTTTAATCACCAGTGATGTCCTGCTCAGGATTTCTGCACGAGTGGCAAAGTCTCCTGGGGGAGAGGAAAGAGAGAAAAATCATCAAGTACAGTCACACTGACTAATTTTAAGCATCTGAATTAAGTGGTTCAACTTGGACTCCTCCTGGAGTCAAGAGAACCATCTGAAATGAAGTCATCAAAGTCAAGAGCTGGTGAGCACAAAGGAAACCAGTGCTGCTGAGCATCTAAGAGGACCCCAGGATGCCCAGAGAAGTTGTGGATGCCCCCTCCATCTCTGGGGGTGTTTAAGGCCAGGCTGGATGAGGCATTGAGCAACCTGGTCAGGTGGGAAGTGTCCCTGCCCATGGTGGGGAGGTTGGAACTAGATGATCTTTAAGGTCCCTTCCAACCCAAACCAGTCTATGAGGATGAGATGGAAAGCACCACTCAAAATCTCAAAACCTGGGGCAAAACTGGACTTTCCAGACACCCCTCAAGGTTTGTCTCCTGTGGAAGATTTATTTGGATGTAGCTGTTGGTCCCATCTACAGTGCCTGAGTAATTCCACATGGAGAAGGGAAGCTGTAGTGTTTGCTTTCTAACCCAAGGAGTATCTCCTGCCCAGGATCTTCCTCCAGCTCTACTGGGAACTGTCAACAAGAAGGGCAGAGAGCAAAGGACACCCTGCTGGTTCCCCATCCTGCCCTGCCACTGCTCAACTCTCCTTCCAGAAGAAAAGCAGTGAGCCAGCCAGAGGTACTGCCTTTTACAGCCTTGTTTGTGTTGTTTCCCTGGCTGTTTTTGGGAAATGTAAGAAGACTGAATCTTCCTACCCTGTATTTTATTGTCAAAAAACACATAAGAGGTTTCTCCATTCCGAATCTAAGAGCATCTAAGAGGATCCCAGGATGCTCAGAGAGGTTGTGGATGCCCCCTCAATCCCTGGGGGTGTTTAAGGCCAGGCTGGATGAGGCACTGAGCAACCTGGTCAGGTAGGAAGTGTTAGAACATGATTTTTAAGGTGCCTTCCAACCCAAACCAGTCTATGAGGATGAGATGGAAAGCACCGCTCCAAATCTCAAAACCTGGAGCAAAACTGGACTTTCCAGACACCCCTCAAGGTTTGTCTCCTGTGGAAGATTTATTTGGATGTAGCTGTTGGTCCCATCTACAGTGCCTGAGTAATTCCACATGGAGAAGGGAAGCTGTAGTGTTTGCTTTCTAACCCAAGGAGTATCTCCTGCCCAGGATCTTCCTCCAGCTCTACTGGGAACTGTCAACAAGAAGTACTGGCCTTTTACAGGCTTGTTTGTGTTGTTTCCCTGGTTGTTTTTGGGAAATGTAAGAAGACTGAACCTTCCTACCCTGCATTTTATTGTCAAAAAACACGTAAGAGGTTTCTCCATTCCGAATTTTCTTCCACTCGATCCTGGGGTCTGGCGTCACGGTGGATTTAATGATGCAGGACAGCTCAACACCTACCAGGAGAAAAAGAAAAGAGACCCCACATTAATGGGAGGCAGCTGTATTTTTGCTCAGCTTTAAGCTGTTTGATGAGGAGATGCTGCCCACAAAGCAAAGCCCTTCCCTTTCATCTGCCTGACAAACAGAAACACTGCTGGGTTCCAGGAGCTATTGGGGGAAGAGATGGACGTTGGCCAGCAAAAATAATAGCTGAACAGATATCAACTGCAGAGAGAAATGAACACACTGTTCTCCACAGGCTCTTAACTTAGGGCAAACAAGACCTTATGACAGGGTGAGTCCACAGCACTGCCTTGTTCCTAATCAGAGCCTACAGTGTGAGTCAGGGATGCACAAACCTCCCTGGGTGGTGTCTGCTGATGGGCTGAGGACCTCAATGCCTGGGGATAAAACTCCCCCAACCCACTCCCTGTTGAAACAGGCCCTGTCAGCTCCATCTCCCCTGCAGAAGGTGGCTTCACAGCAGGGCTGAGAGGTGTCTCCCTCAGTCTTGTGCTGGGCCAAGATAAAATATGAAATCTCCCAACCTCCCTCCTTTTCAGCCTGTTCACTGGGAGGTGGCTGCCTTCCCTGCTTCTGGGATGCAGTTCAAAAAAGCACTCAGGCAGACACTTTGCAAGGCCAGGGGCTTGCAGGAGACTCCAATAAGTCGTTTCCACCCAGGGCTTGGCTGAACTGAGGTGAGACACATCCTGGGGTGTATTAGAAGGGATGTGGGGAGTAGCTGGAGAGAGGTTCTCCTCCCCCTCTGCTCTGTCCTGGTGAGACCACATCTGGAGTGTTGTGTCCAGCTGTGGGGCCCTCAGTTGAAGGACAGGGAACTGCTGGAGAGAGTCCAGCACAGAGACACTGAGATGATGAAGGGCTTGGAGCATCTCCCTGGTGAGGAAAGGCTGAGGGAGCTG
This sequence comes from Turnix velox, assembly GCA_013400935.1. NCBI lineage: Eukaryota > Metazoa > Chordata > Aves > Charadriiformes > Turnicidae > Turnix > Turnix velox. Next base: position 28,305 of record VZTY01010149.1, read on the forward strand.
GGGCTCTTTGGCTTGGAGGAGACTGAGGGGTGACCTCATTCATGGTTATAAATATCTAAAGGGGGAGTGTCAGGAGGATGGAGCCAGGCTTTTCTCAGTGACATCCAAGGATAGGACAAGGGGCATGGAGTGCAAGCTGCAACACAGGTTGCACAGAAATATGAAAAGAAAATTTGTCAGGGTGAAGGTGAGAGAAGAGTGTCCCAGGCTGCCCAGAGAGGGTGAGGGGTCTCTTTCTCTGGAGCCATTCAAAACCCCTCTGATTTGAAATCTGATATGGATGTTCCTGCACTGGGATGGGATTAGATGATCTTTTGAGGTCCCTAAAATCCCTGACTTTAATTCTGAGATTCTGTTTGGTTCCTGTGGGATCTCCTCTGGAGACATTCAAACCTTGCCTGGACACCTTCCTGTGTGACCTGATGTGGATAATCCTGTTCTAGATTGGACTAGATGGTCTCTCCAGGTCCCTTCCAATGCTTGATATTCTGTGATTGTCTATTCCTAGACACTTTTCTGGATCCCAGGATGTGGGTAAAGCTACCTCCCACCAGTAACCAGAGATAGCAAGAAGTCATCTTTTTCTCAAGTTGTCTGAGCTGCTGCAAACCCCCAGGCAGTGGAGCCCTGGAGTCAGCAGTGAGGCAGCCAGCAGGGCTCCGTGGCACTCACTCTGGAATTCCTGCACCACGGGCTTGGTGTTGCTGGATGTCAGTTCCACGGCCAAGAGTCTGCAGCCTGGAAAAACAAACAGAAGGTAATAAGAAATAGCACAGCTCATAAGTCACCCGGCCAGAAACAACGCTGCCTGCTGAGAAATCTTCCCAGCCAGCTGCAGGGACTGACTTCCCCAGATAACAAACCTATTCCTGGCTAATCCAACAGGACCAAGTTTATTTAGGAGCTGTGCTGCAAAATACAGGAAAATATAGTTGTTAGAAGTAGCAATTAAAGAGGGGTATTAATATAATGACACCAAACCTGTGCCAGCGTGAGCCATCTCCTCATGCCTTGTGCTTATTTAGGTGGCAAAGAGTAATGGATGCAAATTGGAAGAGGATGGAGAGAAGAAAGTTCTTTACTGATGGTGACACACTGGAATAGGTTTCCCAGAGAGGTTGTGGGTGCCCCCTCAATCCCTGGAGGTGTTTAGGGCCAGGCTGTATGAGGCACTGAGCATCCTGGTCTAGTGGGAAGTGTCCCTCCCCATGCCAGGAGGCTAGGAACTAGAAGATCTTTAAGGTCCCTTCCAACTCAAACCATTCTATGATTAATGGAGGAGTTACAGTATTGTCTTGCCAGTTAATTTGCTCAGGAAAAGGCAGGGAGAAGAACTAATTCAAGAGTTGGGTCTGTCCCCAGAAGATGGAAGGTGCCAGGTGTCTAATCTATGCTGTACATCTTCAGGTATTTTAAGACTCAACATGGAAATGTAAAATTCAAGGCAATAAATCATAAAAGAACTGCAGTTTTGGGAGTAAAAAGGGATTCATCTCTTTGGCTTGAGTGCCAGCCTTAAGCTACAAGCTATTGCCCTTTACTGTCATTTCTTTGATCACTAAAATGTTTGCAATTAATAGTAATTTTTCCTCTTTTTGTGCATTTCACTGGAGCAGGTACCAAGAGCATTTGCCAGAGACTCAGGCAGACGTAGGGCTGGATCCCAAATGCCATCAGTTCTCCAAAATAGAATCCAGGACGAGGCAGCAAAGCCTACAGCACAGTCTTTATGGCACTTCTCTCAGATTAGGAGATCCAGCCCATGCCTGTTACTGTGACTCATGTTATCTGAATCATGTTAAAATGCTGTTTCAGAAAGAAAAGAAAAAAACTTAGCAGCTTTATAGACAGCTAGACTGTCTTAAATCTCCTCTCTTTGTACAGGTTTTTGAGGCAGTGTTTGTTCTCATTCCATCTTAAGAACTCCAGGAAGAACTTTGAACAGTAATTGGAGACACTGTGTCCAGTTCTGGAGCCCTCAACATAAGAAGGACATTGAGGTGTTGGAGAAGGTCCAGAGGAGGATAATGAGAGGGCTGGAGCATCTCCCTGGTGAGGACAGGCTGAAGGAGTTGGGGTTGTTCAGCCTGGAGAAAAGCAGGGGTAAGACTTTTTAATAAGATATCATAGAATAGTTTGGGTTGGAAGGGACCTTAAAGATCATCGAGTTCCAACCCCCCTGCCATAGGCANATTGTTTCTAGTCCTCCCATCCCATAGCATATTAAAAATTCCCCTGCCTTTCTGTAGGACCCCCTCAGGTACTGAGAAGTTACTCTGAGGTCCCCTCTGAGCCTTCTCTTCTCCAGGCTGAACAACCCCAACTCCTTCAGCCTGAAGGAGTGACGGCAGGACTAGGAATAATGGATGCAAGTGGGAAGAGGGGAGATTCAGGCTGGATATAAGAAATTCTTTGCTGTGAGGGTGGTGAGACAGTGGAAGAGGTTGCCCAGAGAGGCTGTGGATGCCCCCTCAACCCCTGGAGGTGTTTAAGACCAGGCTGGATGAGGTTATTGAGCAACCTGGTCTAGTGGGAGGTGCTCATGGCAGGGGGATTGGAACTAGATGATCTTTAAAATCCCTTCCAACCCAAACTATCCTTTGAAAAGCTGTTCCTGAAGCATTCCAGGCAAGGTAAGAAGGATGACCAGGAAAGAATTTGACTAAGTTGCTGCCAGCAGCTCGTGCAATTATCTCATCTGCTAATTGCAGCTAATGGGGCTGTCAGGCAGCAGCAGTACAAGCCCGTGCAGCTGGAGTTAAACACCTGCCCACTAAAGCAACAGAAATACTCTTTGCTGGAGGTGTCCATCATGCCTCAGCCCCTGCTCCATTTGCAATTCAAAACGTGCCTGAGCCACGTGGGGGGGGGACCAACTGCTGCTGGAAACCACACACGTCTCCTGGAGCATCTTCACTTTCTGGATGATTACTCTGCTCAGTGGCAGCAGTGCCACTGATAAGTGTTAGGTGTTAGAAACATGGCAGCACAACCCTCTGCCTGTCAGCGTGGAGATGCTCCCAAGAGCATCCTCCATGCCCTCAGCTGGAGGGTGACAAGGACAGCAACAGAGCATCCTCCATGCCCTGAGCTGCAGCATGACAAGGACAGCACAAACCATGGCAGCAGCAGGCAGGGGACGAGCTGAGTGTTGTGTGAGGGGCACAGGGGACAGAGAGGAAGGAGGATAAACACCCTGAAGCACTGAGAGACAAAGGGATGGATATTACAAGGTGCAGATGGTTGGCTGTTTGGGGAAGTCAAGTTTTTTTTGGCAGTTTCCTCAAAATAAGGTGAGGACAATGTGGCAGGGGGAGCTGAACTGCCCTTCACAGCAACACTTGTCCCCTGCCATCCTTTCTGCTGTGCTGTCCTTGTCACTCTGTGCTCTCACACCACCTCAGGGCATGGAGGATGCTCTTGGGAGTTTGAGTGTTGTGTGGAGGTGGCAGGGAGGAGAATGACTGTTCCATGAGTGAGAAACCTCCTGAGGAAGAGCAGAGGAAGCCACCCAGCTCTGGGCTGGATAAGACAAGGAAGAGGGAGGCCAGCTTTGTGCCCTCAGCTGATTTTTGAGGAAATCACCATAAGCCCTGACTTTCCCAAACATCCGACCATCTGCACCTTGAAATATCCATCCCTTTGTCTTTCAGTGCTTCAGGCTCTTTATTCTCCTTCCTCTTTGTCCCCAGTGTCCCTCACTGCCACTCCACACACCAACTTGTGCCAGTGCAGACAGGCTAGAAAAGGACAGGCAACAGGACACAAGGTACCAAAAAATAACCTGCTCTGTCTCCACTAAGATTTTTGGGGTTTTTTTTTGTTGTCCAGCTGTCCCTTGGCTGGGCTTTTGTGAATAACTGAAGGGGTTTAAATGCAATTGTGATATATAAAGAGGTTTTATATATATATATATAAAGAGATTTATTAATGTGTGGGCAGGGAATGAATGGTGCACCTCATTCTGTCTGAATCCCAGTGGGAATCAGGCATCCTGTGGATCCTCATTTAGGTTTTTAGGTGCCTCACAACCTTTCTAAGAGACAACTCATATCAGCCTGCTTAAAAAAAAACATAAAAGCTGCACTTGGAAGGGTTTTGCTTTGTAGGGCTCAGTTTTAAGGGCTTCCAGTGCAAGGAGCTGGCTGTTTGCTTGCTCTGGCACCCATTTTTTGGGTTAAAATCCACCTTAAGCTGAGGTGGACCTTGCTGGCCAAGTGTCCAGGCATTGCCATGAGTCTTTCTTCTCTTCCATGATGCCTCTGCCAGCCAAGTCTGAGTCAGGGTGGAGAACAATGTAGATGTTGAGCAAGAGATTAGTGAACAAAAGCTTAGGAGTGTCTCCCTTCAAATTAAGTAACAGATGGACCCTGGGCTGTGTGGGAGCTGATAATGGTTATAAAAAGGCCATCACCAGACTGTGGCCAACCCACCCTGGAAAAAAAAAAAAAAAAAAAAAAAAAAAACCAAAAAAAACCCCCCCCCACTNTCCCTTCAAATTAAGGAACAGATGGACCCTGGGCTGTGGGGGAGCTGATAATGGTTATAAAAAGGCCATCACCAGACTGTGGCCAGCCCACCCTGGGAAAAAAAAAAAACAAAACACAAAATACCCCACTCAGCTGTAAATCCTCTAGGCTGTTATAGCTGCTTGTGTTAGAAAAGGCTTTATTTTTACCAGCTAGCATAAACCAGAGGGACTTATTTTAGATGAGTGGCTTGTGCTGCTGGGTTAAAAGGGTGCCAAGTCTCTGATAGACACCTACAGACACAGGAGATGTGCAATGTGGAGGCAAATAGGGCATTGCAGAGCAGTAGCTGGCATTCCACATGCTTCTAACTTGTGCTTTTCTCCTCTCTTTGGTAGCTGCCTGACATCACTGACGTGCTGGGAGTCTCTGGTGGGCTCAGCAGGACCTGGATCCTACATGACAAAGCTGTGTGGAAGAACATGGAGTATCTGTATTCATCTAAAGATGTAAGAATCTCACATTTTGCTCCCAATTTGCTCTCTCCCTGCTCACCACTAGAGAAGTCTGTGTGCTAACAGAGAATGTGCAGCTCTGGAATGAAATGTTCACCTTAAAGACCTATGGATTTGCTGCAGAGAAGGTCCATTAGTATCCAGGCCATGCACACAGTCCTTTTTTTTTTTTCTTTTTTTCCCTGCTTTTGGACAGGAGGATTTACTGTTCTACCTCCAAGCTAAGCAGCAAAGCCAGTGGTATACACACAGCTCACACCCCCACAGCCAGGAGTGAAGCAGGGTGCTATCAAGGAGATGACAGAGCCTTTTCATGGCAAAAAAACTCTCTGTAAACAGTCTCCTTCTGCACCAAACATCTCTCCTCTCTCCCATGCAGACAGGGAAGTGTGATGTCTCCAGCTGAAGACCACACAGCCCTCCCTGATGGTTCTGAAACATTGGGATGCAGCTGCAGCCAGGCTGCTTCAAGCATCCATCTGACTCTTGTTGGAGGTANGAGGATTTACTGTTCTACCTCCAAGCTAAGCAGCAAAGCCAGTGGTATACACACAGCTCACACCCCCACAGCCAGGAGTGAAGCAGGGTGCTATCAAGGAGATGACAGAGCCTTTTTATGACAAAAAAACCTCTCTGTAAACAGTCTCCTTCTGCACCAAACATCTCTCCTCTCTCCCATGCAGGCAGGGAAGTGTGATGTCTCCAGCTGAAGACCACACAGCTCTCCCTGATGGTTCTGAAACATTAGGATGCAGCTGCAGCCAGGCTGCTTCAAGCATCCATCTGACTCTTGTTGGAGGTAAGAGTTTCACCATCTTTGTGGCTTTTGTTCTGCTCAGGGTGCTACAGAGATGAAGATATGCAAGGCCTTAATATTTCACCAGAAATGAGGCAACCTATGACTGAGATCAGATTTGCAGCCACCCACTTTGCCTGGCTGGGAGGAGGCATCACGAGCTGTGCTCCAGAGCTGTCTGAACAGGGTGAGTTCATGCTTATTCATGGTCTTAGCTCTTGGCTGGACACTTTTGAGGTTAGATCTGCTCCAACAGCAGGTTCTCATGCTTCTGTTCTCCCCAGAGGAGCAGAGATGCTTTTGAAGAGAGCCAGAGCTGCATCTGTGGCTGGCAACATGGGGAGAAAGCTCTTAGGTTGAAGGGTCTGGCCCATTTAGCCTGTTTTTAGCTTTTTAACCATCAGAAGGGGTTCAAGGCATCTAACAAAGGTATCTGGCTGCTGCTGATATCAAGAGGAAGATGGATATTTTCTAAATGTGGCTGCACATCATGCCCAGCATCTTCAACTCATCCTAGATCTCCTCTTTTCCCAAGCTCCTACCCTGGTTCCTGGCTCTTCTCCTGAATGTGTGTGCAGGATGGAAGGAAGGAATCCTTGTGTGGATGATTAATATCTAATATTTAAGATATTAAGATGGAAGCAGCAGGGCTAGGGGACTTCCCAGCATGTTAAACTGCATCTCTAATAAGTTTTGGGCATCTTCAGGAGTGAACAACATGTGGCTCTGAGAGACAGCCCATTAGGCAGGAGAGCTTCTCATTACCCTTGCACAGGTCTTTGTCAAAAGCCAGATGAGGGAAAAGGTGATGAGGAAACAATCACAGGACACAGAACAACCACGTTGTACTGAGCACTCTTCTGTCCATTTTCATTAGCAAATGGACAGCATCATTTTGTCTTCAAACTGGGCTGGATCCCAGCCAAAATGGCCTGAGAAAATGAGAGCATTCCCAGAAAATGAGCTGTGGGGAGGATCTCAGGAGGTGGGCTCACCCCCCCCCACCTCTGCTTCAGGATATGAAAACCTAAGGAACACAACAGGGTGTCTGCAGAGGTTCTGAGGTGCATCAGCTCCTCAAGTGCCTGGACATTGACCAGTTCAGCCTCAGTTCTTTCAAATTCAGTGGCAGTTCAGGAGGTTGTACAGTTCCAGCTTGCTGGAGGGGAAAAACAGGAGTGGGCAGCCACAGGAAGGGTGTGAGGAGCACATTATCTCAGCTGGCAGCCTGTTCTGTGACCTCCTCACCAGAGGAGAGCTTCTTGTAACAGCAAAAGTGAGGCACAAGAACAAAACTGATGAGCACTGAAGACAAATGGGAATGTCTGCAGATATCTGAAGCCAACCCTTCCTGCCTATTCCCACTTGCCTTCCATTGTTTTCCCTCACCAGCCTCAGGAATTGCCATCCAGGCACATCCTACATGATTTCTCACTTCAGCAGGGCCCTTTCCTCCCAAAAGCAGCAGATGCTGGTACCAAATTAGTGGAAAGTGGGAGGCAACCAGCAGATAACTGTTATCAGAGCCAGGGGCAGTGGTCTTCCTCCTGTCCTCTCCCTTTTTTCCAGCAGGGCTATCATCACAGCAGGGAGATGTCCAGGGCAGAGTCACATCAGGGAGACTTGGATCTGAGTCCAGGAGCAGGGAGAGAGAATGAACCATGCAGGGAAAAGGGGCAAGTTCCTGAATCTTTTTGTTTTGGGTGGGAATTTGACTGGAGGAAGGCTGAGAATCTCATAAGCCCAAAGTGACACTTTCCAGGCTGAGTGCCAGCCCAGGCACAGACTTGATCTCAGCAGGTATTTGACTTGGAGAGGAGCTGGGATGCTGGGTACCTGCCTGACCCTGGCTTTTGATGAGGACACACATACATCAAAAGCTGCCTGAACTGCAGAGGAGACAGGAAATAAGAGGATATGCTATCAGCATCAGGCTCTGCAATGCTCTTTACTGCCTGGCTGGGTCCCAGCCATCAATACAGAGACTCGTAGGGTTTTAGCCTGTAATCCTCTATTCCTCTGTCTGTGACTCTAATCTCCTGATCCTTCTCTCTCCTCCAGCCCAGAGCTTGACCATCAAAACACAAGAGCTGAAGTTCCAGCTTATCAGGGACCAACCATGTCATCTTCCTGTGGAAAAAGAGGAGTTGGGAAGAGAGAGGAGCAGTCAGCAGAGCCAAGAGCAAGCTAGGGAAGGGAAAAGGAGAGGGAATGAGCAAGCAGACAGAGGAATCATTTATGACAAGACTGAAAACAACTTTTTTTTGGTTTTTTTTCCCATTTCACAGGATCATTTTTGCCTTTTTGTGTGTGTAATTCTAGCCTGGGGTGGAAAACGTGATGGTCTGGCTAATGTGCTCCACAAAACATGTACAGAAGAAGGCTGGGAGAGCCTGGCTGCAGGCACTGAGGGAACATTCACATCAGCCCACGAGCATGAGACCCACAGCTTGTGAAACTCCTGCCAGGAGGCTGGAGAGGTGGGAACACCTTCTGGGAGGAAACTTTGAAGCTTGGCAGTGGATCTCCAAGGTAAAAAAACCCATGTGCTGGCCCCAAAATATGTGTGAGTTGGGGGAATAGGACTCTGGGACATGCAGAGAAGACTCACCTTGACATCAGCCTGAGTGAGCTGCAGCCCTGCAGAGGGAGGGAGTTGTGCTGCAGGGCTTGAGGAGAGATTATTTCCTTAGGAAGTGCAACAGGGAATTAAAGGGAGCCCAAAATGAAGTCACAGACAGATAAAGATGAAAAGCTCAACACAGAGAGCTATTAGGAAGACCTGGAGCTATTGGGAAGATGCTGGCATAAGTAAGCAGGAGAAGGAGGAGGACAGCAATGCCATCTCAGAGCAAAGAGTTGAGGACAAAAGCCATTCTACCTGGTCCCAACCTGGATTCCTGACCAAGGCAAGACCATTTGGTAGAGCAGAAACGAGCCTTGGCAGGGAGGAGTTAAAAGATGACTTGTCCTGGGGGAGTTGAATTAGCCACCATCTCTGGGAACTAACTTCTCCCAGACCCTGACTTGTTTTTCTCCTTAAACATCTCCTGCTGCTATTTTTAGCCAAGAATTTTCTCAGCTGAGTGCTCCCAGTTGAGCCCTGGTCAGAGGCCCTTTTCCCAGGGAGACACCAGCCCAGCAGCTGGAGATGCTCCTCATTTCACTCTCCTCCTGGCTTTGGGGTTCACATCTCATGCTGCCTGCTCTCTCCTGAGCCATGGAGAGGGACAATCACCCCACTGGGCTGGGGAAGGCACATAGAATGCCCTCACAGACTCCCCCAAAAGCCAAAGGAGGCTGCCATCTGCTCTGCAGCATCAGCAGCAGCTCAAGAAGAGAGTGGAGTGGACTCTTTGCAGGCTTTTTAGGAGTATGAATGGCAAAGAAGGTTGGGAAGGAGATAGAAAGGAACGATTAGGGCTGACATTAATAACAGGATCTGCTTCTCAGCACTAAAAATCTATTTGGATTCTTTCCAGTTCCTCCAAGGGAAAGCGTGGAAGCCTTTATTGTTCATAAAAATTGCATCTAAAATCAGAGTGGATGGAGCTTAAGGAAATACCTCTCAGGGGACAACCCCGCTTTGGCTGCTGGAAGCAAATGAGGTAACTCCCTTCCTCTCTTTTGGTATTTTTTTGGGGCCCTTATTCCTTCATTTTGCCCAAATGCTAACTTGGCCATCCCTCCCTGCCCTTGGCTCTTCACTGCTCAGCCTCCAGCATGGGCCAAACCATCCATCTCCTGGGGCTGGCAGCCTCAGTGCCATGAGCAGCTTGTCAGTGAATGGCTGGGGTGGATCACAGGGAAGCAGCTCTTGGAATTTCTTTCATCTGCAGCTTCATTTAAGACCTGCCTGGCATGGAAATCACTGAGTGTCAAGGATTGGAAAAGACCTGGAGATATCATCCAGTCCAAATCCCCCTGCCAGAACAGGAACATCCAGATCAGGTCACACAGGAAGGTGTCCAGGCAAGGTTTGAATGTCTCCAGAGAAGGAGATTCCACAGGAACCACCCCCAGAATTGATAGCAAGGATTGGAAGGGATCTAAAGAGATCATCTAGTCCCATCCTGGAGCACCCAGATGAGGTCCCACATCAGCAGGGTTTGAATGTTTCCAGAAAAGGAGACCCCACACCCTCTCTGCAGCCTGTGCCACTGTTCTCTCACCCTCATCCTGACCAAGTTTCTTCTCACATTGATGTGGAACATCCTGCTGGATGGAACCCACAGGAGCAGAACAGGAATGAACCCCAGGCTTGATGTGCAATCTAAGCAGGAGGACTAGTTCCTTCCCATGGCAGGAGGGTTGGAACTAGATGATCCAGAAGGTCCCTTCCAACCCAAACCATTTTACGATTCTATGAAAAAACCACTTGCCATCAGGGACACAGCCTTTAGATCACAGAAAATGTTGTGATGCCCCCTCCCTGGAGGTGTTTAAGCCAGGCTGGATGAGGCATTGAGCATCCTGATCTAGTGGGAGGTGAACTAGATGATCTTGAAGGTCCCTTCCAACCCAAACCATTCTATGACTGGAATGGATGGAGCTGCAGATGAAGCAGGGGGGAGGCAGTTTGTTGGTTACAGCAGAGCCACAGTCGAGAAGGTCCCTCAAACAATGGCCCCTTCTTGGTCAGTGTATCTGTTGCCTGTGTGTCTTGGAGCCATGTCAGTGAAGCAAACAGCTTGGGAACATATTTGTGCTCCCCACTGCAGTGCAGCAGCCAGCCCAGAGCCAGGAGAGCAAGCTGGGCTCTTCTCTGCTCTTTGCCTTGGTGCCAAGTTTCCAGCTCTGCTGGAAACCTGTGGCTGAGCCCTGCTGTGACAGGGGTGAAGGGAGAGGACAGGGGAATCACTCAGCTTTCAGCCCAGCCTTGCAGAAGCTGGCAGCTGGCTACTGGAGAGGTGAGCCAGGTTGAACATCCTCCTGAAGGCTCCCAGGAGATTAATTTTGGCACCTTTGTGTGGTTTTTTTCTCCCCAGCTTCAATGGAGCCCAGAGCAGCATCACCTGGAGGACCCCCAGATGCTGCACACTGTCCCATGGGCAGGAGCTACCTTCCAAATGCTTCCCTGAGCCCAGCAGGAACCCCAGGAGGCCAGGATTTCTCTCTCTACCTTCACCCACACGTTCCAACACATGGGCACTTAACCTTTGAGGTTCCTTTTGAGAAGCCCAGAGCCAGGGTTTCACGGATGAGTCTGTTTCCCTAAGGGATCTGCCCCCTCCATCTGATGCTGCCAGCTCCTGCCTCTCTCCTGGCTCTGCTCCCAGCTGAAGGACAGACAATAGGCGTTTTAACAGTCCCCACTTCCCCTCCCCAAAAAGGCCTGGGGGGGAGATGGCACATGAGAGCCAAGACAGCACTGACAGCAGCCTCCTGCCAGCCAGCAACAAGTCTCCAGATCACAGCCTGCCTTTGCTTCCCCTCCCAGTGCTACTGAACCACTGGTAGCCCTTGTTACTAGGCATGAAGGTCAGCTCTCCTGGGCAAGTCCTGGCAGCATCCAGCTAGCCAAAGCAAGCAAGTCTTAGCTGGCACCAGCCTGATCCCTCTCTGAATGCTGCAGATGTTGGACAACCTCCTGGATTCACAATAGAATCATAATTTGGGTTGGAAGGGACCTTAAAGATCTAGATCCAACCCTCCTGCCATAGGTAGAGACCATCTCCCACTACACCAGGTTGCTCAATGCCTCATCCAGCTTGGACTTAAACACCTCCAGGGATTGAGGGGACATCCACAACCTCCTCCAGTGTCTCACTACCCTCACCAGGAAGAATTTATTTCTTATATCTAGCCTGAATCTCCTCTCTGCTCTGCCAGCTCACCTGGAAACCCACTGGCCACCTCTTGAACGTCCCTTTGCTCACTCTTCCTGGCATCTACCTGCAGTTCACTAATTTGGGCAGAGAGAGGAGAAGTATTTCCATCTGCAGGAGGGTTCAGCAAGGGTTCAGCTGGCCTGGATTCTCCTGAAGAACCATTGTTCCATCTTTCTAGAAATAGCCCTGTTCCTGAAGAACCATTGTTCTGTCTTTCTAGAAATAGCTCCCCCTCCTCACATCCTGGAGCCACTCAGCCTGCTTGGCTCTGCTCCTCTTGCTTCAGAGGCAACAACAGAGAGTGAGAAAAACCTGTCTAGACACCATTAACCTTCCATGGGCTCCCATTGCTACATCAAAGCACCACATCTAACCAGCCAAGTGAAACAACCCTCAGCTCTTCTGTGCCAAGGTGGTCAGACCTGTCCCGTTGTGCCTCAGGGTTCATCTTTAATCCAAGCCCTTCTGATAACAGGAAGGATGACAAATCTCATTAGAGGAACATCCTCAGAAGTTGGCTGGTCTCAGTCTACTCATGTGGGAGCTGTGATCCCTCTGCTCAGCATCCAGGTACAAGCAGAAACACAAGAACATGGAGGTCACCAAGAAGTACAAGCAGCTATGAGGCAGTAAGACACTATCAGAACAGGGCAGAGACACAGGAGATCAGGTAAATGCTGGAGATATCTTGAAACCAAGGGAGAGAACTCGGGTTTCAGGTCCCTTGAGCCCCAAGGTACTGCTTTGGGGGAGGGCTTGGCAGTAGCATCAAGCACTGGCCATGTGCAGCCACCACAAGAGCAACATCTAGCTCATTATTTTAATAAGGGTCCTTTGAAATACCTTCTGTGTGAGAGACAGCTAAGAAAATCCAGTCTGGCTTTTATCCTGTCTCGGGCAGAAACAGCCTTTATTTAGCAAACGGCTGCTAACAGCTCTGTCTCATTAGTCAGTGTTTAGGGAACCAGGCTGCAATTGTTCTGAAGCCTGGCATCGCAGAAAGCCTGGGTAATGAGGTCTGCAGGAGACGATTCCTCCTGACAGCCCCACAATGACCTAGAAATCCCACTTAATTCCCTGTCAGTGCAAAAGTGCTGAGTAACAGCGAGGTGTGGAGGGCTCTGGGTGGGAGAGCAGGCTCCAGCCCTTGGAGCAGGCTGGGGTTGAGGTGGTTTGGGATGAAGAGAGTGGGCAGGAACCTCTGGGACAGCTGGGACAGAAGATGAGACATGATGGAAGGGGGGGAGAACTCAGCTGGAATGTGGGCTGGCTACAGCTGAGCTTGAAGACCACCTCCCCCCCCTCAATAAAGCCCCTTTGAGGCATGTGTTTGCCACCTGTCCCAGCCAGCAGGCCAGGAGATGAAGAAGGAATTTGGGCACTGAATGCAGGGTCTGTTCTGGAGGTGTCTAAAGACTCCCACCCACGTGAAGCTGTTACCATGATGTCCTCTCCTCCAGGTCCTGGTGGTGGAATGAGTGGAGGAATGCAGAATGCAGCTCTGCCCAGCACAGCAGGACCCCTGTGAGTGCAGCCCCTGTTTAAAGCACAGCTCAAATCCACAGAGGGCTGCTGGAAAAGTTAAAGAAAAAATTAAAAAAAAGAAGTGTGGAAATGAAATCAGCAGCCGAAACAGTGTCTGGAGATAACTCCAGCCAAGTCCTTCCAATGTCAGCACCAGAAGGAGAGCTCTGAATGGGAGAAGGGCTGGCACAGAGAGAGGAACCTGCCTCAGAGACATCTGCTGAGAAAGGAAGGACCAGCTTTATTTTACCAGCCTGTGTTCCCACCAGAGATGTGCCTTGCAAAGCAGGAACTGAATCCAAAGGTGCCTCTGGTTCTTCCTGGCTGTCATCCCCTTATCAACCATCTCCAGCCTGCTCTGAACCAGGAGATGAAAGGATGGTAACACCACTTATCTTCCCACTTAAGAACATGCTTAACAGCTTGCTCTTAAAGAGGAGGCCACTCGAGCCTGGGGAAGCAGCTGTAAATTCTGCAAATGGGTTCCCTTGCATTTCTTTGAAGGAGCTGCTGCTTCTGCCTCTCAATGAGAGACTGGGATACCAAAGGAAAGCAAGAAGCAAAGAGGGGAAAGCCTTTGTAGCAGGGAGAGATGTCCAGAATGTGAAGCTGAGGAGTGGCAGATGTGAGATGTGTGAAGTGTGTGCCTCCAGAAGCCAGTGAGGACGAGCCAGGAATTGAAAAGCTCTTGGGAAATATTTAAGCTGCCAGAATGGTGACATGTTTGTCACTAGACCACAAGAAGCTTCCAAAATGCTCTCTCCTCCATACAATGTGACAGCCAAGAAGGTTAGAGAGGGATCCCCTTTATGCTGCAGGCAGAGCTGGTGGATGCAGCCCAGGTCACTGCCCATCCTCTGTGTTTCTCTGCTGGATTTGATCCTCATCTCCCTGCTTGCTATCAGGGTGAGCCTGGCTCCAGCTTGTCTTTTTGTGGTTTAACAGCTGAGTCAAACCCTTAGAAGAGCCAAACAGGACCCATTCCAAATATTTGCAGGAAGAGGAGGATGAAGGAGCCTGCAGCACAGCACCAGGAGCCTCCTTGGGCGAGGAGAACAATGGCTCTTGTTGGCCAACATTGACCTGCTGGTGGGTGCTGAGCCCCACACCAAGCCCTCCCATGCTGGCAAAGCACCACAAAATAACTGGAATTTGGAGCCCCTTCTTTGTCCCCTGGCAAAACCCCAAGGATCCAGCCCTTTGGACTTCCCAGCCCCAAATTCCTGCTCAGCTGTTGGCTTGGAGAACTCGAGGTGCATTTGGCAGCTGGGAGAGGGGGGTACCCAAGTGCTTTAGAAGCTGCTGCCAGCCCCACAGAGGGCTTCAAAGGGTTTCTCTTGCCCTCTTGTGTGGGATGAGCATGTGGGGGAGGACAGCTGTGTGTTGGCCAGGCCCACCAAAGCATTTTTGATGGAAGAAGAGAGAGATTAGTACCTGGTTTAACCTTCCCTCCAGCAGGCACCACCAGGCAGCCAGAGCTCCACAACCCCCTGGTATTTATGGGGTGTTGAAAACTGGCCAAAATGATGGGAAGAGATTTGATAAGGAAAACCTTATAGACAAGGAAGCTCTCAGTCCTAATGGCCAGTTCTTTTTGAGGGAAAAACTGAGACTGAGGAGGTGTCTCTGCTTGTTATCTCCAGATCAACAGTTCAAAGGCAACTCCAGCCCTGACCAAATAATAGTTAGTTGTTTGTGCAGGAAAAAAGGAGATAAAAATATTGCCTCCCTCTTCTTGAGAAATCAAACCAGCTCCATAAATGTATCCCAGGTGCAAACTCAGCAGGGAAAACCCAAGAAGGAAGGAAACCAGCTCCTCCTCAGCTGTAGGAGCTACAAGGAGACCCATGGTGGTTGAAATCACCCTGTTCCATGACATGGCTGAGACTTTAAGGTGTGTTAAAGACATGAGGGACCACCCTAATACACAGCAGATGTTTTTTTCCAGGCTCTAAAAATAAAACAAACTCCAAACAGCGTGGTGGGTTCTAAAGAAATATTTTTCCTTTGGGCTTTGGCAGAGATCAATGCAGGAGAGAAAAGATTAAAGCCAAGATTGAAGCCTGTATTAAAAATAGCTGCTGATAACATCCTTTTTGAGGGGATAAAAGCTGTTTTTGCACAAGCAGCACGAGCTGGCAGGACTTTGCAACACCTTCCCTGCTGCTCACGGGTGGGAGCTCCCGGAAATCATTCAGGAGAGTGTTTGCAGCCAGAGAGCCTGGGGAGGAAGTCCATTAGCCACCAGCCATCTCCTTAATGGATCCTCAGGGCTTGTGGTAGTTGTTGCCTTGCCCATGGACACTCTGTTCCTCTCACTACCACCCCCTACCCTAAGGAACACTCCTCATCTTTATGGCAGCACCATGAATTAGTCTTTTGGGTGGCTTTCACTGAGCAAGGACATCAATTGGGATACTGAGTTTTCTCTTTCCTTTATTTTCAGACTCATGAACCAACCCTTTACACTGCTGTTGTCCAGGTAAGAGCAGCAACATCTAGCAAGCCCTTTGTTTTGCATGGATAACATCCCAGCAGCCCCAAAATATTGCCTCCCAGGCTGATCTTAGCCTAAAAGATCAAGCAGGGGCTTGTACTAAAGTTATTAAACCCTCAGCTGGACCTGGGTTGGAGCAACCTCAAGCACAGATAGAGGCTGGGTGGAGAGAGGCTTGAGGGCAGCCCTGAAGAAAAGGATTTGGGGGTGTCAGGGGATGAAAAACTCAACATGAGCCAGCAGTGTGTACTTGCAGCTCAGAAGCCAACCTAATCCTGGGCTGCATCAAGAGAAGTGTGACCAGAAGGTCAAGAGAGGGGATTTTGCCCCTCTACTGGGCTCTTGTGAGACCCCAACTGGAGTTTTGGAGCCCTCAACAGAAGAAGGACATTGAGCTGTTAAAGCAGGGCTAGAAAAGACCATGAAGATGATGAGAAGGCTGGAGCATCTCCCTTCTGAGGACAGGC